>JAPMOQ010006612.1:2152354-2242293 GCA_026543055.1 Argiope trifasciata
ACCAAATTTTATTTCAAGAAAAATTAATTTCTTCACCTAAGTGTTTAAACTTCCTTTAATATGGAAATAGAAATGGGAAATTTGAAATTTATTTATATCATATAGCTTAGGGATTCTTTATTTGGATTATTGAATGATTGACGGGATTTATCATTTTTATTTTATACGATTAGAAAATTGAAATGTATTTCTTTCACGAAATTTCTATTAATTATTCATCTAATACATAAAAATATATAATACAGGCATTTATGTAGATAAATAATACATTATATTTTATTATCTTTATATTTAATGTAGGAATTATAGATATATTTATATCTAATGATTTCAGATTTTTTTTCTTAGAATCAAATAATTGTTTTCATTATCAGTGGGTTCTTTGTTATCTCTGTAGTATGTATACAGAAATAAAATTGCATTTCCATCTCGAGATACTATTAACAATTTAATTAACAAAGAAAAACGAACACATCTGCGTTTTTGCACGCTCACCAAAGGATTTTTATTTCGCCAACAAAGGGGCTAAGATATAGAAAAGTAAATGTTTATTTTTTATGAAACAATATTAATAAATTATACACAGTTTCGAATAAAAAAATACAATAAAAAAGGAAAATAAAATTCAACATCTGAAAAAACTGATATAAAAACACTCCTAAAGAACTTTAGAAAAGTTCTATCTTTATTCATTCTTATCATCCCAATAAAGAATAAAATTTTCTAAAAGCGACTTGTAAGGTGTTTTTAAACGAACATTACATAATTCAATATCGTAATATTTGGTTCGTCAAAAGTTTTCTTTCCCTTTTTTTATTGAATTAAGTCAATGCAAAATACAAATAAATGTAATTATAATTTTATATTTTACTTTTCTGTCCAGCTATCAGTAAAATTCATAAATATATTCTCTATTTATCCATAAATTTATATCATTATTTCATTGTTTCGATAAATTTGTAAGGCTTGTAGCATTTATACTAATTTCAAAAAATGAAAAATATCTAATACACATTTTTGAAAAATATCGATAAATGATTGCCTCAAATATTTAAACAACTAGTTTTTCAAAGAATTCGGATTTTATGTTTATTCAAAAAATATGATCTGTTTTTATGAAAGAAAATTTGAATGATACATTAGTTTTGAAAATTTTCGAATTTATTTTCCAGCAGTTTCTTGAAGAATAAATACCGTTTCAGAAATGTAAAAAAAATATTTTCACTGACCACAAATTCAAAAAATCGATTTGTTGTACATTGGTTTAATATGACTTAATTTATTCAATAGTTTCAAATAACTCTCAGAGTTTACTTTTAGTACTATATCTGGTTCGAATTATAATTTGCCTTATAAAAATTATCTTCTTTTGTCGTTATTAGAAGTTGATCATATACGTCAAGTATTTATATATTTCTTAGAATGCTTGGGTAATCTTTACAGAAATATTAATAAACAACAATAAATTAAATAAAGGTTTATGCACATCTGTCTAGCGGCTTCGGACGTTTGGCGTTTTTTGAATTCCATGCATTTCGACAGAAATGAAATTCTTCCTCTGTATAGTCAGTCAGAGAGCAAAAATATTGTATATCAATTTAAATTTGTTTAAAATCTACTAACATACACATTTAATATAGCCAAATTACCAGAGCCATTGACGACTTAGCATCTATTGGAGATATGGAAGAACCAATCAGTGACAGATGTTGTGAACCTAGCGAAGAATTAGATTTAACATCTAGAATGCTTTTTCTGGACACGATTTGTTTTTTGTTTTTTTTTACCAATATTATGCGAAAAATGTAAGCACATTTTTGTGACTTGTTTCGTTTGTTTATGGAAGCATTTCTACACCCTTTTTAACTGATTTCTCGATTCACATTATACTGCAAATCTATGAAAGTCTTATAGATTATGCGGATCATATTATTATTTTTCTGTGCTAATTTATTTATATATAGAATATACTGACCATGAAGTTATTCAAATTTATTTTCAAAATTTGTTCCAATGAATAAGAAGTTATTTACACGAAAGAGCATAAATATGGAAATTAATTATCAATATTGATTAAAGTGTAAATGCTTGACATTGAGCCTTTACATATTTTTTAAATCTTACAATCCATTAGGAAAAAATAAATAAAAAAAACTGATCATTTTTCTAAATTATACTTTTATTAGTACATTGATAAATAGAAGTTTTTTTATTTTAATTCTTTCTTTATTTTTTCTTTTATAAATCATTGATAATAATAAAAGAAATTCTGTGTTTTGGTGCTGTTAGCTAAAATGATAAGTTACGATTAGCTAAAATATATTCTCTTACGTAAACTATCATTAGATTTTGAGCTCTAGTATTGTTATTTTTAAATATGCAGGATCATCATTCTGAAAGTAACATGTAATTAATTTGTCTTTTTCTTACTACTTTTTATAAGAACAAAGTCACTTTTCTTCTTTTAAATATTTATAACTATAGATTAATTTGATGAAATTATCATGAAAATTCTAATTTATTTCTTGGGATTTTTTTTAATAAATGAATATAATTTGTTGATAAACGAGTATTTTTTTCTGCTTTTGTAATATAAAGGGCACATAAAATGTAAATAAAATGCGCTCATATTATAAAATGATAATTAAAGCAAAATTCAGTTTTAATACATTCTGGAAAAATATCTTAAAATATGTTAAAAATCAGTTCATTGTAAAATCATTTGGCAAATTAAAATAAAAACGCTTCTTTTAGTTTAATACACTACTACGTCTGGAAAACTTATATTGATTGTCAATAATGTCATGTACTTAGATCATAGTATATGTCAGTAATAGTGGCTCTATTATACTATATAAGGAATGGAGATGCATATTAGATCCCTTTTTTTAGTTTCATACATTAATAATATGCTAAGTTTTGGTCTGATGTAATAAAATATAAAAAGTTTTACCTGATATATTAAGAATGTATCAATTTTAGTTCAAAATACCAAATAACTATAAAAAAAATACCAAATTATTATTATTATTAGGAATCTGACACTTTTTAGCTTTATTAAGAATTTAAGATTATTATTAAGGATCTATCAATTTTTAGCCTAATGCAGTACGAATATTTTGGCCTTCCTATTTGTTTGAAAAACAATGTTTTTTAGTGAATACCTTTCTTATTGATTTTCAGAATCTTTTCGATTTACCATCATCGATTTTTTATCTGTTTATCTTTTCATTGGTTATCATTTCATTATACATAAATTTAAATAAATCATTGACAATGTATATTTAAAATGTTAAAAGAGTCGTAAAAGTTTTATGCACAGGTCTGTAAACATTAAAATTTTATAAATTTGCTGTCGTATGAGTAATACCGATATTAATATTAACAGTTTTAATAGTTGCGTTTCAAAGTATATTAGGCAACTGTAATGGAAAATATATGTCATATTTGTATACCATAGATAAAAATTAATTAAGCTTTCAAACTTTTTATTGTAATTCTTTAAGATTCATTAGAAACATTTTGTATTTTTAATGTTAACCAGTCGCCTATTTCTGGATTATGTAAACAAGCATTGAGATTAAGATAAAAACCGAAGCATACAAAGTTGCATTTAAATTATTGTGGTAAATCTATTGTCTTTACTGACTTAATCTTTTTAAAACATGCTTAAATAAATATCATATTCCAATGCAAATCTTTTTCTTATGACACTGATATTTGTCGTAAAAAGATAATCCTGACAGTCTTTCAGCATCTAGCTATGATCCAGACTGGACTACGTGATCAGCATACTTCATTTCCTCAAGTAAGGAGATCGAGTGACCTTTAAAGATTGCTAGATTTAATGTTCTTTGACTTTATCTTGAAGAGTGATGTGTAAAGTAGCGTCTAGGGGTGTGTCAGGGGTGTGTATCTCAAACAATAATTACACGAGTTATTGGTGTCATAGAGTACGTGGATATTCTATGACACTAATCTATTGTGTGTGTACTTGAGTCATTTCACGGATATCTAAAATTATTGGCGTTGACAATGAAATATCATAATTCTGTGTATAAAATCCATGAAGAGGAAACATTGAAAAAACAGAGTACACTGATGTTCGGAAGAAAAGCTGTTCTGAAGACAGAAGATATGAGATAAATTATCTTTCGAACTACTTTGACTGATAGATTAAGGAAAATAATCCGTTCATCGATGATGTTCGTCACCTGAACTTTCTTTAATCGATCATTGCTTTATGGTAGCATAATTCTATCATTCTGAGAAACCAAAAATTAAATAAATTCTATTGTTTTTACTGCATTTATTTGCATGTAATATTAATTATGTATATCTTTTGCTACATTTTTATGACAAGAATATTTCTTGAACGATGATCATAGTTATCGTTTTTAATGAGCATAATATATTCAGTGATGATGTTTATCGCCTGAACTTTTCGTTAATAAGCCGTTAATGTATCAAAAATGTATATGAGAATTAATTTAATTTTTTCAAGGAAGATAAAAAAAAATTAAATACCATAGATTTTTTTCTATATTTATTTATATACCTTATCATTGATGCATATCTTTTGTTTAATTTTTATAATGAGCATATTTTTGTTTTATGAAAATAATTCTTAATAAACAAAATCCATTCAAAGATAATGCTTATCTCCTGAACTGCTCTGATAATTACCCAACCGCTAATTTATCATAAATTTAAATTTAATCCATTTGATCTATGAGCCTTAAACATAAATTTAAAATTGTATAGCTTTTTTTAATATTTATTTAAAAATAATATCATTGATACATATCTTTTGAATAATTTTTATGATGAGCATGATTCTTGATTCGTGAAAAAAGTTGTTAACAAACAAAATCGTTCAAAGATGATTATTTTTATCGCCTGAACTGCTAATTAACCAGACGTTAATTTAACATAAATTTATATGAGTTTAATTAATTTTTTTCTAAGAACTCCAGAAAAATAAATTTAAAATTTTCAAGCTTATTTGCATATCATATTATTGACAGATAACTTTTACTTCATTTTTAGTATGAGCGCAAGTCTTGATTTGTAAAAGTAACTTTTTATAAACATAATTCGCTCAAAAATGATGTTCATCGCCTGAGCTACTAGTTAACCAATCTTTGATTTACCATATATTTTTATGGAAATTTGATTAATCTTTCTTGGGCATCCAAAAATGTATAATGTTTGACATTTTATTCTTTTCAGGTATATAATGTTGAAATTTTATGCAAAATGTTCAGCATAGAGATAGGAAAAAGTTCATAGAACTGGAATTAATTACTAAGAAATAAAAAGACAATTTTACGCAGCTATTAAATTTCTTTTTTATCAGAAGCCTTTTATTGATGTTTGAAAGCTTGCATTCCTCATTTTTGATTTCGTTTTTTTGTTTTGATTTTCATTCTCATCTTTTCACCTTGAAAATTTGCTGTTTATGGAAACCCTTTGGTATACCATATTTGTCTGTGCATCTTTCTTGTGGCGATATCAATAGATGGCAACAGTTCCACAGCTCTTACACAAAATGTCTCTTTTTCCTCAATAAAGTGATTGAATCGAACGTACACTTGAGCACAAAAACTCAATGTCAAATATTTTCTTTAACCGACCACCTACTATATAAACATTCGATTTTTATTTTTACTGAGTTTTATTCTCCTCGGTTTTTTTTTTATCTCATTAGAATAAAAGTGGCACAAATATTTCTTCCAAAATATAAATTGCTTATGGCACATTCGAGACATTTCCAGCTCAAAGAAATTTATTAACTTTTTTCCTTTTAAAATTTTCTATTTCATTTCCAAAAAGCACAAATATTTTTAATGTCAGTACCTCTTTCACAATAATCATAACCCTCAAACATGTCTAAGCTTTCTCTTTTTATTTTAATTCATAAAACTTGCTGGTATCATTTTTCGTCGGTTTCTTTATAGTGGTCATGGTGGTTTATAGGGTGTGTGCGCATAGCTTTAATAAATGATCGATATAAGACATCATTATGAAATCAAACATAATTTCTACTTACAGTAGGTGGTGAATGAATTATTGAACATTCATAAAAGTAAAATTTTAAAAAAATGAAGCAACAGAAAACGGTTTGCCTATGACATCGTTATAATGTGTTTATTCTTTTGTTAATTAATCTTGTTAATTAATTGGTAATTTGTCTAATATGATACTGGCAATTTTTGATAGATAATGAAAAACGGTTGGGGAGATATTTCCATAGTATAAGAAATTAGTTCCCAAGAATAAATATTTTAAGTATGGTACTATAGTATTATACTCTCTAGAAACTTACATCCGTTTATGTTGTAATAAATTTCAGTAATTCTTCGCATTTGAGACTCTTTCTACGATAACTGAGGTAAAAGTTAAAATTATGTAATATTTTCTTATTTTGCTTCAACTGCTCAAATTTTTTAAGAGAGCCATGCAAGTAGTTTAATTTTTTAAAACTAATGTATTTTATGTAGGATTAAATATAATTAATATTGTTCTTAAAAATAATATTTAAAAAATTCTGAGTTTCTTATTTGCTAAATCTTTTATTGCCGTAAAAAACTTTTTTTCAGGACACAGAGTTTAGTTTAGTTATATTAACGTCCCGTTTTAAAGCAACATTATCGCTATTTTGGGATAGACCTCGTAATTTTGAACCACTGTCAGACGACGAGGAAGATACTTGAGCAGACACAACCCTCTCCAAACTTCCATTTCACACCAGAGGGAGGAAATTTGGTCCTGACGGATTTAACATGAACCAGGCACACTTACCGACGGTTCTCCGGTGGAATCGGGTCTTCAAGCTGCGGCCTTCAAGACATTGAAGACAAGACTGAAAAATTAAGAATTAAAAAAAAAACTTAAAGGTCAAATCAATCAAACAAATAACACATGCAGTAAATATGAAATAAGATTTATGTTTTCACATGAAAGGTAACTTAAAGATACACTGCATAAGATTTACATATAAGTATAGAATTAATCAGTTTTTGACATTTAAAGTTCTACAGCTATATAGCTTGGTATATAATTTAGATTCTAAGACATTATATTTATTTGCGAAAATAAAAAAACAAAGAATTTGTTCTTACCTCAGTTACTTACACACTAAGAATAACGTCACCTGTGTTATGAAGATTATGAGGTGAGAGGAGACGAGAATTGCAGTAATTCAACCACAGCTGCGCATGGGCAAAGGGTGGAAAAGTGAAAAATGCCCCAACTAAACTAAAAGCATTTTTAATAGTTAAAAGTTAAAATAAATGTTGATTCATGTCTTATAGATATACATTTGCTTTCGTGAATGTAATAAGTTAAATTAATTTAAAAAGCGCAAGAGTGTATCATTCTATTAAATACATCGGCAAAATCAGCGGACTGTCCGAGGGGTAATGCATCTTCCCCATAATCTGAGCGTCCCGAGTTCGAGTCCTGGTTTGGGCATTGTTGTTCTTTACCCTGTGTTCGATCTATAAGGAGTGTGAAAGAGCTCCCTGATAAAAAAAGGGATTATGGTAGCATGAGTGATCGTCTTCATAAGAGCTTGAAGTTAGATTTTACCGTCGGGTGCCCAGGGGCTTTTATCCTCAGAAGTAACTGTGCCAACTCTGCTTAAATTGCTGATTTCGTCAGCGCACTTGTCTGTGACAAGTGCCATAATTAACAACACAAGCATCGCTGAAAAAAATGCTTACTATGTATACATAGTTTGTATTATTATGGAAACGAAGAAACTAGGAAATTCTTACTGAAATATTGAATATCTTCCCTTATAGATGGTTGTTAAAATCCTAATGGATAGTACTCTTTTATATGCAAGATTTCTTTTTTACTAAAACATTTCCTGAGAAAAATGGAATATCCAGATAGATTATGTTACCTATTTGGCGGATTTAGATCAAAACTAGCAAAACAGTTTCGACATAATTTGGCTTACTTAGAAAAATGAACTTTATAAAAACATTCATCTTTTTAATGCATTTTTATATCCGAAAAATATTACTTCAATCCTTAGTCAGAGGCTGAAAAGTGAAATTTTGAAGATATGCTGGTGATAAATCAGTTTTGAGGTGCAGCTATTCAATATTAGAACTGATCCTGGCTTGACATCAGTTTTCTTCCAATTTTCTTTTCCATGCATTGAAAAAAAGATAGATAAAAAAGGTGTATAATTTATGTTTAAATATTTTTCTCCTCTTTTAACGAAAGGAATTTTTCTTCATTATTTCTGTTCACTTTCAATATCTATGTATATATAAAGTAAACAGTAAACAACAAAATAATGAAAATAAATTCGCAATTATCTAGAAATTTATTAATTATTATTAACAATAAGGAATAATTGAATAACTATTGGCATTTTATAGAATATTGTTTTTCAAGAAAGCATTAATAAATTACTAGAAATATTTTCTAATTTTGTTTCCATTGTCAACGAAAGTATTTTGATAAATATCAAATTCTAATTTTGTATTTTTTAGTTATTATATTGCCATTCTTTAATCCTTCCATTTAAGGCACTCTAAAAGAATTTCAAGTTATTAGTATTGTTGCGACACTGACAATAAAGAGATATGTTTTTTTTTAAAATTATAACTGTATACTTCAAGCAAATAATCTCATTTAGAATTTTTCCTGATTTTTTTTTCTGTTGTAAGTGCATATAAATAAAGACAAAAAAATCCTTGGGGTATTGTGAAATTCGTCAGAAACTTCAAATCTTCAAGTACTATCTAATTCTTACAAACAAATAATGGTATTTAAATGTTCGCTTTTTAATTGCCAACAAAATGTTCACCCGAAAGTTTATAATCAAAGTTTCAAAAAGTTTATTATAAGATTTAAAAATGTTGGACATCTGATCTTTAAAATGTTGGTCATCAGATTTTAAAAAGTAATTTTTAGATTTTTTGAAGATTTGTAACGCAGTTATTTTTGTTCATCATTTTATTTAAAAAAAAATTTTACAAAACATTATGAATCAAATTTTACAAAGTTGTTATCCGTTATTTAAAATCTGTATCTCAAATTTGACAAATACCACAGGAAAAATTTTTAAATAATTTTTCTGAAAGTTTATAGCCCTTTTTTTAAAGAGTATATAATTAGTTCAAATTTTCTATAGTATGTACAGCACATCTCTTAAATATATTTATAACCCGATTTTTTAAAAGAATTTTATTACAATTCTGCAGAGAAATGTTTCAACTTTAAAAATCCATTTAATCAAGAACTAGGAAGAACCAGAAAAATGTGATCCAGAATAGGCAGCGACAGAGTGGTTTGATTGAGAATACTAGAGAAACTCACAAATATTTAATGCATGATAAATAATTTATCATGTATTAAAGTATGTATAAATATATCAATTATATGTATCATTTGAAAAATTTATAAACAATTCCTCAGAAAGTTCATAACCCATTTCTTAAAAAGTTTATAAATTGTTCTAATTTTTTTGGTAGTACACATAGCATATTTCCAAGGATATTTATAAACCGATGTTTTAAAGAATTCTAATTCGCTTTTTCAGAGAAGCATTTCCCCTTTTAAAAACGTATTTAAGCAAGAACTAGGAAGAACCAGATAAAAGTGACCCAGACTCGGCAGCGATAGAGTGGTTTTATTAAAAATATTGGAGTAATTCGCAAATATTTAATACATGATAAATTATCAAGTTTTAAAGTATGTATAAATGTATCAATGATATGCATCATTCGAAAACTTTATAAACATACAGTAAACAACTATTCAGGAAGTATATAACCTATTTTTTGCAAAGTTTATAATTCGTTGAAATTTTCTGCACTTATGCATAGCTCAATTCTTAGAGATATTTATAAATTGATTTTTACAAAATATTATGATCCACTTTTACAAAGAATGTGCAATAGCAAAAATGCTTCAACTGCTAAAAAAGCATTTAAGGAAGAACTAGGAAGAACTAGATAAATTTGTCCCAGAATCGACAGCGACAGAGCGGTTTCATGGAGAATAGAGCAAGTAGCTCACAAATATTTGCTCCCAACCGAAATACATTATCAACTCAAATGACACTTTCGTTCAGAAAAAAAGGGCGTGTTGTTGGTTATACAAATTACTTCACTGACCTATCTAGAGTTAAAACAAACAAGCTAGTAACTTACAAAGAAGAAATTTTTTGAGAACGGAATGCATAATTCGCAATCAGGAGTTGCAGAGGCTTACATGTTGCTAATCTGCAATTGTTTGAAGAATCATTATTTATCCTCTGAATTAAAATTATGTTAAGCATTTTTCTCGTTTATAAACATTGAATTTTAAGAAATAGCACCTTAAATCTTGCATACGATTTTAATTTTCATGCATATATCAATAAATAAGCAGTTATAGTCATTTTTATCTCTCGAGATTTTGTGCAAACTGCAATTGTCTTTATCAGGTGTTGCAGAGGCCTACTTGTTACCAATCTGCAATTGTTTAAAGAATCACTATTATTTATTCGTTGAATAAAAGTTATGTTCAACATTTTTTTCTCGATCATAAACATAAAATTTTAAGAAGCAGCATCTTAAATCCTGCATACAATTTTAATTAACTCGGTTCAATCATATATAAGGAGTTGTGAGCATTTTTATCTAGGAAAATTTTACTAAGAATATTCTTTACCATTTTTATTTGCATATTTAGGCAATAATTCTTTATTTTTGAATAATATTCATCATAAACTAAACTCATTTAAAATTATATTTATTCTATAAATTACATAAATTTTAAATTACATTTAGTTATTAACAAAGATTTCAGAGAAATAGAACTATTGTAATCTTTACATAAGTTGTTGATTAATACATTCATGTACAAACCAAAGTATAATCAACCGAGAACGTTCAACCCTGTAAGATTTTATACAGAGCACCATCATAATCGTTTATTAGGTCTAATCAACAATCTTTCATTTCGAATTATCTATTTCTTTTCTTTAATAGAGGAGCTAATATCTCATCCATCTCATCAATGCTAAGAGCGGAATAAGTCGTTTGCGCCTTAATAACATAACTAACAGATAAAAATAACTTGTATATAATTCAATAAGTAAGACATAATCATCAGGTTATACGCAAAAGAGAATTTTTTTATATATTTGTTTCATTTTGAGTGTTACCAATAATCTTTAGTTTCAATTAAGATAATCTGTTCGCACAATTAAATTTGAATGTTTAATAATTTATTAATACTCTTAATTTTTTATATCAACTATAACCTTTAATTTCTATTAAGTTCATCAGCTCACAAAATTAAATTAAAATTTTTAATAATTTACCAGCATTCTTTATCTTTTTAATCTCAACTATAATCTCTAGTTTCGATTAAGATCATCTGTTCACACAGTTAAATTTAAATTTTTAATAATTTACTAATATTCTTTATTTTTTTATCTCAACAATAATTTTTTGTAATTATATCTGTTTTATAATGATAGGAATTATTATCTCATCTAAGGCATAATTATCTTATTTTGCATTTGTAATACTCCTAACAATTGAAAACAATTTTCACATAGTTCAATAAGTAAAAAATATTAACTTATTCCTTAGATTATTCACTAAGTATTATGTTCTTTATGATTTCTTTAAAATTTTTATTCGCAACATTAATTTTCAATTAAGATTGATCTTTATTCAATTTAATTTTTTAAAATTAAGTTATGTAAGCAACACAAACTATCTGTATTAAGGTTAATGTTCTCATTATGAAAGAAAGATTTTAATGCTATAGTGAGCACCCCCCCCCCTTTTTTTAGCATTGATGGAAAAATATGCACATAACTTTTCATGAGTATCCAATTAAAATTATTCATATATAAATTTAAAATGTAACACATTCATATAATTATGGATTTGCTTTTGTTCATGTCTAAACATTATTATTATTTTTATTATAGTGAACTATATATTATTCATATTGTAATGCGAAAAAGAAAATATTTTACTTAGCTAAGATATTCGTGCTAATTATTACAATTTGTTTATAAATCATAAAAGATTAAGTTATCATAAGGAAAAGGTGACTTTATTCAAAATGTTCGATACTTGCCAGATATCTTTTTTTATTTGTTCCTTTATTTAAACATGACTGGAGCACCGTTTCATATTCCTCTGCCTGTAACTATTACAGCAATTGAACCATTAAATAAATATGAAACGATTATTTTTATAAAAAATCACACGCACATATACAAATGATTAACTTATTACAACTCCTAAGAAACAGATATTAAAAAAAACATAAATTGTATGTTGATATTAATGTTTTCATTGGAGCAAAATAGAAATCTAAGGCTTTCCAAATTAGAAAACGAAGATGAATGCTGTTGTTTCTTATGGCACTTGCTATAATGGGGCAGACAGGGATGGGCAACTTTTTCGATCGTGGGCCAAAAATCGAAAAAATAAAGTTTGGCGGGCCAAGATGAATTTTATATCTTCTAACATTTCGCACTCCACAGAACACTATTTCTCATGGAAGAACGACACAATGTTGTCTTTCACCTGCCAAACTCGCTCGAAAACACATCCTGCACTAAGGCAACCTACATCAGAGTATTCAGATTGCACTGACTGAAGAAAATCTCGAAATTGCCTGTGAGTAAGCCCACGAGATCGAATAGTATTTACAAGATCCACGACTGTATCAAGCACTGGTTTCATATTCGATGCAGTTTTGCACAGAGCATCTTGATGTATAAAACAATGTAGAAAAACAACATTGTCCCCGGGATAGTTTTGATTAAAGTGGCCAAGAAATACAGATTTTTTTTCCTGTCATATTTTGTGCTCCATCGGTCGTAATATTAAATATATTTGTTATAAGCACTTTCAAAGTTAAAAGCCCTTCCTGAAATTCACGAAAAATATCATATCCCGTTGTAGTTCCCTTTAAAGAACGCATGCACACCAGTTCCTCAATAATTTCAAAGTTCTCATTAACACCTCTTATAAATAATAGTTATAGTCCTATAGTATAGGACAAGCTCGCAGTTACGAAGACAGCATTTTAAATCGATAGGTTGCGTCTTTTGTTTTAGTAACGCCAACTAGGCACATGAGAACGCCTTTGCTATTCACGTATCACTCATTCGCTTGCACAACCCCACTTCACAGGACGGCACATTCACACATCGAGCAAGGAAGAGCAACCATGCCAGAACCGGCACTCGAACTCAGGACGCTCAGACCA
The DNA here is from genome assembly GCA_026543055.1 of Argiope trifasciata. NCBI lineage: Eukaryota > Metazoa > Arthropoda > Arachnida > Araneae > Araneidae > Argiope > Argiope trifasciata. The sequence continues at coordinate 2,165,606 of JAPMOQ010006612.1, forward strand.
CGGGGAAGACGTGCTAACCCTGCGCCATAACGACGGCACGAAGACGAATATATACTAATAGCACATACAAACATGAAACTATTGACAGCAAAACAGAATGAAAAATAGAAAAATTCAATTTTTTTTTTTAAAAAAAAAGGAAAAGAAATTTATTATTTAAAGCGTAAAAAAATATTAAGAATAAAATTAAAGATAATATTAAGAATATCATTAAAATAGAACCGAACAAATTTCGAATAAGGGGGTAAGAATTTTTTAAATTCTCATATACTACCACAAAAACAAAGCTTAAGAACATAGCTCTCTCACGTTCATTTTAAAGATTCAACGCTTACGAAAATAAAAATCTATTCAATTCTAAATCTGTGAAGTCCAAGTATAACAAAAAGCGCAAAATTTACCATTAAAATTATTGCCATTGGAATTATTCAATTTATAGTTATAATTATGTGATGAACTGTTGTTACAAAAGGGTTTATAAACGTGTGACCTTTGGAGATTTTTTCGATGGGATGGATTTATTACAGAAGTAGCAGAAAACCAAACATTTATTTTGGACAACATTGTTTTCAATGAATGGAAATTAAATCTTGACACATAATTACAGTTGTAGTCACAACATCACATACCAGTTTTTATTTATTTAAATCATCGCGTTTGCATACATGCAAAAGTACAGACTGACTGGCAACGAATCTCTAAATGAATTTGGTTTCAAATTTAGTACGGATCAAAATTTTAAACTCTAAACTAGTATACCAAAATTTATCAATCTAAATTCTTTTATTTTTGTAATACTACCTTGTTTTCAGACAGCCACACAGATAGATTTCTTCTGCGTGAATTTCGTTCCTAATTCGACAGAAATCTACAAATTTAGTGTTTTGACCTATACCTAATTTTATTCGTCAAACTCAAATAGTTTTTAAGCTATTGATTTTGCAGAGAAAAATACATAATATCAAAAATGTGTTTTTCGAACTCAGTGGGTATTGAAAATTAAATGTACGGCAAAATTACGAGTTTTGGATAGTTAGAATACTTTCTCTTTGAATACTTAATGGATGTTAATGGATTAGAATTAGGTTCGAGTTTCGGATAGTTAGAATACTTTCCCTTTGAATACTTAATGGATGAAGTTTAATATGTCACTTTATATCAAAATTATATAATTATACCAAATTTTGAGTCCAGTCACTCAACAATGAGGCTCACAATGAATACTCATTTAATAAATTGAAAACTAAATACCCATATTCTGTCTAGAGGAGAATATTATGGCTGATTACTACATCTGAACACTAACTTATCCATTTCATACATTGGAAAAAGTGAAGCAGTAAGAGTTATGCACATATGTACTTGTTTAAAAATATTTGTGTATTTGTGTGCAGAGTCCAGACAGGGAATTGAAATGATAAATGATGACTTGATGTCTCTCGAAGATCCATTAAAAAAATTTTACCTAATATTTCCTGTTTTTTGGGATGATATTTAACACGTATTTGCCCACAGATGGTAGAAAAAATCTTCAGACCTTTAGATAGATCAAACAATTCTTGTTCTAATGAAATTTATTTTTAACGTTTTACATAGTTTGCCTGAAAGAATTTTTGATATAAAATGAGCTTCACCAGAAATAATAAGATTTCAAATTAAATTTCATGTATCTGAAATTCTAAATTTGTTATCATTTCAAAAATTGGCAGAAGCAATGAATTAACTTTTATCTCAAATTTAAAACAAGAACGATCAAAATAACCGATTTTATTGATTTTTAACTAATTATTTTTCTGTTGAGCTCAGAGATTTTCTACCCAGACCCACTGCAGAAAAAAAGAAAAAATAAATTCTCTTTTTTGTCGAATTATTATTGGCTGAATAGGCCATACGTTTTTTAAAGAACCAAATAAGTACATGCCCTCCCTTCATTCTTTTAAAGGTTCCAAGAATCATATCACAAGCCATTGAGTATGAGTACTGCTAATGTAAAAGTATTACTTAAAAATCATAACAAATTCGGTAAATAAACAAGCAACATTTCTTCTTATTAGCAATTTTTCGGTTAGGTAGATAAGACAATTAATCGCCTAGTACTGCAGAAATGAGGGGGGTCACAAGTTGAGAGATAAAGAAATTATTTGCCTAGTTTCAAAACAAGTAAATTCGTAAGAAATTCATTTATGAAATATAATCTATAAAAAAAATCGCACATTGTCATATTCAGCGGTACGATGAGTTGAAAATATTTCCATTCTTTCTATCTTCCTCATTATGGGATGCGAAATCTTAATTTCTGTTTTGGTGTCTGGTAACAGATGAATTTTTGTATGTTTAAATTAATGGATTTATTCGAGTGTATGAATAAGAGGCAAACGTCAATGAACTGAGACCTGCAATTTTTATTAATTTATATTTATGCCGATTCATTATGTTCTCCTTTCGCAAATCAAACTGAACGTCATTACTAATATTTTCTTTCAGTAATTTTTATTACCCTTTATGAAGGGTAGCTTTTTTCTATCACTATTTGTTCAATCCGATCTTAATGAGCAATTTTAGTTTCAGCGTCCATGGAGATTATGGATAGAGACAATCCCATTCTAAAAAAGCTAAAGTTCTCATGCTATTACATATTTACATCTAAAATGTACTGAAAAAAATAATTTTTATTTAATTTGTAAACATTTTGCCAATGTGATGACATTTTTTACTATGACGTTCGCAGTAGAAATTAATTTCCCAAATGATAAAATGCTATTATAACAAAATTATTAAAAATAATATTAAAATACTATTATATATTACTATCATGCTATAATATATATTACCGTTAAATAATAAATATACCTTTATCAATATAATAAATATTACCTTTATCAATTACACTTAGTCAAATTTCTATTTGTTTCATTCCATTCACTTAGTTAGTATAATATCTAAAAATTCCATTCAGCTGCTTAAATATAAATAAGCATGAATGTAGGTGCAGCAAAATCATGCCACAATGAATTAATAAAAAACCTAATTTTTTTTTCAAGATTACTATAATAAAATATTAACCTTGTTACAGTAAATTAAAAATGGTATTAGCATTATGAATGTTCCAGATTAAAGAGTTGGTTATTTTTAAAATATTAAAATGTATACTTGAATTGATCAGTTCTTTAAAATGGGAGCAAATAATAGAAACAAACTAGAACCGCAAAATGCTTGGATATATTATTGTTTATAAGATCATTTACCGAATAGATTATTTATAATTTTTTTTTTTACTTTTTTATATCAAAATGTTAACCTTTAATTACAAATCCCTAAACATTTTTTTTTCTATCAGCATGCGAACTATATTTTACCCATCAGAAAATACGGAGAGGTGAATAGGTTGCAATACGCTTGTGTGACAGCTTGAAAGTTACAAAACTGCTCGAAGTAAAGCTTGTACCTTGCGATTTAATGATCGATCACTTTTATTTCACAAGCGTGATGCATCAACTTTTCGACACATACTAAACAGGATATTTACCACGGCAGACGCAGGATAGATTAAAGTCGATATATCATTTCAGGTATCTTATCGTTTTTTCAAGTCATTCATCATGAAGTCACTTGTCTTGTCGGCACCACTTTGAAGAAATCGTAGACAAATCTGATGAACTCAACCCATAGAATTGAAAAAATAAAGTTCTTATGTAATAATAAAACTGAGCATGGTTGAAATTATTTAAATTTTAATTCGGACAAACTTGACTGCAGAGAGATAAAAATTAGATTTTTTTTAAAAACATTTACAATGAAATTATATTAACGATTTTGTCGTTTAAATACATTTTAAAACAACAATAAATGTGGATTAAACTTCTTTTTCTCGAATTATTCATCGTGTAATTACTTGTCTTGTGGGCACTTCTTTGAAAAGATTATAAATAAATAAGGTGAGCTCAACCCCTTGACATTGGTGAAGGTCGTTGCATAAATAATAATAAATGTGAAAAATATTGAAATTATTGAAATTCAAATTTTGATAACTTTGATGACAGAAAGTGATAATAATCAGATTTTTTTAATTAACTGAGAAATTTATAGGGAATGAATTAATAGGTTATACTTTTAAGGTTGAATATATTTTAAAACTACAGTAAACATGTATTAAATCTCTATTATCATTATTCTTTTTGCGTTATTCATCATGAAGTAATTTGATTTATTGACACTACATTAAAGAAACTATAGACAAATCGAATGAACTCTGCCCTTAGAAATGAAGTAATAAAGTTCTTAAATAATAATAAAACCGAGATGGATGAAAACATTTAAATTTAAATTCGAGCAAACTTGACTGCAGATAGATGAAAATCAGTTTTTTTTTAAATTAATGAAATCCCCTGAAAAATGAGCTAGCGGATTACGTTTTTGTTCCTTTAAGTACATTTTGAAACTGCAGTAAAGGCAGATTAAACCTCAGCTCTCGAATATTCATTCCATCTTGAAATCCCTTGTCTTGTCGGCACTTTGAAGAATTTATAGATGAATTGGTCCCCTGGCACAGGAGAAAGTCGTTGCAAAAATAATAATAAATCTGAGAACAGCTGGATTTATTTAAATCTAAATTTGGATAATTTTGATTGAAGAAAAAGATAACAATAATTTCTTTTAATTTACAGAGAAAATTATAAAAATTATAGGGAATGAATTAATGGATTATGCTGTTTAACAATGAATATATTTTTTAACTACAGTAGACTTGTATTAAATCTGACTTGCCTTTTTGGCGTTATAATCATGAAGTCATTTAACTTATTGGCAAAAATTAAAGAAACCCTAGACAAAAAAGATGAACACAAAACTAACTAAATAAACTAACTTATATTAAATAGATATTTTTTCATTAACGAGCCAAAACCAAGTGCATCACAACTTCTTATCCATTTCGAAAGAGCACTGACGATGTTGATCGTCAATCATAAGAATCATATTTAGAGATACTTTTGATCAAACATTTAAAATATCTGTATAATGTGCGAGTTATAAATTTCCCTGTGACAATTAATCATGGTCTTGTCAATTTTTGAAACCACTAATATTTGTGTAATAAAAATGTATGTTTAAGCGTTAGAGTATTTTTGTTTGTTGTTTTAACAGCCGCTCTCTAGAAAGAAGAAAAATTACTATCATAACAGAAGAATGTCTGTTATGAGAGTAAATTGTCTGGAAGTGTTCTTGGAATTCACAAGATTAAATACCATTTCTTCGGTATTTACTAGAATTTTTTAATTGTCCCCATTATATGTTCAGGGATCTTTTTTATATCTCCCTAACGGGCAGAATTAATTATGCTGTGAATACAAAGTTGTATCGTACAATCAAGAGAAGTGATGAAATCCTGTTTGACAACGGATTGTAGAAACATCTGAGGTTTTGCACATGTATTAAGATGGATTTAATTCTACAAAATAGGAGTGAGAGGAAAAAGGAAAAAAAGAGATGTTTACATTTAACAATGAAGAGTCGCGGTTTTATGATACGTAAACATTATAGATAATTAGTAACACTGACGGAAAAATGTACTAATATAACTAAGGAACAGTAAAATATTTCAGAACAATTCTTATTTAATATGAGCGACATAAATATTAAATTATGAAGAATAAATAAAAAATTTCTGTTTTTAAAATTTGGCAATTATTTTTTTACAAAATAATAAGAATCTTTTTTATATTAAAATGTTTCTTTTATACATATGTTATTAAATTTTTTCAGGAATATTTTAATTCCCCGTTTTCTGTTTCTTGGTCACAATATTTAATGATATCATGTAAAATTTTCTTCGCACCATTCCTTTCATTATCACTTTTAGCTAGCTACACATATCAATACGAGATTTTGAGTTAAAATAAAATGATGCCAGAAATAACATAACACGCATATGCACGTAAAAAAAGTATCTAATAGGGGAAATTCATTGTCAAAGATAAATACCGGAAAAAAATTGACTGTTGTGGCATTATGTCGGAGATGTCTAATTTATTAATAGCTAATGCAACTATAAATTTCATGCTGCAATCACTGAAAGAACAATACACATTACTGTCTGAATAATTATATATTACATTGGAAAATTGCGCAGAAGAAAGGTATACAGAAATAGAAACTGTCTTACGGTATTTACATAACTATAATGATTTAAAAATGAAAAGGAAAAAGAGATCAGCGAATTGAAATCTAATTAAGTTTATAATATATTTTCTTAAAATGTTTCATTCACAAACTTATCCACATTCAGATGAATTTGGTACAGTTACCGAAGATTATGATGACACTAATGTCGATAGTGAAAAGGAATTGTCTCTTGAACAAAAATTAGAAGTAGCGATAAATAAAAAAAATTTCACCAAACCAAAATACAATACAGAAATCAGCTATATCCAAAACCATCCGAAGAGAAATCGATTTATTTGAAGATGAGGGATTTAGAGGTAAATACTTGAGAAAAGTGTATTGCGCATTGCTATCAGTACCACCAACTTGCATAGATGTTGAAAGAGCGTTTTCAATAGCAGGTAATTTTTGCATGAAATTACGTTCGAGATTTAATGACAGTACAATTGATGCATTACGTTTTTTAAGATCACATTTAAAAAATGTATCATAGTACCATAGATTGAATAGTGATATCTACACTTTTTTGTGATTTAAATAAATAAGATGTTCCTTCCCTTTGTTGTGATTGCTTATATACTGTTATAATTTATAAGTTAGAAATTATTTTTTGTGATATTTACACTCTCTAATGAAATGGTCAAATAAAACAAGGAAACGTCACTGTTTTCTTTCTTTTTCTAAAATTTCTACTGCCGGTATTAAAACCAGTATCCGGATATTAAGATCTAAGAAATACTATTGGGTTGTTCGGAAAGTCATTTCGTATTTTTTTGTCAAAATGAAAAGAAATTTTCGTTTAATGAATAAATTATTTATTAAATTATAAAATTGCCATTCTGGTCTAATACCTTTTGCCATATTTTTGGTAGTAACATGATTACACGCTCATAAAAGTTTTGGTCTTTGCTGTAAAAAAAAACTGATCGAGGTGGTTTTTGGCCTCCTCATTTGAAGGAAAAATTTTTCAAATCAGTTCTGGTACTGATGTACTGTTAACACATCTTCTCCACACATATTGGCTAATTTATTTCTGGCTTGAACAGCATTTTTACCTTTTATAGCAAAAAAGAAAAAAATGACGAAAATGCTGTTTATTGCTCTCCATATTTAAAAGGGCACCATTCAAAAACTACTGCGAAGAATCAGCTGCACTTTTTCACACTCAAGCCTTGCTATATCAGCTCTTAAAACATAAAATGATTTTGCGGTTTAAGTACGAAATTGGGTGCGAAAAATGCAATTAAATCCTTTGTCAGGAAAAAACGAAATTACTTTCCGAACAACCTAATAAATACCGGTATTGAACTTTTGGTCTGATATTGCAATTCCTAATAAAAATAAAATTTTTAAGTTACGTTTAATTAATAAGTTTTCAATTCTATTTTCATATACAGAATTTAATACTGGCTTCAGAGAGCCTTCTGAATATTTAATAGCAATATCGATGGATAGTGCAGTCTCATGCTGTGGGCATTTTTATTCTACTCAAGTTCAAATTTTGTCTTATATAAAATATATAATTCGAGATATAAGATAAATGATCTTTACTCATATATAAACTAGGTGTCTTCTTTTGGTTATTTTGTTGGGAAGGTTAAAATTTATTTTTAGATGGATTGGATCGTTGACTTCAATATTTCCGACTTATCAGGTATTTAATCTGTTATACCAAAAAAAAGGACACACATCACACTTAGACACACAACAAAACGATTCCAGAAGTCAAGAGAATATTTGATTTTAAGGATATTTTATCTAGTTGTATGAACAAACATTTTTGGTATTTTCCATTTAAATTCTTTCAAATATAAAAAGGGATATTTTATTTAAATAAAACTAGAAATTTGTCTCAGCTTTGGAATCCGAAATAAACTTCTAGATTTCATTCACATTTTGACTGAAGTCTAAAACGTCCCACTTTAGTTGTTTACATGATAAATAAGGTGCAATAAAAACATATTCGACACTGTCATTAGTGTACTAAGGAGTAGAATTTCTGTTTTTTTAAGCCATTTTATAATCGTTGTTTTTTAATTTAAAATGCTTTATTTTAAATACCATGGAATCGTGAAATGCTTTTCCTTAAAATGAGATCTTTAATTCGGAATCAATTTAATTGACTAATTTTAATACGCCATAAGTGTGTTGGGAATCATTCTTTCTAGAATCAATGCAATCTAAAAACAGTTCGAGCTTCAAATTTGTATTGCGTTTTAACATTACAAATTTCATATTAATTCGAATTAAAATGAAACGCTTAAGTATTTTATACACAGCGCGTTTCTAATAATATGAAACAAACTTTAAAGAGAGGTCATGCAAACAGAAACAACCCAGACTGATGTTTAAATCTCAGTTCAGCTCTCACAATTAAGGTTATCTCCCCAAAAATTCGATCGTCATCTGACCGTGGTTCAAAATTACGAGGTCCGTCCCAAAATAGCCCTCGTGTTGCTTTAAACGGGACGTTAATATAACTAAACTAAACCAAACCAAACCCCAAAAATTCGAAAATTTTAAATACGAAGACCGTATTTCGTTTTTTGCTCATAAAATGTTATCATTTAAATAAAAAATAACATAAATGCCATTAAAATGATGCTAGCATCTTGAAAAATGTCAATTCTTGGTAGAAACTAAGAAAAGAATGAGAAAAACTACGCAGGATAGAGAAATAACAGAAAAGTAAAACATTTTATTATGTTTCACATATTTCCCAAGTGTATTCTAAGTGTTATTGTTTATAAAGACCGATATACACTGGAAAAAGTTTGTTTACATGCATATAATCATACTGTAATTCACTAACATAAGCATCTGTATAGTTGTTGTCCCCATAGCGTTTGTGACACATATTCTGTAGTAAAAGTGTCTTGATCCTGTATGCCTGACCTAATTTTAAAATCTGCCCTATGATTTTAGAAACAATCTGTACACAATTTTTTAGCTTTTAAGCTAAGTTTCACATATAAATAATAAATGGCATTCTACCCGGAATAGGAAACAAATGTATTTATTCGTGTGCACGCCATCACGGCTATGATTTTAAGAAAAAGTTCAGAAAATTGCTGTGATTAAGCGAATATCCTGGTAATAAAAGTAGCATCACTGAGCGTTTAATATTTCGACCTTTAATATAGCATGGAAAACAATTACATAACACAAAACAAAGTTTAATGATTGCAAAATATAACTAAAGCATCTTTATTTTTGTAACTTAAGTCCAAATTTTAATGCAATATGAATTTCATCATTTTATTGCCTTTCAAAAAGTGAAATTTGAAACAATACCAAAGATTTGAGTTACCAAAATTATCAATAAGTAAATCTGTTAAAATTATACTTCATGTCAAATATTAACTAAACGAAGTTACTTAAAATTTCGCTATGATAAAGCAAAAAACAACTTTCTCTTGATAATGAACAAATGAATAAAACAGCGTGCAAATTATTATTTTTTATGTCACAACTTACCATAAAAAATTGACAAGATGGAACAATAATGCAATTTTCCAATAAATTAAAATATTTAAAGACAATATATGAGGATAAATATAATGTCAGTTCATATTAAGATACAAACATGCATTATGAGATCATTTGAAACAAATTATAAGATTTGGAATAGGCACAATGTTTCATTTATTTATTTAATAAAAATGCGATAATTTTCAAACATGGAAGCTACTTAGACCAATTAAAATTTGTATTTCTTGAAAACTTGAAATAAAATAAAGAGCTTTCAAACCTTACCTTCAGAAAACATATTTTCTTGAAGAGTTAAACGGAAATGGAATTATAAAACCAACCGTTTTTAGAATTCAACCACTTACAACCTTTTTAAAACTGATAAAGTCCAGAAATACGGCAGATCATCACACTGTTTACAACCACAGAAAATGCACGAGTTCTCAGAAACATGGATTACAATCGCACATCTGTCTGATGGTCCCTTTATATGTATATGTGTGAGAAAGCAAGAGGTCTGAAGTTTATCATTACAAAGATAACGCCGTCTTGAAATCAGTAGCTTTACTGAAGACTTTAAAACAAACACATAAGCCCACATAAGAAGTTACCGCACAGCAGGCATTAAATTTTTTTTAATGAGCAAAGTAAATCAGATGGGCCGTTTAGAATTCAACCAAAATTAGATGAACCGTTTCTTCGAATCGCTGGTTCTGAAAGCTCGAAAGGCCGTTCATTTATCTCTATGATTTTAGATGATGACAGGTTTATGTTTTTTCCAAAATATAGGAAATTATGCATTTACCATATGTGTTATTAAAGCTAGATAAAAAAGCATCTTGTTAAGGTTGTAGAATTTGAATTCGATGAAGAAGTAAACCAGGTTCAGCAGAGCTAGCCAATTAGTTTCAAATTTTTTGAAGATAGCCTACTTAATCGAAAAAATAACCTAATCACGTGATAAACTACAAAAATAGTAGATGGAAAGCTATTTTAATTTTTGAGAAGTTTGTCTAAATACCATGGTATCCCTGCTGTCGGATATCCTTTAAAGTCTGATCCAAAAAATGGGAAATCATACTCTTTATTTCTCAGGTTTTTTATGCTTATCTCTACTTTTGTTGAAGCGAAAACTTCAGATTTAATCCTTTTACTTATTATTAAAGGTAAGTTTTAAATTTGATGATTTTTAAAAGTTTTTACTTTGTAATTTATATAATTTCATAATTTATAGGATAACATCTGAGGGTATTCGAATTATATTTGACTAAGTCTGACCAGATATGTCGTATTATTCAGAAAAATATCGAATTTGAACTGTTTAACCGATATCAGAAAAGTGTTTGATATTTGTCTCGAATTTGAATTAGCACAATTTGGATTGTTTCATACTTTATTTATAAATAAATACTCGTATTAAAAAGGATTAAATAATTCTAATTTTTTTAAATAATAAACATAATTTAATTGTAAATAAAAGCAATTGCTCCTTTCCAGCATTTTTCGTTCATATAAGCAAACGTTGAAATGATAAGAGTCAGGAGTTTGAATTTTCTGCTACAATTGAAAAAGCATTCCCAATTCTAATCAAACGTAACAAATTATCCAGTTTTTCATTTATTAGTAAATAGTTTATTTTAAAAATGATAAATTAATTATAATTTTTCAAAAATCTGGATAGAAGTTAGAATTTTTTTAAAACTTGGCACAGACAGAAATTTTCTTTCCTTTTTTCTATAATACATAAAGTAAAATGATCCTAATAAGAAAAATATAGGTGAGTCATCGTGTTAAAAAATAAAAAAATAACAGCAAAATATATTTATTTTCCTTTTCTAATATTTCTGATTCCATTTTTTAATACTTTAGTGTTCAATTGCCTTAAATTTTCTTACTTATTTCGTAAATTTTTTAACATTTTTTGTGGAAAAGATTTTATCCTATGCCTTCTTTATGCCCCTAGCTAGCAATGTGAATTATACTCCCAATTACGACAATGACCATCCCAGTTTGAAGTATTAAGAATTGGCTTTCTTAATTCTTAATACAATTCATGATTCTCTTAAAAATAAATATTAATAGACAAAAAATATTGAATAAATATCGGAAAAGGAAAAAATGCTTTGCAACCTAACTTTTTTTAAAAAATTATGATAATACTTGGTTATTCTGCATGATTGTATTAGGAAAATCAAAATACATCTTAATATTTTTATGGCAAAGCCTTAAATTTTATTTCACCTCCCCTCCCCCGCATAGCCAGGGTTTATTGCAAAAACAGTAGGTTTTTTAATTTTACATTGCACAGCAAGTATTCTTCTTTTTGATGAAAAACAGCCGACCACCCCGCCACCACTGAAGGTAACAGTATCGACAGGATTTGATATGGTCGACTGCCACAGCAAATATTAAAAAAAATTTCACATTATTATAAATTTTAGATAAATTTAACTTTCTGTGATTTAGTTGCCTACTAATTTTAATTTTCTCAATCAAAAAAAAGAGAGAAGAAAACTAATCGTGCTATCAGATTGAAAATTTAAATTTTTAAAGAATTTATTGGAAATGCTTGGAATAATGACTTCTTTTATTCTCATAAATATATTTTTAAAATAAAGTCGTAATTTGCTTACTCTAGAAACTTATGTCACTTATACGAAAATTTATCAGAAAATCTGTTCCATTTATTTTTCAACGCATATTTTTTTGGCTATTAATATTTTTAACTTTATGGAAATGTATTCTTTACCTATTTTCTACTAGTTCTTTCCCTTAAAACTTATTGCGACCAATTTTAATAATATTATTTAATTTCCTGTTTTTATGCTTTAAAAATAATTTTTAAAATGTTTTAATGCTTAAAAAAATATTTGTAATTTCATGGTTAATAAATAAATATTGTACAATATCACTCAGCAAAATGTGTGATACTTCTCTTTTATCAAAAGTTGCAACAAGGCTTTTTTTTAAATTTGTGATTCATAGAAATCCTAAGAAGTGAATTCTAAATTAAAATTCATTCTGGACATTCTGAATAAAAATCCATTGCTTCTTAATAAAAATTCATTTGAGATGGTAAATATTCTTTTAACTACAGCTGAATTCCTTTTATCCTTTATTTTAAAATTTCTTTATTGGTAATAAAAACTATTTTGATATATAATACTTAAATGTCCCGAAATATCTGGGACATTCTCAAATTTCGACTATCTGTGCGGATCTAAAAAATCGTTCAGGATTTATCCCGAGTTTAACTTAAATGTTTCGGACTTTTTTTATGCTTCTATTTCGGATAATCCATTCAAAGAGGACTAATTAAATTAAAATTAAAATTTTTAATTAGACTAGTTAATTTTCAGTAAAATTAAAGAGAACTCTTTTCAACTTTGCGTAGATATAAAGTGGTTTAAATTATCAGGGATAGTTCTACTTTTCAGCTATTTTTCTGAATACCCGAGAAAGGAATATTGTCCTACATAGGAATACTATTATTCATATATGAATTTAATGTTTTGATTAGTTCATATTATGCATAAGTAGTTGACAAAAAAATTAACGAGGCTTATTTTTTTATAAGTTAGTTTCTTAAAAATATTTTTTCCAACATTTATTGCAGACAAAATAGTGTCTCCTTGTTTCGGCCACAGTATATGATTCAATTTTAAGACGTTGATATTGAAATATCAGAAAAATATTTTAGTTGTACCTCACAAACTCTTATGGTTTTTCTTTGAAACTTTTAACATTAAACTATTTCACTGATTCTCATTTTAAAAATTTCTTTTTAGATTTTTGTCCAAAAACACCTCCTTTTAGCTAGAATCACTAATTGCGTACTTTTGCTTTAAGTTCCCTGAATAGAAGTTCAGAAAATCCTTTCATTATTCTATATTCTATATTGTTTACAGAGGCAGCGAATACATGCTTTTATTTTTGCCGTGCTTGTTAGCAAATTATTATTATTATTCTCTTTAAATTGCACACAGCTTATTATAAAATACTACTTTAACGTTAATGAAAAATAGTGCAAACTTTCACGCGCGTATATTGGCATTTAAAAAGCAAATATTTATAGTCGTGAAAGGGAAAAAACGTTCTTTTTTAGATGCATCAATGCAACGTATAAAAATACATTATTTAACATTAAATGAAAATATTCAACTGCTTACCCATAGTTCTTTCATAAATACAAGTCAACAAAAGGTAATATTTATGATGTTGACGAATTTCTCTTCTACCATTTTTTGATGCCCTTGCTTGTTATATTTATGTGCATGAAATTACATACCCCAAAAGTTGCTGGATATTTTTATCACTGCTAAAAAAGCAGTAATTCAGGTGTTGAAAGATATACGGCTTCTAAGTTGGGAAAATGCGGTTAAGAAGTAAATCAAAGAAGCTTTAGAATTATTAAGGCGATTTTAGAAAAAAAAAAAAGAAAGAAAGAAAAGAATTAAAAGGAAGAGGAAAGAAAAAGAATGTGCGTATTCCTCAGAGATATTTTTTCGATCTCTCATTGGATTTTATTCGATACTGCAATGTAATCAGAATATTTTCTTCGCATACTATTTTCATTTTTTTTATTCGAATTATCTATGACAGGGGTCGGCAACCTGTTTGCTCTTAAGGGCGCAATACTAAATTTGAAAATCTCCGAGGGCGTATATTTTACAGATAATCAACAGGTATAAATAGGCATTAAAAAAACAGATTTTTTTATAACTTTATTTTGTTGGTGTCATACATAATGATACATATAATTCAGTGTGAAACTTGGATGTCCATATTTTCAGCTAATTTCTTACAATTGGGGATATATTTAGAGTTCCCGGTCCTTAAACAATTATCTAAATGTGAGTCAGTAAGCTTTGTTCGGTATTTTGATTTCAAATATTTCATATTTGAGAACAAAGACTCGCAATTGTATGTTGTTGCACAATATGAATAAATTTTTAGCGCACATTTCCTTAAAATAGGATACTTATTTTCATCGACTAAGTTCCAAAACATTTTATCATTACTATGCGCTTTTAAAATAATATCACTTTGCAAGTTTATTATTTCTAATTCTAGGTCTTCGATATTATGAAGCTCGCAATACACTGAAACTATTTCAAGGACATCATCTTCAGTAAAATTGAATGGATTTATGAAAAATCTTAGAACGGGTTCTAATGTTGCAAAATCTTCAAATCTAGAAGAAGACTCTTCTATTAGCTTATCTATAATTTCTAAATATGATGTAGCAGTAAAATTTTCATTATTTAAATTTAAACTCTCAATAGTATATTTTATACTTGGGAAATGACATAATGATTTTTTCAGTAAATGGGATTTCAACAACACTAACTTGCATTTGATTGCATTTACTGCAGTAATCATGTCAGCGATATGCTGATTTTTCCCTTGTATTTTTAAATTTAATTCATTCTACTTTGCCGTTATATCTGTCAGAAATCCGAGGTCGATTAGCCAATCCTTATTTTCTAATTGCTCATAAAATTCGCCTCTTGATGCAATAAATTCCTTTATTTGTGGCAAAAGCATGATAAACCGCTCAAGTATTTTACCTCTGCTCAGCCACCTCACTTCAGTATGTAAAAGAAGATCTGTGAACTGAACGTCCTCAAATTCTAAAAGTAATTTAAACAATCTATGTTGCGTAGCTCCCGATCTTATGGAATTAATAATTTTTGTTACTATCGTAATTACGTGTTGAAAACCGATTGTTTTTGAGCATAACATTTCCTGATGTATGAGGCAATGATAAGAAATAACTTTTGGGAATAAGGAATTCTGTCTACATAAGGCAATAAATCCTTTTTCTTACCAGTCATCGCTGGTGCCCCGTTGACGATAACTTTTGTACAGATAATTTTACATCTGTTATATACTTTTTAAAAGTAGAAATGATATCTTCTCCTCTGGTGCTTCCCTTTAATGGCAGAACTTTAAGGAATTCTTCTTTTGTTGTAAAATCAGAAAATACCATCTTCATGCAAATTGCTTATTGTGATATATTTGTCACGTCTGTCGATTCATCCATCTGTAGCGAGAAGAAAATGCAATTTTCCATATCATTTGCTAATACTGCCTCCAAATTCTCCGCAATTACTTCAATTTTTCTAGTAACAGTTCGTGCTGATAATTGCAACGTGTTTATAGCTGAAACTATTTCCTGTTAATTTTTAAATTCTTCAAAAAGTGAATCAGCAGCTTCTAACATGGCTTCTTTCACTAATTCTCTATCTGTAAATGGTTTTTTATTCTTAGCTAGCAAATGCGATATTTTATATGACGCGATCGTTGCTGCTTTATGTTGTTGCAGTGGTTTAGTAAAAAAACTTTGCTGGTTAGTTATTGAAGATTTTAAAGAAATAATTTTTCTTCTTCTAATTTCAGAGTTCATTGGATAGTCACTATCAAAATTGGTATGAACGGTCTTAAAATGTCGTTCAATATTACTTTTCTTGGAAATCACAACACTATTAATACACAACAAACAAATACACTTCCCTTTGTAATCAACGAAACAATATAGATGTTCCCATTCATCGTTCAAATAATATGTTCTTTTTCTTTTACATTTATCCATGAAGGGTTTTGAAAGAAAAGAATCATTTCGGATTGCTTGGTAGTTTTGAATGCACAGTCTATTCTATTCCAAATACGATCACACACTAACAAAAAATACGTGCGTGTTATTAGATACGCTCAAGGTTAGCAAACTGCTAATCTATGCACAATCCTAAACTCAACTGATAACTTGCTACATATCGCCGTTTGACAAGAGTAAGTAAATCGCTCTGGCTATCATACATTTACATTAGTCCAGCGAGGGCGCATTAAAAATCGATCGGGGCGCCGCGTTGCCTACCCCTGATCTATGCAATATTTTGCTCATTAATCAAGTTTTATCTGATTTATTTTAACTGTTTGTATGCTTTGATAAATATTAAGTTAAATATATGTCATATCTAGAAGATTAGTCTCAAACTAGTATAATTTATATTCTATAGATCATCTATGAATTAATATGTAGCTAACGATTTTAAGAATTATAGTAAAAATTATTGCATGCATGTATTGAGAATTTCTGTTGATGTAAACTCTTTAATGCCCTCTTTATAATATTCTCAGGACAAAATACTTGCTTCGGAAAGGAGGGAAAATATGAAAACAAAAAAACAAGAACTATTTTGAATTACTTGTAATTTTAATCACACATTTTTATGCATATTTAATTAAGCGTACACTTTTCCAATCTCTGATTTCTCAACTGAAGTTGCATAAATATTTATAAAATAATACATAAGTTGTTTCGAACTGATTAAACATAATTATATATTTTTTATAATTATATTTTCCTTACAGAAAATTTTTGCACTTTAAATATTCCCTTTTGAATGCTCTTATTCTTAATAATCATTCTCCAAACGTTCATACACATCATTTTCCATTGTAATAACATTATTTGTAAAATTTAAAGAGTAATTACTTTACCCAGTATCCATACTCCACTTACACTTTTAGATCTACGATTGCAACTGCAGTAATCCAGACGTGATACATCTGGTGTTTTAGAAGAAATGCAAAGAAAAACCATTGGATTGATGAAAGTATATTACTTAAATTTTAAAGTATTTCATAGTATATTTATATGTGCTGGTGCTTGATTTTGCTGTATAATCGTATAGCTTAATGGGTGCACAGATACAGGGATATCATTTCTTCTTTAAATAATGTGTCTAAAATATTTTGATAATGTTGAAAATTTATTTCTGCATTATTTTCGACTCTTCTTATCAATATTCCTCTAAGTGCAAAATCATTAAATTCCCTACGACTAGTCTTGTGAAACATGTAGATTTTATTAAAAACAATCAAATATCTTACTTTTAAACTAATTCTATTCCTCTTTACTTCTATTCTTTTGACTAATTTTTTAGTAAAAATTCTATTCTTTTTCAGGAATTTATGGAATTCTTTTACAGTATATAGAAAAATTTTAAATGTTTATTCTTACTATTAATTCCTTATTTATCCTGACTATTCACTATCCTTAGTTTTATTCTTTTGTGCAAAAGAGGTCACGTGTTTCTTTCTTCCTGATGGGCATAGTATTGATAAGAGGAAGGGGGTGATCAATTTACCTTCACTACAATAATGGAATGTGTCTGCCCTAGAGGAAGAGATGAGTCATGGTAGTGAGTATTTCTATTCTTGTGGTATCCCTTAGGACGTCAACTATTGTCTCTTCATCCTACTCCTACTCCTAAAAAACCTTCTATCCATTGTTTATTTATAAATTGAATGTTTTAATTAAAGCAATAAATTAAATCTGAACAAATAACTGTCGAAAATAAACTTTAATTAATTGAAAACATATATACTCGGTTAGACTAGACATTTTAAATAGATATCATCAGAAATAGAAATCAAATAGATATCAAGCAGTGTCACCTATTGTATATCCGCTGCTGAGCTGCAGCAGCCTAAATTTAATATATTTCATGGATAGCATATTTAATTTAGCTTGTAATATTTAAATCTGCAATGTGCATCTAATGCAATGTGTCTTTCAGTGTTTTCAATCTTTAGGGAAAACGCTTATGCTTTTCTTTGTTTAGTAGACTGAAAAAAAAAACCTTCTTAGAGGACAGTAATAATACTAATTTCTATTTATGCGAGTATTCGGTAGCAGAGATAATTTTTTTTTTCTATCTGAGGGTTTGAAAGAAAAAGAATTTTAGATAAGCATAGTTCCAGATATGCCAGGAACGGGATTTTAAGCATTTTTTTCAATGTGGAAGAAATTTCACTAGTCTAAATTTTGATTTAAAAAAATAAAGGATAATCTGTTTTGAATAAAAATTAATATAGAAAGTACTGCATATAAATTTTTTGCAGATGGACACAATAATGTTTTCTCTTCATGTATATTGATCAGCCGCAGTTTAATTTTTATAAAATAGACTGAGTAAAGTGAACAAGGGTTTAATATTTATAAAATAAAGAAAATAATGTAGAAAACTAATTCAGAAAATTTATTTTAAAGCTAAATTTTAATCAAAATTAATAATAATTAACTGGTTAGTAGAAATTTCTTTATTAAACATTTAACAATCTGAAGTCAAATATTAATTTTTGTGATCTAATTATTTAATCATACACGATTATATGAAAGAAATAAGATGTAAATTATATAAAAATGTTTCATGAAACATAGATGCCAATTATTTTTTTCCATTCGTATGAACAGATAAAGTTATTAATAAAATATTAGGTCAAATGTCACACTAGCTTTATAAAAGGATTAAGGATGAGTTGCTTTTATTGACTGATCGTCATTTGTTTCTATGTTCAAGCACATTGTTAAATAATTGAGTGATTGTAAATGTAAGTGTTGATAGAAAACAGTTGTCATTGAATTCAACACATCAACTGTCATGTTTTTGGGGAAAAGGATTCGTCAATTATGATGTCGGTCATAACTGACAGGTGAAAATATCTCACAATGCTTGCCATTTATGTGGTTTTCAAAATCTTTTGCTTCTTAAACATTACTGAAACAATTTTCAAAATAGTATAGAATTATGATGTGCTAAATGTTATAGATGCAATTTATTCATTGGTATTGTGTCCTTTATTTTCCATTTACTTTTATTTCTAAGCATATTAAGAAGTCATGGTTTTATTTTCGCAACTTATTGAACACAAAATGATGTAAATATCAACAAGTTTTGAATTTACTTCGACATAAAATTATGGCTGAATATGTTTTCTTTCTTATGAAAGCGAATTTCCCCTGCAATCGAAAGGTCACGAAAGGGGGAAAATGCCCATTTTTCTTTTTACTAAAAGACTTCAAACCAATGCCGAACAAAACTATTGATAAGCAATGTCATGAAGTTAAGCCGTTCTAATTTGATTTTTTTCTTTGGAAAAAGTTGCATTTTTCATGCTCCTTAAAACTGATTTTCAAGTGATTACGGATTTTTTTAACATTTAAAAATAAAAGTAAACATTATAACTGCGACACATTAACGAAAAATGCGTTTCACTAAGATTCCAAATTTTGCTCTTTGAAATTAGTAAGTAAATATGTTACTAAATTGAACATTCATATTTTATATATTCGAGGTTGAGAATTGTTGTCATTATGGCATGGATTTTGTAATTTATAAACGTTTTTAAGACAGAGAATAGAATCAGCCAGTTGAAACTAGTGGCATGATTATGGTTACCATTCCAAAAACAAATATTGAACTGAAAAAGAATTTAAACTAAACAAAAAAAATTAATGGACAGGGCAAATTGTAGAGATTTCTCTTACCAAATGGCTTCTTTTTTTTATCCAAGATAAATCTTTATAATCATGAGTGTCGAAATCGATTCTCAGTTGAAAATGAAATCTTTTTTAAATCACATGCTAAATCTTCTGTGACAAATTTTACTACCGAAAAATGATTAAAAACCGGATATGTTTATTTGGTGTATGCTTCGAAGTAACTACTCAGTGCAACTATGAAGTTTTGTTATACAGAGATGCAAATCAAAATTGAAAGCCTGTATTTGCTACAACTTCTAATGTGTTTGTCTACTCACTTCTTCGGAATTTGAGAATCGTGGCATCTTCAAAAAACTCTTCATTTCAGAAAATTGTCACACCAAGGAAATAATCTGGCAGTATATTACAAGAAAGTGGTGTTCTGTTAAGTTATTTGACATCATGAGGATCCTGCAAGATGATGTCCAGTCATGAAGGAACACTCACGACTTTGCAGATTTCTAAGGAAGATTCGAATGCTTGCTATCACGTTGAACGTTATTTTGAATCATTTATAATTATTTAAATCAGTATAATTTATAAACATTGAACGGTCTTACTGTTAGAAAATATTTGCTAAATTCCGTAATTTCTCGAAGTTTAACTATAGTATAACTTTTTTTTATTTGTTTGTATCAAATGCATATATTTTGTTTTTGCACCTTTTTGTATTTTATTTTTTTAGCGAAAATATATCGTCTTTTACCATGAAGAACCCCGGTTGATATAACTTTATTGAACTTTTTATGCCAGATCCGAATGGCAACATATCGAGTTTGTATTTAACCTTGATATGTCCCATTCTGATCTATTATCGAAAGTTAACAAAGCTCCTAAAAGTTAAAAATGAAATAGCTTTCTCCTAAAGGGAGAATTGGTGTTTCTTCTCTAAATTCTTGAAAAGTGAGTTTTTAAGTCGATTTTTTGCAAGTTCCAATTGGAAGGTACGTTTAAAAGACTGATAATTGACATTGCTATTCTGTATAGAAATTCTGTACCGATTCTCGTATAAATAACATTGTAGTAAATGAAAATTGGGTGATTTTTTAATATTTTATGTCTTCGACTTTAAAGAAACTCAATTCATGAGACAGTATTGAAATGTTTATACTTAATTAGAATGTAGTATATCGAGTATGCATTTAATCTTGACATCGTATCCTCTGATATGATATAGTTTTGAATTTTCGAAGTAGATAACATGCCACGTGAGGAGCACGCAAAATTTCTGCTATAAAACCTTAAAACGCGGCTCTTGAAGGTGTCATTTCCAAGTTCTTATCTGTAGGTAATTTTTTAAGCTCTCTAAAAACCTTGATATGTTACATTCCAATGCTGTATATGAAATCTTTACATCTATAAACTTTTATAGTGAATAGTAGGACACAAGATAAAAGCTGGATGTTCTTAGAATTTCAAGATCAATATTTAAAAAAATATATCATATATTTTCATATCAGAAAAATATGTTAGCTACGTGAAAATATTAATAACGTATCAAGAATGTTTGAACGAATTTAAAACTTTTGGAGGATTTAAATCGTGATTTCAATATTGAATTCTTACTGAATATAAATGTTCAGTAATCACTTAACTTGCAATCAGTTAATTGCATACGTGCGATGCGTTTTTTACATTAGTAAGGTAAAGGTCTGAATTTTGTTGCTATTTATTTAATTATGATGTTCTATTCGAATCTGAATACGAAAAAAAATTTCAATTAAGTTGGCATAAGCTACTAAATTAAAAAGTTTCTACTAAGACTTGGTCACGAAGCATTTAGGTTAATTTTGTTTTGAAAATATTTATAAAAGCGACATCTGGAATAAGACAAAATATAAAAATGTATTGCTTTATTAATCTCTCCACATTATACAATGAAAAAATATTAGGTGTCCTATCTAATAGCTTTCAAACAGTTATTTTCTAACCTGCAAGAAATAGGCATTTGCTTTTAGAAGAAAAAAGTTTCAAATGCCGTAAACATTTTTTTTTTTTTTTTTTTTGAGTTAGTAAACGCAATTCTAAAAAATTATAATGTTGAAATTTTTATAAAATTACCTGATTCTATTGAGCATGTTTAGCAAAAAATTCTTGACATTCTGCTTTTTCAAACAGAATAAATTCCAATTTTATGTAACAGAAACTGACTAGGCTGTTGACCCTATTTTAGACAAAATGTAGCAAAAATAATCTTGACTTAAAAATGACTATTTAATTACCTTTTAGATGCTCAATAATTAATGCTTCATTTTCACTTATGTTGTCTCAAAATTTCGGATCACAGCCGAATCTGCTTTTTGACGAATGCATTAATGCATAATATAGTTATTATAGGCGGCTATTGCAAATGAATTTAATGTGAAACTTCTTATTTTCATTGTTTAGGATAGAATATTATTTCTAGAACTGTTAACAATAATAATGAGATAAAAATAAGAAATTGGATTTAATGCAAATACAGTTTTGTGATTATTGCACCATTTCTTAATATTGAACGAAATACAATTAAACGGGAGTTATCAAAAGAAGCATCGTTCGAGTCGAGAATTAAAAATAACATAGGAGCTTGATTTTATTTCAAAGAACTGAAAAATAAATCATATTTATTGATCGATTTTTGACTTCGTTCTGACAAATGCCAACAAAATATAAGCTAGATTTTTTTTTTAAATATTTTTTAACCAACATCTAAAACATTAATAATTGACATAATTATTTGATAGAATCTTTTCTTCTTGTTGTTGTTTTCAAGATCACTATACTTTTTGTATCCCAAAAGTCTGAAAAAATAAAGGTGAGAGCATCCTGTTTTAACCATAATTATTAGTCAATAAGCTTTTCAAGTTTTGTACGACTTTATTCATAATTTTTGTCTGAACTCTTTCTATTTATGACATTTAATTCCAAAATTTTGATAATTTATTCAGAATTACAATTATTTTCAGGGAAGATTGTAAAATCTAAAATCCCTCTTTTTTATGATTAAGTTTTTTTTAAAAAAAAATTCATTTTGTTAGTGACTTGTAGCAGATGATTGATCTAAGATTTTTTTTTCAAGCTACTGATTAAAATACGAGAAACAGGCTTGGAAAATAAGATTTATTCGATTTGTAAGATTAAATTTTTAAGATAAACTTTCTTCTTTGCATTTTTTGTTGTTGTTGCGAAAATGAAAAAAAAAAGTTGTCGATTTAATAGTTTTTGTTAATTTCTTCATTTGACTCTAACTAATTTAATTTTGGAGCCCAAAAAACCTCTTGTAGCAGGAAAAGGTAATAATGAAAAGTAATGAAAGGCAACGTGTAGTTAAACGAAAGAGTTAAATAATGATATATAATTATTGTCACAGAGTACTGTCATAGATTCGAACATTTATTGAATTACCTCAATAAGAAGGCTTAAAAATTACTGACCATTTCACTGTTATACATTTGAAATAAAACCATATTTATTCAATGAACTAGTTCTCATATTGATATTTAAATAATAATATTTAAAATTATAATAAAATTGAAATAATATTATTTAAAATTTCTTTTATTGTCTTCAACAGCGTGAAAGAGTTTTTTTACCTCTATAGAAGGACCATCTTCAGCTTTTTTGCTCCTTGCATTACGAAGGATTTAAAATGGCCACAACTTATTTCGGCAATGGATAGCATGATTTTCTGTTAAATAAAGCCATGACCTCGGCGTCCCTCCCCAATATAAGCCTTCGTTCATCATGCTCCAGAGATAGTCAATTTGTTCGCATTTCGAGGAAATTGTTTTTCTTTCCAAACTTCCTTTTATATATATATATATATATATATATATATACACTTCTTGCACTATGTGATATTATGCATGTAAATATTATCTTTAAAATAAAAAAAAATTAACGGACTCAGGAATTCCGTAAATTAATCAATTTATTCTATTAACCCTATGAAACCTGACAGCCCGATATCACCCTGTCCGACAGATCCTGACTCAAGCACTTTGAAGCTGTTAAATGTATTTCAATGATGTGAGGAATTTGTCGATGAGTGCTCATTTAAATTCGTTTAACCGTTCCAAAGCGCCTGAGTCAAGCCCTTTCAAAAGAGGCGATATCAGGCGGTCAGGATCATATGGTTAAAGCACATGCTTATTTACAAAGAAAGAGCTTTCTAACTTTAAATAACGTACAGATTTACACATTTCAAATCAATAGAGAATGAAAGCTTGTTTCTTAAATTTCCGCTTATTCCTTTCCAATTTCACGGGAGGTGAACGCTTTCAAAATAATCAAATACAGTTTATAAAAGTGCAAACCAAGCTCGAATAAAATAATATTTAAACGCATCTCAATACTAAATAAAAGCCAAAATGTCAGTAAAAAATAGTGGTAAGGGCTATTAGAGATACTGCGTTGTTTAGACATTTAATTTAAACGCACAAAAACGGTGCCCCTGTTCGAATAAATATCATATTTTCACTTTGACGAGTACTTCGTAAATTATGTACAGATTGTTTAAGTAATCTGCAGATCAACTTGATAATATGAGAAATGAAATAATTTTTCTCACTTTAACGTGTCGGCCTTGGTAATCTGTGGATTATCTTATTGTCACACTCTAGTGGTAACTAGAATATCGTTTTGTTGATTTACGAAACATTTCCATTCACAAGGATGTAAATGATTTCATTTTAAAATCTTGAAAGACCCCCATGGATTTAAAAACCAAAATAATTTTATACACTTGAAAATATTAATAAGATAAATATATACGCATGCTTATACAATATATCCAAAAATATTTCATTAATGAAAAATTATTATTAAAAAATTATTTAAAAATTATAATATTCTACCACATTATTTCAGAAAATCATATTTAAATTATTACTTTTAATTTTTCAAAGCATTAAAAAGCTTTATAAGTTATTAGAAAATATTTTTAAATTGAAAAATGCAGATATGAACGATCCAAATTTGTTGTATTACCTTGTATACGTTATAGCGTAGATTTCAATAAAATATAAGTAAAATCAGGAAATCAAAAGAAAAATCGATTAATGTGTTCAGACTTCTTAATATATCTCCATAACAGAAAAAATTGCACATATCAATATATGTTCAGCATATATTGCATGCTGACGATATATCGATATACGTGATACTTTATGTCACAAAGATACCATTTTGAAACAGACTGAGTAGATTGACATTTTTTTTTAATTTTGACTTAGTATCTGCTAGCAATGCAATGGCAATTTGTTTTATTTTTTAAATAAATAGGTCTTCTCTTGATTTTGCATTATTATGTTGATTATGCATGTATTGTTTTCAAATGCTTTGTAATGCACTTTGCAGTATTATTTTTGTTTCTTTATACACAATATAGTACCATCTTTAAAAAAGTATTTAGGGGTAGTGAATTTCGTTTGTAGATCAACAAGTTTTGTCAAACGTGCTCACCCTAGGTCTTTGCCGAAGAAAACTGAATCGGTAAAACAAATTATAGAAGTTATGTCCTTTTTTTACTCCTATTTCAACATAAAAATGAACTGGTTTCACATTTCTTTGCATTATTATATTTTAAATTTTTATAACTCTGTTCTTCTTTTCCTGAAACCAAATCAAAAGAGCGAAATATTCATTTAGAACAAATACAATAGTTTAATGGATATGAGGAAAATTTAATAAATACTGTCAAAAGTGTTCTACTGAATTTGATAATTCTTTATTAAATATGAAAAGAAACTCTATGAAACAGTAATTAAAATTTGATTCTCACTTAATATACATATAGATGGAGCTTAGCAGTAAAATTTTATGTTGAATGTTAGCCAAAAACAACTAAAAAATTATTTCATTTCATTCTAAAAGATATAAGTAACAATTTGCAGAAAAACGACATGCGATGTATTATTTTATCAATTTTTAATGAAAAATTGGCATTTGGACTTTAGTTTTAACTTATATGTTTAATACTCACTTTCATTTTCAGTCTCAGCATTCCAGGAGTTCTTAAAGTTTTAAGGAATTCTACAAAGTGAAATTTTTAATTATTTATTATCAAAAATTCTTTATTTGAACTCAATAATGAGGATTAATAATGCCATAATCATCATCTAATCTAATATTTATCAAAGAATTTACGATACTTGCAACCGCTAATAACACATTTTATCATTTGATTTATTTGCAGAATTAATTAATTCAGGCTAGCTAATGAACATGACTTTCCAAGCACTTTTGTCTCATTAATAAAGCTATTACTTAATGTTAGAAAATTCGATACATACTCAATTTGAACGTGTTTAGAAAGTCAATACTTGTGATCAATAAATAAATGAGGACATGTGGTTCAATAGTGGTTCGAAAATATTAATTCCAAATTCTGTTTCATTTAGCCAGTAACATTTGAAATAGTACATTTTATTTAATAATTACAAAACAAATATGTAAAGAATTAAGTGCTATAACTGTAATGTTGCCTTGAACACTGGATATACAAGATATAATGTTCTTGAGTAAGGCATTCAAAGGTCATTTCTGGTTGACGAAACACAATGACACAACTTCATCATTTTGATTCACCGTGCGTTGAGAGTGGGTTGATGATTTAGGTGACAAATTCCTTTGGCATGTTTTTTATTTTACCTTTTGGTAGAGATAAAAGATACGTGATAACTTTTTTCGCCAATACAGCGTTCAGAAAACGCTGACGCCCTTTTTCATCAGTTATCGGACACGGATTTATTTTTCATCGTCATTGATCATGTATAATTGTTAACAATAATTGCCATCAGACTTGCGCTAAAAAATCTAGTTATTGAGATATCAATGTGCGGCGATAGAATAACAATTAGCGAAGAAAAGATAAGCATTTTACAAGAATGAGTTTTTTAGTTGTGTATATCCATTATTAGGTTAACAAATATGAAAAATTCTACTTTAAGTGAAATTCAAACAAGCAATTTGTAAGTTCAACAATCAGCAATATAGGACATTAAAACTGTCGAATTATCTTAAAATCCAGTTGATTATTTAATTGATACATTGTATATTCCAGTTTCATAACATCCAAGATTAGCTTGGTCCTGATCTGTGTTGTACATGAAAAAATCTAGTAACTTTAATATATTGCCCATATGACCGAAGAAATTACAGGCGTGATCCTTGGTGATGAAAAAGAAGCATGTCTTATAACTGAAAGCTACTATTATGAAATAATATTATTTGTTCCTTTTCTCATTATTGAACTGGAAATAATAATTCTTAACTTAATTTAATATGATTGAAAACTTAATTAATTTATTGATTACTTTAAATTATATAATAAGACAACAGGTCCAGTATAATAAACGTTTTTCTTTGACTCTAGCACTCAAAATAATTCTACTGTTACAACGCGATATAGCGAGTCTTAGATTAATTGAAATTTGAATTTACAATGAATGAATTACAAAACGAAATTGGACTTCTAAATAATCCCTACGCATTTAATGAATAATTATCTTTCTTTTTGATTTTGTAAACAATTGTTTATGACGATAATTGGTTTCATTTTTTCCTCTTTCTAGATGGGGCTTTGCAATAAATATTTAATCGACTGCTGATGCTTCTAAGTTCGTGATGGGAAAGATGATACACATTCTTATGTATTGAAAATTTGGATAAACTGCAACGAAAGAAATTGGTTTGCAGTTTGAAATACATCATATATTTTTGATAGAAACTTAAAATGGATAATCATGAAGTGCTAATGATAGTGTGCAGTATGTGCATTTCAAGACTGGTAGGCAAAATATACTAGGAATTTGTATATGAAGTTCTTAAAATTAATAAATTCTGTTAATCTGGAACTAGATTGAACTTTCTTATTCGTCAAAAAGTTATGAAGATCATGAAATATATTGAATATATATTGCAAAATTGTTTGGAAGAAACCAGAAGTAGTGCAGTTTTTTTCTTTCTTTTAGAAATGTAAAAAGCAATTAAATTGTTGACATATATTGTTGAATGTTCATTTTCTTGTATATTACTCAACAATCTTGAAGTAAATTGTATATAGAAAAGAAGTCTTGTGTTTAATTACCGTCTGATTTCTAGAATCAATTTTCAATTGATAGCATCAATTTGGTTCGTTTTAAAAAGAAATTTTGTGTTTACTACTGAAAAGATCCAAAGGCTATTACACTAGATTTGCTCTGAAAACAGACTTTTACTGATCATTTTTGTTGTTGCTAAACAAATCTACTGCGTCCCTGCACTGATTTCCTCATAAATTTTAAGGCACATTCAGGACTGCAAGTTCTCGTTTTGTCTTGTCCGAACTGAAAACAGTTTAATTATATTGTCTGAAGGTGAAAGGTAGATTTCAGCAAGAGGAAATTAAGATATAGTGTTATTGGGGAGCGCCTATAAATATAAGTATTTCTCAAATGAATGAAAATATAAAACTTCAATTTGTATAAAAGTGGTGGAAGGTAACCTAATGTTTTAAATGAAATCCGTACTTACTAGTTGATTAATTACAAGCTAAAGTATCAAATAGCTCTGTAATAGGTAAATGAAAGTGCTACTCAGCATAAGTTTAAAATATTTTATGTTATGTTGCTCATCAATCAAGGACTCGTATGTCAAACGAGAAATCATATCTTTTTCTGCATAAAATATAATTTCTGAAGGTGTGATAGAATATGAGCAATAGAAATGCTGCTTTATGCTGTAAATATAGTAGTTCTTTTGTCTGACAAGTAAGCCTCTGGATGAAAAATAACATCACTATAAGTCATTAATTCATTCCTTGTCTTATCCTTATCTAATAACGCATTTCTTTGCCAACTGCATAATCATCTAATTAAATATTATGAGTAACTTGATGGAAATAAATGAATCGTGTGACATAATTGCAGAATCAACTATGAATCTGTTATTAATTTTTAATTTATTTTGGAATTCTAATCCCCCTGTTCATAAATTTCTAATTATTTTTTACATTTTTATAGCCGTATAATTTTATTTAAATTAAAAGATTTTAATTTATTGCCCTTTTTGCATGAAGGGCACCTGAAATTTCAATCCTAAGTTGGTTTTCTTTGATCAGATTTTATTGTGTTTATTTCTTACGTTAAACGAAAGAGGCCTTTCATATATAAAATAGTTTCCGCTTAAAAACTTTGTATTTTAGGAAGAATCATAATTAATCAATACAAAATGTGTTATCTTGATCCAAGTTAATTAATTTTTCTCCTTTCAAATGGATGCTTGATTGTCATAAATAACTCTTTGGCAATTAATAAATCCCATACAATAAAATTTTTAGATTTATTTCTGCTAAAAATACTTCGTAAGTGTTTTCTTTATCGCAAATATTTCAGTGAGATCAAATGTTTTCAATTATATGAACTATTAACTTTTAAAAATTTTGTAATATTTGAATATTTTTGGTTTTTTCCAGACTGAAATAGATTATCAGGAAGAGGGAGATTCTTAAGTGTCTTTGGGATCCTTGTTTTGTTGAGGAATTACGGGATTTTGTCAGTTCAAAAATCTCATAATCCTCAATGAAATAAGATAATCTCTAAATCATCGAAATATCATCCAAGTTCATCTTTTGGTAACTGATATGGTTGTACTGCATGGAGATACTTCTTACTCAAGAACTTCACTTGGATTTAACTATATAGTTTGCAATTAATAGAATAATTCTTGAAAAATCAACTAATTTTTTTGATAATTGTTGTAATTGAGCTTCACTGGGAGACCACTTGAACTTAAATATTTAATAAAGTTCGCAATTAATTAATTAATTGCTGAAAATTTATCTAAGTTATCCTTTGGTAAGTGATGTAGTTAGACTTCAAGTGATATTTCCTGTTCAAAGAATTTCATTAAGCTTAAAAATGTAATAAAGTTTATAAATTATTGAATTATTACTCATTTACAAATTTTCTTAATATCAATGAAGTTAGAATTTGAATACCAAAAATTTTTAGCTTTAAATTTCAGCGTTTTAACAATTGCGTGTCCTCGATGGCGATGCATTTTTTAAATAGTTTCAATCTTAATTTTATTAATCTTTTAATTAAATTTTCAAGTATGAATATGGGAAGAAAAATTGATTATAACATTCCTTAATATGCATCATAATGGATTAGAAATTAAAAATTAGAATGTAATAAAATAACAAAATTCTTACTTCTTAATGCATTAACATAAGTATGTTTTTGGAAAATTCTTTCTGTTAATTTTTAATTTTCTTCATGAAACATAAATTTACAAAAAAATATATTGAAGAGATTAGAGAGTATATACCACAACGAAATATACGTACTTCATTGATCTAATTGAATTTTGAGTATGTATTGTTTCATAACATATATATTTATTCTAAAACAAAAGTTTCAACTCGAGATTTGAAAGTTTACAAAACGAGGACATGTGTCATGTGTTGCATATTTAAAAGCACTTTTTATGAAGTCACTGAACTATGAAATACATGGCTTGAGAGAAACAACTTTTGAAAAGGTTCCCTTAATTGTAATTTAATCACCCCACAGAAAATTCCTGACATAACTCATTGCGGTTTAAAACCACAGGAAGCAGCAAGTCTCAACTGTAACAATAAATTATACAAAGAATTATAATTTCCTATTACCATCATTAAAAATACCATTAGGAATTGAGGAAAGATAATTGCTCGAAGCATCAAACATTGGCTCCTGTATCGAAGATTGAGATCGTCTACAGAATATGTCATGTCTACATCCGGACCCAGATGAGTCAAGTGAAATTTTATTTAAATGATCTGAAGACGAATTTATATCTAATCAATAAATATATTTATATCTATTTCTTTAATAGTCAACTTGTCTTGAAGAATCTTACTGATGTAATTGTGCATAATTATCCAATAGTGAATGTTTGGGAGATAATTATGCTTGATTGTTACATATAATTGGAGAGCAGTATTTTAAATCATCTTCAGGATACTAATGCTATATATTATATTATTACTTTTTATTACTTGCTCCAATAACTCCGCCATGCCTTAATTAAATGCTTGAGCGAATAATGCCATTATTGAAGGTATGGCAAGTGGTGAAGCAGAGGGCTTATTAATTCAATAAAAGCAATTTTCAATAATACATTCTTCTAAGAAAGAGAGAAAGTAATTATTTATTTTAATTTTTCTACTTTTTAGTTCTTTATTTATAATTCCTTATTATATATAATACCTGAACTTACCGGTGTACTGGCCCAGGGGTGGAGCGTCTTCCCCGTGATCTGAGTTTCCTGGGTTCGGGCATAGCTGCTCTTTACCCTATATTCTATTTGTTAGATGTGTGAAAGAGCCTTTCTGTATTTTTAAAAAAACAGGTTGTGCAAGCGAGTATGTGAATGCTCTCTTCATATGAGCTAGAAGTCACATGTCTGCCCTCGTGTTCTCAGGGCCTTTATCCACAGAAGCTACTGCACAAACTGGGTTTAAATCACTGCCTACATTACCGGATTTGTCTATGGCAAGCGCCATAAGTATCAACAGCATAACATACACGATCTTGAAATCATGTTTTCTAAAATTCATTATCAGCATCACGCGTATGAAATTAAATTTAATTAAATCAATTGGTTAATTGATAATAGCTCTCCAAATTATTGAATTAGTTTATAGCCTTGAAGAACATCAATTACAGTACAGAAATTATCAAAACACTATCACTTCAAGATGTGAATGCAAAATAAGTTTTAAACTTTCCTGTTTGAGAATATGAAGCAATTCAAGCTACATAAAATTACATAAAAATTCGAAAAATATCTCCCACAGCTACCAGTACCTAAAAGAAGTACATTCAGTCTTCTTTGAGTTGTTGCGACAATTCAACCTCCATAATGTTGCTTCAATCTACGGAACACTTGCAGAATAAATACGATTTGACAATACAGCAACTCAAAAGACACAATGAATATTTAGATGTTAGATGACGTGCAACTTTTTTTTATCAGTGTGGATCATCAAGTGAATTTGTTTCATTTCAAACGAGCAATCTGCAAGACAATATTCAAACGGTAGCATGACAAAAAAGAAGAAAAAAATGTTAATAAATCTTTTCTTTTTAGATACTAAATAATGAAGATATAAAAATAGAAAGACTGTTTTGAGAAGTTCTGAATATATTTAAAATTTCTATTGATTTAATATATGACAGCAAAATGCTGACAGTATTGCATTATCATGTTTATTTACTAGGAATAATATTTTAACCAATATGTACTTTAGTAAAGAGAGTAAGTACGTACCTTTAAAGAAAGTAGTAAATTTAAAATGGATGTATTTTAGCAAAGTATTTTAACCAACATATTTCCTAATATTAATTTTTGTTTGAAAGAAATTATATGATTATTTTGTTTACTACAAGAAATGGCTAAATTTTTTATGTCTTTTGCATTCCAATGAATCTTTAAAAATTCTGTATTTTTATAAAAAAGTCTATGAGAACTTATATTTTGACAATAAAAGTATTTACTAGTATCAATTATAGTCTTCCTATTCAAATTCATACTAAGCTTGTTTATCTTTTTTTTTAAACTCTTTTTACTACTCTTGATATTTAAAAAAAAAAATCTTTTTGTTAAACGTTTTAGCTCTTTCGCGTATATTCATAGTTGCCTCATATGTATCCATATAAATAGGTATTTTAGAAGAAATCCCCCCAAAAATAAAATTATTTTAAGAAAAAAAAACTTTTTTTTGTAAAAGAAACCTTAATGTCATAGTTAGGAATAGTGTTGGTCTTAATTTAATAAATTTGACTCAACGAATTTCGCTACAACAAAAACTAGTGACAGTCTTCTTCCCTCAAGTTTCATACATACTAACAGAATATTGTTTGTTTCTTGCTTCAAAATAGGAGAGCTAAGGATTATTTGTAATAATTTTTAGAAAAGAATTTATACATTTAACTGCATTGCTTGATTATAATCTCTCTATATAAAACGCTTAAGTATGTGACTTAGAAAACCCTCTTATTACTTATTATCAAATGGCAATATTCAGTTGTTAATAAATTGCTAGACAATCATTTCAAATCGCTTCAATAAACATTTTTACAGCAGAATTTAATTCATTTCTTCGCTAATTAATGTAGTTAAAAAGTATCACTAGAAATGCTTTTGAATGGGCTAGCCAGTTTACGGAAAACTATTCGGTCAGAGAAAACAAGATGTTAAAAAATCAAGAAGCAAGAATCAAACAAAAAGTTAGAACAAGTGCGAAAATAGGTTTAATCGCCTTAAGACGGGTAATCACTACGGCATAGCTTTGGAAATTGATGATCATACTACTAAAATTATAATCCTGCCTTATTTTAAAACTCAAAAAATTATCTCTTTAATGATATCGATTTCATTTCTGTACAATGTCTTCAATTTCAACAATTTTTTAAAAAATCCAATCCAATGCACTATTTGTAACAATGTTTTTAATGTTATGATAAATTTCAACTCGTCCATCAAAGCATCCTTTGACTTCTTTTCAACAAAAATTGAAACTAAAGTTATCTCTCTCTCGCACACACACACACACACACATACATACATACATATATATATATATATATATATATACACAATAGGGAAAATATTGTTTACAGTGCTAATATATTATTAAGATTAGGGACCTCTGAACTTGTGACTTTGAAAGAAGGGAAACACAGGGGTTTTTTTATAAAATTATATGTTTAGGTCAGCAACTTCTATCAATCATTCCTATCGTGGGAATCACCGACTAAAGAACCTCACAAAGCATTTCTTGAAATAATTAAGTAGATAACGTAGAATCGGATCAAGAAACAAGAGAATATTTTAGAATGACTTTGATAAGGGCTAAATTAAGATAAAACTTTACAAATTTATTTGGATTTAAATTAAATGTTAAGATATCTTTACATATATTTACTTTTTAATTTGCCCCCATAGTAGTTTACAGCCGATTGATTCAATTAAACTTTTGTTTTTCAATCTTGTCCGATAATAAAGCGAAATATTAAAACCACATCCCTTATTAAATGTTTTATAATTTAAAAACTCAATACTCTGTGTGAACAAATTGGTCGCTGAATTCGGCTAGTGGTTTTTATAGTATAACTATTCAAGTAGTTGGTTCACCAAAAAATGGATGATAATTTTGTTGTTTTTAAAAACATACTTTTTTTTTCGAAACTAATCCGACTGCTACTATTTTTCCTAGACTTGGTACACGTTAAATCCGTCTGGACCAAACGACCTTCCGTTGTTGTGGTGTGGAGAAGGGGTTGCAAAATTAGGTATCGTCCTCGTCATTTGACCGACACTCAAAATTCCAAAGTCCGTCACAAAATAGCCCTGGTGTTATTTTAGAAATGGAACTTTAATAAAAAACTAAATTTCAAATCAAAATTTTAAAAATTTTATCCTTTGACTTGGAATAAGTTGCTTGAAATGTGGATCGGCTAGTAACAATTAAATCGATAATGCTTACTAATATTTTTCTTTAGTATTCTTTTGTTAATGAAAATGAAAAAGATAATTGATAATTATTATTATTTGGGGTTGTGATAATGATATTCTTTTGAAATAACGATTAAATTAATTAACCAATCAGTGTGAAAGCAATTCTTCATCAGAATTATAATTATCGAAAACAAAAAGTATTATTTCTTCTCACGTATTGCCTTGATTCCACTTTTCTTCATCAGAATCGTTGTACCATCCCCACAAACTGGGAAAACCACACTTCTGTTTCAGAATCTGTATCTGAGTTCAAAATCTTTTATCTTCGCCCTTTTATTCTTTCATTTTATTTCTTAGTTCTTTTTATTAAACCTTTCCCTTATCCTTTTTTTCTTCTTGTTTTTCTTTCTTATTAATTATGTTGTCATATTCTTTTCCCTTTGAATCTTTTTCACGTGTGTCAGGATGGCAGATTTTCTTTTGTGTCCGTCTCTGTTAGACTCAATCCGAGGTAAACCCTTAGGGAGAGATCTTATCTTTGAGGGTTCAGAAAGCAAAATTGAAAGTAGTTGATATGAATAGTGAAAAAAATGATGTGAATTCTAATGATATGAATAGAAACAACAGGGTAGACTTGTTACCAACTGTAGAATGCTGCAAATTACTCAGCATATAACTTCGGACATTTTCATCGATTTATAAAAAATAATAAGGTAAGTAAAAAAATTACAGCAGCATTTTTAAACGTATTATTTTTATTTTCTTTATTTAGAAATTTACGAATCATTTTTCCCATTAATTAGTTAACACAAAGCATGTGTTTACAACCTCTCAACCTCAGTTGGCGAAGCATCGACTATGCTGTTATAATAACGTCCATCATAAGAACCAAGCTCACTGAAAATTCTAATCAAAATTTTTTAAAGTTAACAGCATAATATGCATATTACTACTTATTCCTGTTACAACTAACTCCTAGTGTTTCTACTCTAAAGAAAATTTAATATGGAATTATATGATTCTACCGAGATGACTCGAGATTCGATACAAATCTATAATGTCTGTGACATGTACGATATTTCAATTGTCTATTTGTTGCGTTTTCAAAATATTATCATCACATACTTTTCAATCAACAGAAGGACTGATATTCAGCTCTTTGACATATTTGGTCCATAGTACAATTTAGATCTGCAGTTCAATTGTTGTGTTGATGTTGTTACTTATGGCACTTGTCATGGACGCGCCTGCTGACAGAGTCAACGATATAAGCCAAGTCTGTGCCTCAGCTACTGAGGATAAGGCCATTGAAGGTAGAAGTCTGGTTTCTAACTCATATGCAGATGACACCCACTAGCTTTCACAACCCTTTTCATCAAGGGCACTTTCGCACACCTCACAGACAAGGTAAAGAACAACCATGCCGGAACCAGGACTTGAACTCGGGACTCTCAGATCACGGGGAAGAAGTACTACCCCTAAGGTGAGAGCCGGTATAATTCAAATGTTATATTTATATGCTTAATTTCATCCTTTTAGATATATGCGTTTTTCAGCTGCTATTGTCACAAGAACATGAATAAACAGTCCAAGGATAGATAACGGTCAAAATTTGAATAATATCTCCATATTTGGTGTAAGACCCAAGTACCAAATTTCGTGTCTGCAAACTTTTAAAGGCACATACAAAATTTCTTGTCTATAACACGTAACGTTTTGTAGTTATGTTACAAACTGACAGTAAATTAACTTAATACATTTTCATCCTGAATCTAAAAATGCATTTTTTTTTCTTAGGGGGATATGGAAAGTAAAGAATCATCAAAATCCCAAGTAGAATTCTTTGACAGTTGCAATACTTATACTACTTCTTATACTTTGTCTAGGCGAAAGTGAAAACAATATGCTGCGATACAAAATTTTTGATTTTATTTCCAGAAAAAATGCGAGTTTGGTTTTTGTAACAGTTATCAGATTTTTTAGAAATCTGATAGCTATCAGATAACTGCTATCAAAAAAATAGAGGTAAAAACAATTATTTTCTGGTAATTATGAAAAGGTAAATATTATGGTTCCAATTTGATGATGTCATTTCCACTGATTTTGTAATTATAATTTTTAAAATAGCTGACATAACAAATATTTGAAATAATATGTTGCTAATGTGATTACTTTCTATCAAAAGTAAAAAAAGGATAAATTACGAGACAAGTTGATTCAATGATAATGCAATTTTGAATTTTGAAACAGCTGACAAATTAAATATTCGTAAAAATAGAAGGAAAGTGATTATTTTCTGGTAAAAAGAGTAATACTACATTCATTTTCAATCATTATTTAATGAATTTGACTTAAGGAATAACAGCAATAAATGATGCCTGATAATGAAAAACTGTTAACTGATTATGAAATTTTGATTTTGGTTTTCATTCATTGAGTATAGTATAAGTGCAATGCTTCTCACAAAGCAAATTTAAAATATAGTGGAATTCTATTTTTATATCTTTCATTAGCAGGCATCAAGC
Source organism: Argiope trifasciata (assembly GCA_026543055.1). Lineage (NCBI taxonomy): Eukaryota > Metazoa > Arthropoda > Arachnida > Araneae > Araneidae > Argiope > Argiope trifasciata. Next base: position 2,202,560 of record JAPMOQ010006612.1, read on the forward strand.
TATTAAAAGTATCGTTCTAGAATTATTCATTGCAAAATGATTGCTGAAAATAAACACAAAAACAAAAGAATTTATAAATTCCACGAATAATTTATAAAAAAATTATCTAATTATTGTTAAAATTCATTTTAGAGCTCAAAGATAACTCAAAGCTCATATCATTATGGTATCATGTGCATATTTTAAATGAAAATCTAAAATCACCGCTTTCAGTTAGTCTCGAAAGGGAAAGAAACAATTTAGAATCTTTAATTATTAACATAACTTTTAATAAACCATTTTTTACTTTAAATATAATAAGTAATTTTATATAAGAAAGAAACTATTTATTAAATATGACAGAAATTACTAGAAAATTAGTCAGAACTTTAAATTCGGTTTTTAATAGTACATCTTTTAACTAAAAATCAATCGCATAATTTCTTGCGGCCAAGTATTGAATGTAGAGAGATTACTAAAGAAATAATTTAGAGTTCTAAAGGCAATTCTTAGCAGAGAGACAAGTAAAAATAAATCCATTTTATTAAATTATGAAATGCATGAATATGAAACTATATCTATACTTTTGTAGGATTTTATAAAGAACTCATCGATAAAGAAAACGGTAAAAGAGAAATCCTGCTTTGAAAATTAATTCTAGTTTTAAATAAGAGATGGAGACCTTTTTCTTTTGTCTTATTAGGCTTCTTGCAAATTCTCATAATTAAAAAAGCATTTAAAACATTCAGGTCTTATTTAATGAAATATGTAAGTATAAGAAAGAAATTATATTTTTAAAGTTCCTCATTTATTTATTTATTTTTAAGAAAAGAAAAGAAACTTTAATTATTTGATTCTGAAATCTGGCATTTTATATTTTATTATTACAAATTATAAAGTACTAAAAGAATTACGAAAAAGAAAAAGATAATTTGAAAATAAAAATGTCTTTTTATTAATTATATAAGTGTAGAACGACGAAAAAGTATTGTAGTTGCCAAATGATTAGTTTTCCAGGAGCTTTTGGTGAATTCCAAATTTTAAACTTGCGAGAATGATTTATTTCTGGATTCTGGCACTTTATTATTCATTTATTATTCCCTATTACGAATACAAAATACTCAAAAGTGTTATGAAAAAGAAAAACAGAATTTGAAATTTAATATGTCTTTTTATTTATTTATAGATGAAGAAAAAATATTGTAATTGCCGAACGATTAGTTTTCCAGATTTTGACGAATTCCACATTTTAAACTTATATGAGTGTCAAGAAACATTTTTGGAATTATGATGGTCTGCGAATAGAAAACACAAAACTAGGAAGAAGCATAAAAAGGAAATTTTATATTTGGTAAAAATACAGATCTGCATCAACTTTTGGAACAATTCCCTAGATTGGCTTACTGTTGTCACTCTCTTATCGCCTGTAATGTAATCACGATAACGGAAAAATGCAACACATTAGATCTATGAAATTTGGTATGTGTTTTTGACGCCAATTCCGTAGATATGTATCAAATTTCAGATCCAATCAGTCAAGAGGAGAGTCCAAAATATATATATGGGAAGATGTAGCTAGAGGCAAATTCCATACCTCTGTCATTTAGTGTGCCAGAGACCAACTGACAAGTTCTAATTGTTTGTCTGCAGTGAGCAGCTCTGAAAACCAGGTGTTGTTATCACGTATTTTATTGCTGCTATTAGGGTAAGTAAATGTTGTCACATCATTTTTATTTTTATTGTTATTAGTGTTGTTTTTGTTTCATTTGTGAATCATAACTTTGAAATAGGCTTTGAGTAAAAATGGGGTTAGCTCTACAATGCATTTAACATTACACAGTGCTTCACAATACTTTCTTTATTCCAAAATATACACACCGTTTTATTTTAAGAAAAATAACATGTTGTACCTCAGGATATTCCAAAATACATCACAGATTGCATAAAATGTCGCATTTGGTTTTAGAATATATCAATTAACCCAATTTATAATACACAAGTTTTTTAATAATCACTTAAATCATTTTTTTAGAAAAGAAATAGCTAATATTTCTATAATGTAGTCAAACATAACACAATTTCCAATAGTAATAACAATTACTGTATTTAGTTCGTAATAAAGATTTAAAATAAATGCATTTTTTCTTTTTGTTTTTTTAAGTGTTAAATAAATATATTAACTTTTCTACATCCAAGTGCAATATGGCGCAAGACTTATTATGCCCATTTCAGTCAGTTTCAAAATTATTGATCAGTTTAAAAATTGTAATATACTTCTTAAATGATTAAATTTAATAGAGTTTGAAACATTCAAACTTTATATGAATACATTTATCCGAAGTTATTAATTTTAAAACTATCCGAAAGTACAATATTTTCTCGTACTCGATTCTTCTCATTAAATGACAAAACTACACACAAAAAGTGCAATTCTTAACAGGAAGTAACGAGGAAATATGATAGGACAACAATCTAGCTCGCAATCTTTTAAAGTAATGAATTGGAACACAGGATATTTTTTAGCCAAAGTCGAGGAAATTAAGTTAATTCGTGTGATGTCAAAGTTGCGCGCATAGCAAAGGTCTCTACGTATATGGTTTAACATAAAACACACTCTACATTTTGTTCTGCTGCGAATTCACGTCACCAAGATACGCCATAGATTTCAAAACAAAACCAATATGGCATATTTAGTGTGAATTGAATGAGCGTAATTTGACTTCAATAGAATTCTTTGTCCAATTTTGGAAATTATGGCAAAAATATTTTTTAATATATATACTTAATGAACTATTTTTTAAAAATACTTAATATTAAAAAAAACTTAACTTTTATTTAAAAAAAAACTTAAATGTACAATTTTTTTATGTTTTTGATGTACTCAGTGTATTATTTCTCTTTTAATATCCAACAATTTTTTTCCTACTCTTTTTAATTTTTATTTTGCATTAGTCACCTATCAGTTCTTCTAATATGATTGTTAATTTTGTTCAAAGTATTTCAAAAAAAATGAACATTAGTAGATTATTTACGCATAATTGCTTAGGTTAAAAATGTGCCTATAGACAGTTACTGTGAACTTTGTAAACGTTTCATTTAATTGAACTTATCATTAATTAGAAAATTTATCTTATTAGGTTGCCTTTGCTAACTAAGCAATTTATTTGCAAAAATTGCTAAATTTGCACTGTCACAAAAATTTGCTTCAGTTTGTAATTTTCAAAAGGAATGGTTTAACTAGTTCACTGGTTTCATTTTTACATCATATGTACCTTCTACATTTATCAAATTGCAATAAAATGGATGATTTTCTGTAAATAAAAAATGTACTTGTTCTAAAATACTTTTTTAAAGCTAGAAGAAAAACATAAGAGAAGACACATGGTAGATGAATAAAAATTAAAAAAAATATTCAAATTTTCCTGTTCTCGTAAAAAATTTCTTAATATTCATTTTAGCATTTAGAATTCCTTGCCTCAAGCTTTTGAAAGTGCACTGCTGAAAGTTTTCTCATAGCTAGCGTTTTATTGTTGTATTCATGCCATAAAGTAAACTGTAAATATTTTATCCTGCATTGAATTTCAGAACCAAATATTTTCAGTGCCATTAAAAATACACTAATTTTCAAGCGAAAGAAATGAATTTTAATGCTTGAAGCTTTCTGTGTTATTCTTATATTTGTTTCATATTTAACTGCATACTCAGAAAGATAAGAATTTCTATAAGTATTTTCATATTTAGTTTTTTAGTTTTACTCTTAAAAAAATGCAAGATATTTTGTAAGCTACTTTTTAAAACTGAAGACCATGATTGCATTTTTTAGACGGCCAAATTTGAAGCCTTGGGAAAAATATTTATATCATAGTTACATAGTTATATAGTACTACTGCATTTAAAATTTAAGTATTAGCTCATCAAGGGTTTTCTCACGAATATTATTATTTTTGGGGGGGATAATGCACGCTTCCCCCTTTGTTTCGGATTTTTTTCCGTATGCATACGATTTTAAATATTTTATTCCAAAATTCTCGTATCTTTTTTTCATATTTAATAGCATTCTTAAAAGGAAATACAGAGTTCACTTTATTCAGGGCCTAATAACTAATTTCTAAATAATGAGAGATAGGCATATACTTTCATTTGGACAACTACTCTGAGCGACGAAAAGAATTATATTTTCTATTATTCAAATCCATAAATGTAATGTCGAAAACGCTAAAAGCTCTAAATTTTCATACCATCCCCCAATTTTATATGCTGTATTTAGAAAAATATTTTAGGAGCACTAATGTTTTAACCTATTGCTCTCCGAAAAGTAATTCGATGCCTAATTATTCACATAATGTAAGGCCATATTTATTGCTCCAAAAATAATTATATACATAATTGTTTTAAGTTGAATTTTCCCGAAAAATTAATCTATCACTTTTACCATTCTGTAGGTATTTTTTTAATTGAAAGATAAATAAATAAAACGTCAAAATGATACTCCGTATTGAATGGTGAATGAAAGTCACCATTCGAATCCAAAGGGTTAAATTTAAAAAGTTCCACCATTGTATGACCGAATCCAACCGAGTTACGAAGTTTTAAATTTCGTTATTTTAGACCAATCATTAACCTCTTCGAACAAATACCTTGTATTGATTGACAAATTTATCTTCGAGACGACCATTGCAATTATATAAAATCATTTTGAATTGCGATATTCAAGGCTCATACCTCTTTCCATTTTAGTCTTAGAAGAGTGTGACTTATTTTTCAAAATGTTAATATGCCAAGAATATTTTATTGTTGTTGTTACTAATGGCACTTTACAAGCTCGCTGACAGTTCTGTCAGCGATTTAAACCATGAGCGTCTCTCTCTCTCTCTCTTTTTTTTTTCAGTAGCACCGACTACGGTCAGGAGTACGACTTAGCTACTTCATGGGTCACATTCGCTTGCACATCTCTTTTTTACAGAGTGGCACCTTCACACACCTCACTGATAGAACACAGAAGAACAACCATGTCCGAACCGGGATGCCCAGATCACGAGGAAGACCCGTTTTCCCTATACCAGGACGAAAACGAAAAGTTTATTAAATATTACTTACAGGAACTGATGAACTATTTAAAAATTTAGATTTTCTAATTATTTCAATACATTTATCGATGTTGATGGAAGAGGGGGAGAGCATCAAAGCACAACGGCATTTTATCTTCTGCTCGACTAGAATAAAGAGATGAGTAACAAACTAATTATACTGAGTATAACATTTAAATTATAAATAATACTTCGATTCTTACCATAAGGAAGTATAATTAATCAATTATAATTTTAAAAAATAAAAATAAAGTACCTTTATTGACACAACCAACAAAAGATATAATTCTGTTTACCTATGTTGAGCCTAACAACATTAAATATTAGCTGTTGAATCACAATTTGCGTGAGTAACCTGACTGGCTTCCTGTAAGTTATTCTTAAAATAAAAACATAACTATCAAAAGCTCTGCTGGTAACAGTTACACACAATTACACTTGATTAAAATTCTCTTTTCACGGGATTCCTATTCCTTTATTTTGATTGATTCAGGCTTCTTACTTAGTCTTGGAAAGAAAATATATTAAACAAATTTCAAACATATAAACGTGTTAAAAATATGAAAATAACTTGCAAAAGCTCTACTGGAAACACTTACACTATTATACTTGATTTAAATTTATTGTTTCATGAGATTCATATTCCTTTTTTTTTTTTGTTTGATACTTTTCACATAATTTTGAAAGAAATTCTCTTAATTTGATTCTTATTATTTACCTTCACCTGGGCTCTAGTGTGAAATTGAACGAATCTCACGGATTAAAATAATTAACAACCAACACTTTAAAGTTCTTATAATTAAAATCGAATATTAAGCAGCCAAATAATTATGAAATCTAAAATAACAATTCAAAAAATTAGGGTGGAAAATTTTCTCAGTTTTATCCCTCAGTAACGTGTAATCTGCGGTTTTACCTGATTATCACGATCTAATTGTCTTTAAATAAAGCGCAACCACACCGGGAAATTTTAAAATAACCATGACCACAAGTTATTGAAAGATTATTTCGATCCCGAACAAAAAAGGAAAGTGATCTAAAAGTTTAAAGTAATTATTCTTTCTCCATGAATTCTGGTTTTGGCTTTGATGCAATAGCAAAAAGTTGACCAATTAATGTGAATAAACAACCTTTCATTTGATTTTTTCCCACGGTTTAGTATGTCATATCCATTTGAAAATTAAATCCTCTTTGAATTTTTTATGGCAAGATTAATATTAATACCTTATTCAGGAAAATTCTATATTTTGATGAACGTTAGTTTGCAAATATAATTAATTTTTTTGTAAAATAAATCTAACTCATGCGAATGTTTACAATATAGCAATGTTTTTCCGTTTCTTTTCGGGATCTGATATATTTTTTATAATTTGCACATGACTACATTGCAATAAAAACCTCATTAGCGCATCATTTAAAAGACTACTTCAAAACAACTATCGAATTTAGGCTCAAAATGCAGTAAACTATTTTCTTTTGTTATTTAGTACCACTCTGTAAATGTATTTTCAGTGAGATTCTCTAGCCATTTCAGTACATTATCATGCTTATAATATTAATTACTTAGAAAATATTTTAAGGTTTTAAAAATTATAAATTTGAAATAATCCGATTACTTTTAATGAGGATATCTGCATTTTTAATATTATCAGCATTCTTAAGAAATTTATTTTAGAGTGATATTCTTCTTAAAAAATATTAATAACGGAATATGTAGCAATAAATTGTAATTAACAATATTTGAGAAATTTCAGCATTTTAGACGAATTTATTATTATTCTAAAAGACAAAAAAATATCTATTGTAATGGAATAAATGTTATAAATATTTTATTATAACAGATAAAATTTCTAATGTTATTGGAACCGTTTTTATAGTTTCTCTTCTTTTTAGATAAGTTTGAAAGCAGGTTTAGAGAAAAAAAATAATACTTGAATTTTATTTTTTTTCTAAATCTGAATCTGCTAAATAAGTTTTGATTGCCGTTTGATTTTGAATTCTATTTAAATTGCCATTGAATTGAATTTATATTCTTGACTTTTTTCTTAAATGATTCTAAGTTCAATGCCACCTTATGCCAATCTTACCCAACCCAATAAATTATTAATTATTCAGTACAACAATGAAAGGTCATAGAGGTAACTAAAATAAAAACTTACAAAAGACCGGATGTTTTATTTTGAAAATACAAGTACAACCAATTTACATAGGCTTAAAAAAAACACTGATATACTAGACATTCAGAGTAGACTAAACTTTGTCGAATACCTAAGATATTACAAAATTATTTTTAACATTGAAATGAAGAGAAAATAGTATCACGAGAAATCAGTTGAATCACGAATAATTTACGGTCGGAAATGGTTTAGAAAGAAAATTCTAGAGTTAAATATCTATTTTCAGGTCAAAAATAATTCAAAAGAAAAATTACGCAGTGTCGAAATTATTAACGCTTATATTTCGTCCACTTAGTGTCATGTTTTCTATGTAATGTAATAGGTTGCTATTGATTTTATGAGTCAAATAAGCATTTTAATTTTGAAGTAATAATATTTTTATGAATAAATATCATACTTTGTTCTTCAGTTTCTTGGTGAAAGAAAATATTAAATTAATTTCTGAAGCATAATATTTATAATTAGTGGCAAATTTTTCAAAAACTTTAGATTTAAAATTATTGTTTAATTTATCAAAATTTGGTATTGTTTGATTTCTTTGCTACTATTATATATCACTTAAAAAATAGCAATTGAAATAGAACAATTACACATTTTAATTAAATGTTTTCGTTTCTTAAGGTAATAAATATTCAAATATCATTTTAAAATAAAATATTTTAATCTGAAAACATTTAAATATAAAGGTTATCTAAAAACGTTTAGATTGTTTCGAAATTAAAAAAAAATAATAGCTGATTTTTAAAAATTCATATTATATTTGCTTCAGCTGTAATTTGTAACTTTTAATTTAATCATTTTGATTCTGTTTTAAGTTGCTGATTTGGAATAATTTTTTGATTATCATAACTATTAAGACAGCAAATTGTTTATTACCATATCCGTTCGTCAATTTTAATAAAAATTGGCATAAATTTTTCTTTATCTGATAAACAATTGGTTGACAAGAGTAAAGTCGAAAAGTTTAAGTAGTATCTCATTATTTTGAACTACGATAAAGATAAGTTTTTCGTTTTTGGAAAGTGACAAAAATAAATTTGTTTTGTTGTTGAATGCATAATGAAGTTTTATGAAGTGGAGATCAAGACTCTAAGCAAGCCTACCAAATTCCACAATACCTGTGGGATTAATTGGAATACTGAATTTGACTTCGACCACAACTCCTCGAATTAATGATAGAACTTTCCGGATTTCTTTTGTAAGAACGATGTGCAATCCTTGAATATGCATTTCAAAAACTAGTTGTTAACCTTCTTCATAAAACAGCAGTTATCACTGCAGCAAAAGGTGGTTCACTTTTTATTAGTAATTGACACATTTGCAAGATAATCAGAGCATAAAGGTGTTAGCATTATTTTAATGATTCGGTTTATAACTAACTTCATAAAATTACAATCCTAAGTTTTTTACTAATAATATGATTAAAGTAATAAATTTTAGTTATACACTTTACTTGTAAGTATACAAGAATATTTAACACATTTTGAATTTTAATGCAATTTAAAATAAATTGTCGGAAATAAAAATAAAAATATATCAATTTCTTCAAAATATATAAATTTCCCTCGTCAGTTTGCTTCTCTGTGAAACTAACGGAAAGTAATTTTTAAACGATCTTTTAAATGCACTATACTAAAATTGTAAGTTCATATTCTTTATAAGTTCGAAATGAAGGGCAGTTCTTGCAGGATTTCTGAGGGGCCGCGGTGGCCTGGTGGTAAGGTCCCGGCTTCGGAACCGGAGGGTTTCAGGATCGAGACTTGATTCCACCGAAGAACCGTCGTGTGAGGGGGTCTCTAGCATGTTAAATCTGTCAGGCCAAACGTCCTCCCGCTGGTGTGGTGTGGAGAGGGGGGTGCCAGTTCAGGTGTCGTCCTCGTCATCTGATCTTGGTTCAAAATTACGAGGTCCGTCCCAAAATAGCCCTCGTGTTGCTTTAAAACGGGACATTAATATAACTAAACCTAAACCTAAATCCAGGATTTCTGAAGAAATTCGAAAAAATGTATGAATTCAAAGAAGGTTTCTTTCTTTAGATCATATAGTACATGCTGTGTTAACAACTGAGAGTCATTTATACAAATATACATCAAAAACTTTGTTTTCTTTGAAAATAATTATCTAACTCCTTTTTATTGTCTTTTTCTGAATCTGTTGTATTATGAATCTTTATCTGAATCTATTGTATTATGAATCGATTAAACCATAAGACGGATTGTTAATTTTGTCCACGTTTGTTTTAAATAAAAAATACAGTTCATTTAATTAACAAAATCGAAATTCTTTTAATCTATAAACATTTTTTTCAAAACTTTGGGAAAAAAAAGAAGAAGAATTCAACGGATTTGCAAATGCAGCTAGCATCTATGTGATCTGCAAGTTGAATCGTTGTAATGGAGATGCAGACAATTTTTCATATAAATGCTTTATGAATATAAGTAAAAGAAAATGGGACTCACATAGCATTTTCAGAAGTTTGCTGTAAAATGTTTCCCATTTGATTTGATTTTGATAGGAGGTATGCATATTTTTCAACAATTAAACCTTAATTCATAAAATGTAAATGGCTCTCAATGGCAAATGGCGATTATAAGTTGTTGAGCTGCTGATGTGACGAGAGACTGGTCGTTTTTATGAAAAAATATTGATTAAGTGATTTAAAAAATTGTAAATAGGAAAAATTAAAAAAAAACTTTTCTAAAAAAGGCTTTTATCAAAATGGAAAAATATGTATTTTCTCATTAAACATCTCGCGGTGGAAACAAAAATCGCATTATTAAACTACAATTGAATCTAAACTAAATAATTCATAAACTAAAATAATAATAATAATTTAAGTATATTTTATTTACTTGATATAATGAATGATTCGAAAACTTTTGTTTCTTTTATTATTAATTGCAGCTTTATATCTTTACTGTTTCCAGTCTTCGTCTTTTATAATTTTTATTTTGACTTTCAGATTTTCTCAAAAACATCAGTAAAAGTGTTTCCTTAACAAAAACTTCATATTTATAATTTTATAACTTTTAGTCTTGAATATATTTTCCAAAGGTGATGAATTCCAAAAGTACTGATTGCAGAATTCGGACTTCTACCTTTGCAAAACTTCCAACACTTAGCCGGGAATCGAACCACATAAATAGGACGGCTCCCTTGAATTTACATCCAAGTTCTAAATAATTTAATAAAATTTCATCTTGAATAAAATTTTCTTCTATTAATATTCTAGATGTCTAAGATAAAAAAAAATTATGCATTAAACATTCTGCTTTATGCTGGATTGATTAGTGTTTCTTCTGTCGAATCCTTTTATATTAAAAACCGAAACTAGCTAAGAAAATAGTGTTATTAAACATTTGATAATTTAATGAAAAAATAATTTGAAATTTCATTAAAAAATCAAATTTTAACACATTTCATGGAATTTAATTGGTTGAAAATGCATGCTAAAAATTAAACTCTATGAATTTTTTTGACTATTTTTAATTGATTTTTTGATTATCATGTAAGCATTTTGCAAGCTATGAATCTTGATAAGGGAGGTATAACATGGAAAGATTTTGAATAATGAATGTGGATTTCTGTTGAATTTTCGATTTTAAAATTAAAAAAAACTACTGAGGAAATAAGATTGTTTCAAATATTTCATTAAAATTCTCTTTAAAAAATAATTAACAAAGGAATCAATTTAATGAAATTTCTTCTTGCTTATTGTTAATTAATGCTTCTTAACTCACTTTATTTTCTAGATACACACATAAGTATTCCTGGGAAAAGCTATTTTCAATTTAAAAAAGCATAAGAGAAAATGTTTTTTCTAAAAAAGCGATGAAACAATGTTTAACCTACCTTGAACTAAATGCATTTAAAGGTATTAATCAGGACATCAACATGGTTTAAAAACACGATTTTTTATTGCTTCTAGAAAAACAAGAAATACTTTAGTTTCAGCCTCAAATGCTGTAATTCTGTTTTTAAAAATTATAATACGTTATTACGAGCTTCTTTAAAATAAATTATTGACATTTTATCCCTCACTATTAATTCAATTTTATCGATATAAATCATTTTCGAAATTTTGGGTTATACTGACTATATACTTGCTATTTTTAAATTTATTTAAATAATGCACATTGTTAAACAAAATATTCTGCTTATAAAAGAGGGATATTTCGGTAATTAAAAAATGCAAAAGACTAATTAAAATGTCAAAGACATTTTTGACATCAGTCACAACCGAAACTAAAAACTTGCTAAAAATCAAAACAACAAAAAATTGAAAGCATCTGTTCAAGGATTTGTGCATTACTTATGTATGTACAAAGAGTAATATGATGAGAAATAAAGGGAACTCTTTTGATATTCATAGTATACCTCGTTAAACATTAAAAATTATCATGCGCAAAATATCCGTCTTTATTAATGCATATATGAATATCAAAAGATTAGAATTCATGAATATTTGGATGTCAGATTTTTTATTAAAAAATTTCAAATTTCAGTCAAACAGAATTATTTTGTCCAAAACTCTGATAAATATTATGTTTTATATAGAAAAGCCATGAATAAAACTTCCTTACGATTTTTTTTCAAATACAATGCTAATTGATTGTCTCTTAGATTTGGTTTTCAACATTTTCTGATATTTATGCGTTCTAATTAATTTAAAGAATTTTATTCTTTAACTTATCCGTTAAAGAATTTTATTCTTTAACGGATTATTGACGATCTATTAACTCAATTCAAATTTCTCTGCAAGTAACAATTCTTTTTAAAAGATAAAATTTTGTTTTTATTTTTATATCAAATTCTGAAAAATAACCTTCAGCAAACTGTCATATAACGGATGTGATTAAATTGTCTCTGAAATATAATCAGTTATTAAGTCACAATTTTTTAGAACTAAAAAATTTCCAAATGGAGCATTTTATTAATTCATTAAATTTTCTATTCGAAAATGTTGTAGAATTGACAAGCAATACTCTCTAATAGTAACAAAGATTTTTAATCAGTAAAATTTGAAATTCTTTATTATTTTCTAATGTTACTGTCCGTATCACTAATCCTCTAAATTTCCAATTCGTTTTCTTTCAATTTTTCCACTTTTGAGGTTTTCCGCTTGGAAAACGAAATGCATTCAGTTCACTTTCTGTTTATAAATGTTTAAGAAATCATGCGCAATGCTCTGTATTCAGTAACAATGATTTCCTGTAGTTAAGATCCAAAAATTGTTCATTTAGAAAATGAAATCCATTCAATTTACTTTAATTTTTATCTAAAAGTGTTTCAGACCTGACGTGCTATGTTCTTCATTTATTCAGTGACAATCATTCCATGTTGTTAAAATTTCGAATTCTTTATTCTTGGATCAAATGTTGGTTATCGTATGCCCTATCGTATACTCTTGTCAATGGTTCAAAGTTTCCAAGACGTTCCCCATCATTTTTTCTTGAGGTTTCCCATTTAGAAAGCGAAAGGCATCTAAGTTTCTTTTCTATTTAAAATCTGTTTGGCAGCGAGGTCAGGGGAACTCGTTCACCTACTTCGGAATGGGACTATAGGCAAGTTGCGACAGATTACTGGAAGGGTTGCTAGCTCTTTGCTTATTGCATGACCTTTGGCGGAGCAATATTTGCGGTTGCTGACATCAAAGACGCTTAAAAAGAGAGCGAATGCACTCTCACCATACCCAAGAACAGGTTTGGCAGATGAAGCTGTATGCTGTCCGCACCCTAAAACAAATGATAGATTTCATTGTGGTTTAGAACAATGCTATAAGACCAGGCAAATGTAAATAAAGAGTCACAATAATAACTATCAAAAACAGCTCAATTTTCAAGAAGTAGTTCTTGAAAATTGATATTCGAATAAGGATATTCTTACCTATCGTATTAAAATGGTTCATTTTAAAACCAGAATGGCATGATGCTCCTTTAATGAATAACTGAATAGAGGAATTGTTTTATAGCAAATAATAATAATAATAAAGAAAACATTTAAGAAAATTTCGGGGTTTAATGGAGCGAAAATATAGACCAAAAAAGACAAACATAAACTTTGGAGTTTTATATTTAATTGTTTTTTTATTTCACGATTTTATATTTTAAAATTAAATAAAAATATTAGTACAGTCTTTATCAAAGCAGTATGACAAGAAGATTCTTTAAGTACTTTTTCCACTAGAACTTTTTGAACTTTCTAACTGTACAATTTTATAGATGATAAAAATAAAGATTTAAAGAACAGATTATTGCGCCGCTAAATTCAGAAATTGGCAGAACAGAAAGATATTTTCTTAAATATTACTTTTTAAAATTTATATTAAACCGAAAAGTTTATATTCAATGTTCTATTTTAAAATTATCTTTATTTTAACCGTATTACATAGGCAGATTTTAGTATTTATATGATTTTCAAATTATGAGTCTTTTGCAAATATCTTTAGTGTCTTTTTTTTTTTTAACTTTCTCAATATACGAAGGAACACAAATTTAAAAATATAATTCAAAATCTATTCATTTAATCTTTACAGAGCAATTACCTTAATTCGAATAATCGATACATTACCAGAAATAAAAAAAAAACATTTAAATAATATAGGACGTAGTAATTAAACGGAAAATTGAACGAATATTAAGTACAAATAAATAAAAAATAAAGCCCAAGAAATTAACTCATGTCAGTAGATGAGAGAACAAAAAGCGAAGATTGGAAGAGCGCCAGTTTCTGAAATTTCTTGCATTGAGTCCTAATAACACTGTTTTTCTCATTTTTTCAAATTTATTTTAAAAATTATATAAAAAACATTTTTAAGCAGCACTGAGATTTATCAAAAAATCTAAATATTCTTTCGTTTTGAAGAGATTTACCAGAATGATAGTTTTCAAACAAGGATTAAAATTTTAATATCGATGTGCCGACAAAAGCTTGAAAAAAAAAGCAAATGTGGTTTTCTGAAACTTTTGTTAGAGGATTCTATTCTGAAATGTTCAAATGAAAATATCTGGACTATAAGAAACAGCAAATTATATTCCCTAATTAAAATGTCACGACAGTCCTTTAATAAAACATTGCTCTGATAGTTATTAGATTTCAGTAAAGTTAACTGATTTTTTCTAATACTTCTATTACTGAAAATTTCATTTTGCAAGAATTCGATTACTAACAGGTTACTATATATAACAAGCATATTCAACCAATTAATACTTTAAATTTCACTTTTAATCAAGCTTTATCATAATGAGTGCTAGTTCAGAATTTGAATATTTGAATTTACTTAAAATGCGAAACAAAGTTTTTTTTCAATTTTTATTTATTTCAAACTGTTCAAAAGTTAAGTAATTTCAGCATAAAATCATGATATGAGTAAGTAATTTAAAAAATAGCATGAGTTTTTAGAATCAAAATGTAAAATTCATTTAAGTATTGGCGGCCTTCAATTTTTAAACCTTTTCCACCATCGCTTGCGAGTAGCTGATTGCTTATATCAATATGAAATAGTCTTAATATTTTCGTTGATAAATATTACACAAGATAGAGATGTTTTAAGGATATATTTTTTTTCTTTATAAAATACTAGACAGTGTGGGAGGCAAATTTCGAATCCACTTCGTCTTTGATGATATTTAGTATTTTAAACACACAATTAATAGAATTGCTTCATTTTCAGAATTGTATCACGGAAGAAAACCCCAGGTGTGACTTTCATTTAGGTCTTATGAAGAATTATACTAAATATTTGAAATCTATATCTCCCTTTATTTTTCGGAATGTTTAAATAATCTATTATGAGTTGAAGTGATATTTAATTAGAATTCAATGTTTTCATAGCATAATATTCCCAATAAAAGTACTCCTTGTTAATGTTAACGAATGAGAATACCAAGTATATTGCTCAGAAAATAAGAAGCACACACAAAAAATAGAACTTTCTTAGTTGGTGTTATCACGAAGAAATTTCCAAAAATTCAAAAGACATCACCCACTTTTATATACTAATAATTTATCGACACAGTAAAACGTGTCCAATACTTTTGTAATTGTACCTGTTATACGAAATACATGGACGTAAGACTGAGATAAATAAAATATGAAAGAAGCTAATATCCAGAGGATTAAAAAATCAGGTTATCAAATACTCTTCGTGTCTACATTCACATACGATGGCATTTTTAATGAATGCATACTTTTTTGATCAATAACAAAGAAAAATAAATTGTGCTGTGAAGAATATGTTGAGCCATGTGTGTGATGACATTTTTCGTATCAGTTTGCCGTTTCGATGTTCGCCCGATAATATGTACTTTACCGCTGTTCATCATCTCTTATGAAGATAGATATGTAGAATATTTATGAAATTAATTAAAATGCTTTACTTTTATTTTATTTTTCTTCGTTAGTTGCTCATACGTTTTTATGTCTTATTTCATTTTACAAATACTGTTTCACAGTCCTTCGTAGTTTTTTAGCACTTTCAAATTAAATATTTATAAAAGCTAATGCTGTCATTAAATTTTTTTTTCGAAATTTTGTTGCTGCAATCATAAGCGTGAGAGTTTGGTTTTAGTTCTCACATTTCAACGCATATTTTGAAATACTTATATTCTTCGAGCATTACAGCCGAAAGAAGAACAAATATCATAATTTTTTTATTATCAACCAATGGTAATAAAATTATTACCATAGCAATTATACAGCATGCATTTTTTTAATGTCAACACAAAAGCAACATATAAAAAGCGTGGAGCGTTGTTAACATCATCTAGTAAGACTTTTGGCACGATGAAATCCTGGCCTGATGACCATTTTTATGCATTCTTAATCGTATTATGGAATGTCTCGCCGAAGAACTTTTGAGAGAAAAATTAGGCGTTTCCAATCATACAACAGAGTAACAATTTTCGATAGAGTCCATTCGGTCAACTAATCTCTTGAATGGCATAAATTATGAGCATGAAATGACTCGAACTCACACCCATCTTTTTCGAGGCGTTAGAAGATTAATCAAAGGTGTTTTAATCCACCAGCCCACAGATTTGGTCCGGTGGAAATATTGGTTAAGTTCAATTTTTCACGCCTTTAAAACATCGACTCACTGAAAATCATGTCTATCGGAGATTGTTATACCATGTATACAAAAATGAAAATTTCTATAAGCCATATTAGTATTTTTTGTAATAATATATATAGTGTGATCGGTAGAGATAAGAGAAAAATGGGCTTTAAAATTCTACTAGGCTACTTCCTCAGTAGCAAATATCTGAAAACTGCTGATGCAAAAGATTGAATCAGCCATCTGACAGCACAAATATTAGTGTACTCATAAGTAATGTCTTGTTGGAGTACCGAAAAAGTGATAAATGAACCTTACAATTCTAACAGACTACTTCATCAGTAACAAAAACATGAAAAAATACTCATACAAAAGATTGGATCAGCCATCTATCTGACTACGCAAGTATTAGGGTACTGATAAGGATTGTCATATATTTTGATACATATGTCAGGTTTATTCTAGATAAAATTCATGAAAATATTATTTAATCGCAAACATTTTGCTTTCCACTGAGATTTTTAAGATTTTTTTTATTATTCATTCAGTTATGCATGATTTTATACCTATACAAGCATAAGTAATAAAATATCTAATAGCCGACAATATCAAAATATCATTAATTTTGAAAATATGTATTAAAATCTGGTATTTAGGCCTATGAGATTAAAAATCTATGATGGGTAAATGAAAAAAAGGTTGATGTAAAAGACTCTGGCTTTGTCACACTCTCTCAATGATGAAGAAGTAATTGGATTTATATTAATAAAGAAGAAAAGCGAGGTAGAAAAGGAGGTAGATAAAGATTAGGACTACACCCAACCAAAAAAGTTACAAGAAAGGAAGCAGGTGAAAGTTTATATAATTTCATAAAATTTGTAAAAGAACGTTCATCTCTGTCAGCATACGATGCTATGAAACATCTTTGTATTCTCAATTAAATTTTTAAATTCCGGTGAAAATTTTGTAAATAGGCGAACATTAGAAATTATTGCTGTCACACTAAGAAACAGTAACTTTCATGTGATAATATAAAAGATGAATCTAATTTTATTTCTTTAAAATATAAAATTTCCTACATGTGTTTTGATTTAAATAATCTGTACGAGTTTTAATAATATTTTCTTAACTGAGAATGATAGATCAAAAAACACCGCTAACAGATTTTTTATGTCGCAGTTTCAACAGACGACATAAAAAAATAAACACGATCACTTCATATATTCAATAGACAAGAAATATTTCTTTCACGGTGTCCGCAAGTCGGTATTTTAACTAATGCATAAAGCTTTAAATGATCTTTTTTATTGCTTGTTTAGAAATTACTGCAAGCTGTGAAGTCATTTTAAACTTGCCAACATGTTTCAACAAATTAATACCTTCAATTTTGATCTTAACAAATGTCTGAAAAAATTCATTTGCATTTTAGTTTACAAAATGCAATTTGTTTTTTATTACTCGTATTAAAAAATATCTTCATCGAACAATTTCTATTGCTTTGAAAAGATTACATATATTGTCCCAGGCCATTTTGTGGGAAATTTCAACATTCCTCTATGAGGGTACACTAGAAATGCATCAGTTGGAATAAATTATATATGTCTTCCATTTGATTTTTGCTATATTTTTTTAACTAACTTGAAATTTGCTTTGTGTGATAATAATGTGATGAAAAATTTTTGACTTTCACTGGAAGGCACCAAGAAATATATAAAAACTTGATAAAAGTCCAGATATGCAAAATTCTTCAGTGAGTTTGGAAAGAACTTTATTTTGGACAGTTTAATATCGACAAAATCATTATTAAAGACATTCGTGGTGGTACCCAAAACTGACCTAAAGTAGATATAGCAGAAAAGGCCGTTTGCATTGATAAAAAAGATGTAATCTGTCTACATTATTGCGAGATATCACATGATGAAAGAATTACTTCACCACAACAAGAAAACACAATATTAAGAAAATTTTAATTTGCCTTTAATTTGACATTACGTAAACTGGTATCATCTTTTTATATTTTTATAGCCAATTCAAATCTGTAATTATTTTTGACTTCAACATTTTGGAAGGACGGGTAGAAAATTTAATAATAATAGAGAAAGGCTATAGAAATCTGGGGTGATCAAATAGTTTAAATTCTTATTTTTCTATCAAATATTCTAAATTTATAATATAATAACTGATGAATCCGGCTTTGATCGGGATTAAAATCCTATCTCTTATAGCATGTTCAACAAAAAAAGACTACATTTGTATAAAATATTATGATATATAAAATATTTTTATCATTTGAAACATTTAAAAAAATTAAAATAAGAATATGAATTAAACCAGATATTTTTTTCAAAATCCTATAGCTAATATTCTTTGTATTTTATTAACTTTTAATACTACGAATTTGGTTCCCAAATATTGAAGAAGGGTCGTCATCGTGTGAGTGAATGGCTTAAACTTAGTTTTATACGTGGTTAAATAGCTACATTAAGTGTAACAAAAAGCATTGTCAAAAGATGTATTAAAATAAAAGAAATTTCCAGGACATTACTGTAGAATATTTCAATACATACTGAAGATAAAATCATAATAATTTTCTAATTAATTACATATTTAATAAAAGTTTGTACTTTTAAATGTTGATATTTTATCTCATGCATTATTATAAATATCTTATTGTGTAAAATCTGTGTTCGGTAGAGTTGTTCAGGAGGACATGTGGAACATGCTTGCATAATCACCGTGGATTTTTTATATTAAGTTTACAGACATAAAGATATTTTAAAAGCTTAATTGTTTTCTTTAAGGATTGTTATTTTTGTAATTTTCTGTATTCTTACCACTCGTAATTAGCAGATGATATTCGAGTTTTGGAGCTTAAATTTACGGTATGTAAAAACGAGAAAATAAATTTGATATATAAATTTTACATAACATTTGACATATGACTAAATAATCTTTCTCTATGTTTATACATCTGACTGTTTCAATTCATTTACAAGATAATGTGTGAAAATTAGGAGTTAAAAGTAGGGTATTTGAAGCAATCTGGCATTTTTTTTTTTTTTTTTGTCAAATTTGAAGGAAATGTGCTACTGAAAGTTATAGAGCGATGTTGGTAAAAAAAATTTATTACAGTTCAGAGCTTGAGTGACTTCAATCAAATTACAACCTGATTTTTTTTAATTAATGAAGAACAATTTATTTTTCGCCACTTTTTACGATTTTTAAGACCCATTAAAGAACATAAGATTCAACATAATTTAATATTTTTTCCCCTGCTTTTATTTCTCACCAATTCGTGATACTTCCACTGTAAAACAACATGAAAAATATGCTTCGCCATGCCCCGCAGCGCCCTCTTATATCTGTGTGTTTATTTCTAATCTTTCCCAGAGACTATTTACTTTTTCTAGATTGGACATTTTCCGAAATTTTTTGTAATTGATTTTGAAAACTCTTTCTAACCATCATTAAACAGTCGCATTTAACCTGTATGTAGCATTTGATAATTTGATTAAGACATAACTCCTTACTAAATTTCATTTCCAATCTAGTTGTATTTTTTAGCCGCATACCAAATTTGACTCTTGCAACTCGTTGCGTGTTTGAGTAATCATGTGTAGAGACTAACCGAATATTAGGTATAATTCCAAAAATATGGATTCAGGAAAGTCTAAAATATGAGTTTCATTCTACAAAATCTTGATGTCGAATTTTTTTTATGAATATAACACTTATTTTTGGTGAAAAATGGAAATGACTATTTTCGTAAATAACTTCCAAGAAAATTATATTCAAAATATTATAATTGAAAAATGGACAGTTCATACTATAAACTTAATTTTTGTTTGTTTTTTAGAAAAGAGATATTATCATTCAATAATTTTCACTTAATTTTAAGGAGTATAATGGCATTAAATTACTAAAAATAGATATATATACCATGGTGTATTTATTATGAAATTATAATTAATGGAAGAACATTTTTAAAATAAAACTTTAATAAATAAATTATTTTTAAAAACTAAAAATGACCAATATTTATTTTAAAATATTATGAATTACTTTACATTTATGGATATGAGCTTTAAATAATAATACAGATGAGTGATTACTTTACCTGCTACCTTCAAATACAATATGATTCAGATTAATTAAACTTTAAATTCCTGAATGAAATTGGGCTTCTTTTTATCAAACCTATAAATGTCATTTGTATCATTTTCGAAATAATATTAGCTTTCATCTCTTTTGACCGGAAAGTTAATAGTTTTCACTTTCAAGTTCCTTTTGATAAAGTCAACCAAACATTTCAGACAGAGAAAACGCGTGAGAATGAGAGCAGTGTCTCGAATTTCACAATTTTGCTAGCTTCGTCTTACAATCCGCATTGTGTTACACTGGTCGATTACACCTGTCGTCTCAAAGTATATTCTTTGAAATATCAATAAAAATAGATTACAACCTCTACATTTTGAACCAAACATATTTTTTTAACATAGATATTAATGAACAGTATTAGTCTTATATTAGTACGCTCTCTCAAAAACTCCATACAGCTTTCTAGAATGTTGTAAACTGGGAGCTTTTTAGTCTAACAATGACCAAAAAATATCTGTGGGCCAAAAATATCTTTTTAATATAGACATTAATAAAAAAAATTATCAATCACATTATTACAATGCAACTCTCTTAAAAATTCCATAACATGATACGGCTCGTAAACTGAAAGCTTTTAGATCTAACAAAAACCAAAAGAATATCATTGATATTCTTTTGGTCAAAACCAATGATATTGTTTTAATATGATTGGTCCACTGATTATATTTTTTTAGATATTAGTTAAAAAATATTAGTCTCACATCAGCACAGTGCACACTCTCTAGACTGCTGTAAACTGAGAACTTTTAGGTCTAACAAAGATTTAAAAAAATATCAGTGGATTCAAGATATCTTTCTAAATTTAGATATTAATTGAAAAAACATTAGATCTCATATCGGATGATCAAGAGACAAAATTTAGTCAATTTTGTCATTATAAGCAAAATATTGCTAAAAAATAGAGACTTCGTTTCTTTATTTCTTTTTCGAAGACTAGTTATAAAAACAAAATGCTATCACATTTTGACAAATAATTGTGTAAAATTGCGGTTATTTTACTTGCACCAAAAGTATAAATCTGCTTTCTTCGTACAAATACATGCATAAATCAAAGGTGTTTTTTCAAAAAGAAAATCCAACCACTTTCAAATTTTCTGAAAATAATTATGTCAGGGCATAACAAAAAATGGCGATATTCCCTGTATCATATTGGAATCAGCTCAAATGACACACTTAACAGTGTATGTCATCTAAAATCAAATTATACATTTTCTTATGCAGTGCTGTGATTTCCATTTGTAAGTTGTTTAATGGATTCCTAAAATGAAATTGATTCGGTGCATTTAACAAGTATCACTCAAAAATGAACTGATTCTATTCAAGATATAGCAGAAAAGGGCTTAATTTTTTTTCTTAATTAACTGAAATTCGGCAGAAGTATGCAAAAATTTTCCTCTAATCCAAGAATCCCACATGGATCTCCCTTTTACTGTCTTAAACCACTGTGAACCTGAAAGAACAACTTTCACTTTAACACAACTAAACCGTGATATATTTACAAATTCAATATAAATCTTTATTTATATGCTAATATTTTTTGGAAGCTATGGAAACAATTGTTTAAAAGGTGAAGAATGAAATGATTTTTGAAGCCAGAATTTCAAACTATTTTGAAAAATACATTTTTCTCAACCTCAATGAAGAATTTAAAATATAGGAATGCAGCTTCTGTTATTCTTTTTTGGTCCTTAATTAATTAAAATGCTTTTAAATACATTACTGCTTTTAATTCAGGCTGGAGAAGGTTTAATGAAACCTAGATGGTAACATGAACTGGATATAAATGAATAACGAATAAATAATTTAAATTAATTATTCTAGATGCAATTTTAAAAAATCTCCCAAAAAATAATAAGAGTAAAATAGTGTTATATAGAGATGCAAATTCTGGTATCTTTTAAGATCAAAGTATAAAATGCATCCTGCTTTGTCTACATTGTCTCTACTGAATCAAGAGCTTTTTTTGATAATATAAATAAAAATATAAAATAATTAATTAGTAATAAAAATACAATCATATAATAAATGATTGAACTAAAAATAATACTAATTTGACGATAAATTAATTATATAATTTTAATTTTTGTTGCAAAAAAGACCTTAAATTTATAACCCTGACATCTATAGTAAGTATTGTGAATCACTATTCTAACAAACCAAAGTTAACCTCGGTATATAATATGTTCTTAACACCAGTAATCTTCAACACTTTCACTGATCTAATAAAAAAAGGGCAACTAAATTCTAATCTCTACTTTTAAAAACTAATTGCTAATTTTCAAAAATATATTATTTATTCTTAAAGTGTTTAAATAGTAATTTATCGTTCGAGCAATAGAATAGAATTTAATAGATTTTTTTAATTACAAATTACTTATTTAAATTTATAAAACAGATCTCAAACTGCATAATTATTTTGCGAAGCAAATTCATCATTTCTTGTTTGGATTGTAATTGCGTGTGATTTAATAAACCCGAACGAAACAATTAAATTGATGAATAAATATAAAAGAGAGAAAAATAAAAAACCTGGGAAAATCCTGAACGATAAAAAGCTATTGAAACAGCTTTCCCTTTCGTATTATGAGCAGAGAAGTTGATATTATTACTCCGAATAAAGGTAAATAAAAAAACAACCCAATAACAGATAATGAAGTTACGAAAGTCTATTATGCTAATGTTTAGATCAATACTGTCTGCATTTTCTTTTTTCCCGATTATGTAATTAAGCTGATTGTAAATTCCTTTCTAACTAGTGTGGTTTGAACGAAACTTATTGGCATAGATAACTTAGGAAACTAGACAATTTGCTTTCTAATCGGTTGGTCTTGACATTATTGCCGTTTTTCATTATTAATCACGAAGGTTAGCGTGGAAAATCGGTGCGGTTGTAAAAACTTATCTAAAGGCTGACTGGTGCATTTCTTGTAATTACAGGTTTCGAATTAGAGGTCAGAGTTGCACATATTTAAAGATACTACAGACTTTTACTTGATGAAAAGCAAAGCGCCGCAATTACCCGAGCAAATTGCTCCACTCTACATCAACTAGGTCAGACACATAAACCATGATTTCTCTTCCTCTCTTAACTCATTAATCTGAAGAATGTCAATGATTGCCATATTCGGAGGTCCATTTCGTAAACATAGCAATATTAATAAGCTCATTAAAATATCACATCCGAACTATTTTATAACCTCAAAAGTATGGACACGTAAAAAAGGAAGGATTCGTTTTTATTTTCTCGCAAAGAGAGATTGTTTAAAAAATTCGAACTCTAGATTTTGATGAATCTTTACGTTTCACAATTCCCTGAATTCGAAAAACAAATTTTTGGCATTGTGTCTATCTATCAGTTGGTAAATTTGTCTGTGTATATGATAGTTTAATAACGCTTTGAACTAGACAGATGCAATTTGGTGCATGGTCTTTACATTAAATTAGCAGATTTCTATCAGCTTTTGAGCGAAATCCATTAATAGAATATCCATGTGTCTGAATATAATTCGATACAATTATTACAAGACGGAGACAATTGAGGGGGCTAAATTTTGATACACAGATGTAAGATCTAAAGAGTAGATACTTAAAAAATTTGGAACTAAATCTATAAAGGGGTTGGTCGTCTGTAGGTCTGTTCTTACAAAAGAATGTATATGCGATGATTCTAAAATGCAATGACTTAAATATATGAAATTTGATATATCATTTTAGGATTACAATTGTAGCTCTAGAAATGAAGTATCATATGAAATGGAAAACGTAGAAATTATTCAAAATATGAATTAGGTTTACAAACATCAAAGATAAAATTGGTTATATTAAAAGAATCGACCTTAAATAAAATTTAAAATTATTTTCGGATAATAAGTTATTAGTGTATGACATTTATGCTATGTTACTCTCACCGTTTTTGTTTCATCTTTCAGTTTAAAAAGGTCAGCTTGGTTTTTAATTAAAATCTAACCCTTTTCACTCGGAAAAGTAATTTGATGCTAAGTTATTCGCATTAATACCTAGTTTTGTGCTCCATATATATATGTGTGTGTGTGTGTTTTAAATTGAATTCGCACGCTGCAAATTTCATTGTAGATCACCCTCCCCCCACACGCACAACATTCTACCGGCGTCCTGACATAGGGGTAGCTCGTCGTCTCCGTGATCTGAGCGTCTCGGGTTCGAATCCCGATTCGCACATGGCTGTTCTTCTGTGTTCAATCGGTGAGGCGTGTGAATGTAAAAAGGGGTTGTGCAAGCGAATGTGATGCATTAAGTAGCTAAATAAATGACTCTTGGCCCTAGTTGGCACGACTGGAAAAGCAAGAGACGCTTACTCGGCTTAAATCGCTGACAGATAACTGTCAGCGGGCTTGTAAAGTGCCATAAGTCACAGCAACTACATTTTTTCCCCTTTGTTCAAAAAATATTTAAAAAGGAAGATTTAAAAAATTTTTTTCTATTTTTAAAAGAAGTAGTCAATAAATTAGTTTCACCTTTAAATATTTTCAAAGTTGTCACATTCAGTTAAAAAAATCTATTTGGTAATAGCAAAATCAGAACTCATGTAAGAACAAAATATGTTTAATCGCGAGAATTACATTTTGATCTTCTAAATGGTAATATTCTTTATTTCGCTTTCTTTGAAAATATGTAATTCCCATATAATTTATATTACTTGTACATTTTCCTTTTCTGTAATTACTATTATTAGAAAACATCATCTAATTCTAATAAAGAATACTTTTGAGTTATAACACTTTCAGTCTGAAATTAATTTGTTTCTTAGAATCTGTTGACAATAAATTGAATCTATTCACTTCCCCTTTTCTATTATTTTAATTTAAGACTACGGAAATTTCTTCGCCAAAAGATTAGCATTAATCCCCAGCAGCAATTGCCTTGACACTGTATCAAAAAGATCATTTTGCTTTCTATTAGTTTTAGTTCAGGAAACATGTTTGTACAATAAGTTAGTTAAATGAGTTATTAAATGTTTTTTTATTCCCTCGGCAAAAGATTAACACTAATCCAAATAGCAATTACCTAGATACTGCCCATTAAGTTCATTTTGCTTTCGTTTCATTTTAATTCAGCAAACATGTTTGTACAATAAATTAATTAAATAAATGATTTTTTAAAATTTAAGTATGAGAATTTCATCATTAAAAATTAACACTTGCCTACAACAGCAATTGCCTTCAAAAAGATAACTTTGATTTCGCTTAGATTTAATTTAAGAAACATGTTCGAGCAATAAATTAATTAAATACATGACTTTTTATTTAAAGCCTACAAAATTAGTTAAACCAACCTGTAGTCCAACTGAATTAGGAATATATGTGCTTTCTATTATATTATGATTAAAATCCCAAAACTTCTATTTTTTGTAATGGTAATATATATATTTTTAATTTTCTTGTATATGAAGAATACATGAAGAAAGTATTATAATCGTTAAAAAATTCTAAGAATCTGCTCGTTTCAGACCTCTTTGAGCCCAAAAAACACATTTTTGGTATTATGTCCATGAACACAATAACTCATAAAATCTTTGAGCTAAACGTATGGAATTTGGTACAGTTTGGCTTTATATCTGTCTGTCTGTGAATACAATAACTCAGAAACTCTTTGAATTAAAATGAAATTTGGTGCATGGATTTCAGAGTTAATTTGGGGACTTCTATCAACTTTTGAATGAAATCCATTCACAGGAAATCTGTTTGTTCAAATATAAAAGAACTCGATAGCTTCAAAACGTACAGTTTAACTAATAAGATAATAAAACATAAACAAAATTTGGTACACAGACTTGGCATCTAAAATATATATATCAAACTTTGAACTAAATGTATCAAAGGGTTGATCTTCTGTCTGTCTGGAATTTCGCATGCATGTAAACGCAATAACCTACAAGTACAATAGTTTAATAAATGCAGTTCCTTATCAAATTTTGATTACAATAATCAACTTGGGAAAAAAACAGTCTTCCAAAATACATATTCACATGATAAATTTGATAAAAATATTGGATGCAAGCTAAAGATTCATATTTCATTACTATCGTTCAATAATGCCGAACAAATTATTTAGGTCCTTACCCGAGGTCACCAATCTTATACGAAAGGGGGGGAGGTAAGACCTTTATTGGAAAGTATGCGAGAAAGTTTAGAGGAGAACACACCCATGTTTTCACAGATGAAGTTTGCTCACTAATGACCATGGCTCTAATCCGCTGAAAATATTTCGTTTTAAGTTGAATACGAAACTATCTTCTAATCTAAAATAACCTAATTTATGGTGATAAATTATTTCTGTAGCTTTTTAATGTGATTTTAGAGTGCGACATTATTTTTTGATGTTATGTATAGTTATATTTTATCCTTAGAATATACATATTTAATAATAAAATGTACATTATAAAAAATTCGTTTTTCCACTGATTACTTGAATTTTTTTTCATAGAAGTTACCAAGTTAAAAAATAAGTAAATTTTGTTACATATTTCTTTGCATTTTACGGTGAGTCGCCAAAAAGGAAAAAAAAAAATACCACAATGTTGTCAATAACTGCAGTTTTTTAACAAACTTGATGAAAGCTGATACATGGATGTATCAGATGTAGATACATAAAAGTCCAAGAATTTGCCACCCTATCAATTTGTTTTCCAAGTTTATAGATTCTAAAATTTTCTTGGATTTTATGATATGATATGAGTTTTATTATATTATCTTCTAAACTTCGAAAAAAAATTTAAATAGTTGAAAAAGTATGGCGTTTATTGATAATTCTAAAATCTGATCTTCAATAATAGTTTAAAATTTGCTATGCATTTGTACTTTAGATGTTTAACCTAAGTACAAAATTTTATTCACCTTTTTTGTTTTCTTTTCGTATTTATAGAGTTTAATTATATTCGAACAGCCCAAAAAATTTCTTAAGAACTGATTTCACTCAAAATCAGAGTGTGCACAGGCAAGCAAACAGACAGACATAATGCCAAAAAAGTGTTTTCAGGGCTCAAATCATTCTAAAACTTAGAGAGTCATCAAAGCTCGCGTTTAAATTTTTAAAGATTACAACACTTACTGAAAACTTACTTACAACACTTACTGAACACTTACTTACAACACTTACTTCGCAGAAAGAAAAAAAAAATTAAATAGATCAATAATTTGATGCTAAATCAAATTTTTGTTCAAATGGGAAACCAATTTAACAGTGCAGCCTCATAATATGTGCATTGACTAGGGTAGCACAATGTAAAAGTCTACCATTGGAGATAAGTCAATACAGTAATCCCAGTAACGGATTTGGTCTAACATTCGATGCAGATTTATGGTTCTATTAATACAATAATGTAATCTTAATCCATCCACTTTGCTGAGTTTTTAAGTTATGTGTTCAGAAACACGGATGAACTAATAGTCTTCAGGCTGAAGGGCTCCATTCAAAATTTGATTTTAAAAAATTCTCCAGCTTCGATATAAAATTCGCGTGTCAAATTTTATTCATCATTTTGATGCAATTTTACTTTATCGTGTACCCAGACAGATTAATTGACATATTCTCAAAAATCAAATTTTTCGATTCAATGATAACTAATATCGAAGAGATTCCACAACATTTTCACGTCGCATTTTCTCTTCAATAACAAGAAAAAAAAATTCTTTATTCATTGAAAATAAATTAATTAACTGACAGAGTATATGAAATTTAATCACACACTCTTGCAGAATGAGGAAATGTGGAGTTAAGAATGATCTAAAGACAAAAAAATTCAGTCGACCAAGAAGTTCGTCATAAAGAAATCATTTCAGTAACTGAGGCCTGTTACTTACAATACATGATAGCGTGTTCAACTTCTATCTTTCAATAGAAATCAAAATAATTATAATTAGACAGCCAACAATTTATTCGATGACAAGAAAATGACACGCAGAACAAATTACAGCTTCAAATAGGTATGAATAAGATGATTACATTTGCATTTAGCAGACAATGTAACAATTAAGTACTATTTGAACCGTGGCACTGGTATTCCTTTCCAGCTATTTTGCTGCACCGTCCATTGTGATATTCGTTTAATCACCTTGGAAATCCAGAAAAGTTTCAAGAAACCTAGATTTCTTCGTGAATCGTGATCCCCATTACAGATGCGCATAAAAATTTTATAATCTCGAAAACTCTTTCAAAGCCTTTTTATTATAGATTCCTTAATACTTACTATTAAAATTATTTGTTTTTTTTTTTATCTCGTCCAAATTGAAAAAAATTATTGAAAATAAAGCTTCAGATAATTCAAAAAAAGAGTGCCTCAAAAGTCGAATCGTTAAATAAGTTTTTTTTTTTTTTTTTAAAGTCTGAAGATTCACAAAATCGGAGATTTTATAAGCTACAGACTATCTTGGTAATTTTGGATCATAACTTTAATTTTTATTTGGATATACATAACATTCATTTCTTCTCTCCCTGTTTTTCCTTTTCTAAATAGCCTTACAGGCATAATTTTCTTTTCTTTAAATTCGATTATAGGTATAATTTTTTTCGTTTTCCTTAAATCATTCTGCATTTTTTTTTTACATATTAATAATGAATATACAGCTGTTATCAATCTATTTCAAAAAAAAAAATTAATGAAGGAATCATCACTTCTGTATGATTTCAGACTTCGAATTATAAATTTTTCAGGCTTTAGAAAAAAATCTAAGCATGCATAGCATTTCTTTTTAAGTACTGTTCAGGCAATAGTACTTTCCATACTACTCTTATATTCACAAAATTACATACCAAATTTGATTCATGTCATTACATTTTTGAGCTATCTCGCTAACATATTTCTGAAAGTACCGACCGACATGCGGCGAATCCCTTCTTGGATTTGGCTCAAAATTTGACAGATGTTTTCATAATAGATATTAAGTATGTGTACCACATTTCAATTCGTTTTGTAGTTATCAGGCTCTTTTACATTCGAACAGTCCGATAGATAAACAAATAACCTCTAAACTGACAATGCTGAAAAGTTGATCGAAATCTAGAAGTTTTATGAGAAAACCATATACCAAATTTCATCCATTTAGCTCAGAGTTTTTGTGTTATCTTTTGTCAAAACAAAAATTTTCCGAAAATGCCTTATCAAATTCACGGAGGTATGAAACATGGATATTCATTAAAATCTCGAGTTCGAATTTTTTTAATGATTACGATATTTTCTCTCAATTTTGAATATGAGAAAGTAAAAATACCAATTGAAGCATTAAAAAAAATTTCTTGAAGGAAGCGCGAGACAACATATCGCATTGCTTCAAAATTTAACAAAACTTATCAAATGAACTTCATTCAATAAACATGCTTTAAAAATATTTAAGTTCAAATAAAAGCAAAGAAAGCATATTATATATATATATATATATATATATATATATATACTACAATTTTAACAGCTGCAGAATAATGTGATTTAACGATTCGAAGAAGCAATGTCATTTTGAATTTCATTACAATAAAAATCTTTGTCACAAACTTTGTTTAACACTAATTTTTTAAAATTACATTCAACCAAATTTCTATTATTGAACACTTTTTTTAAAAACCTTTAAAACGATGTTAAAATAGTTCTTACGCTATAATATGCTTGGATGTTATGATGAAAACACATTAAAATTCTGCTTTTTGATTGAACTTCAAATTATAATTTTGAGAAATCTATTTTTCGCGGGCATCTAATGTCAAAAAATAACTTCCAGAATTTCGTGCTCTTAACTACAATGGCTTTATGCTAAGCATTGCGCAGGACAAAACTTTATTTGTAAAGAAAGGTTTCACTAGGGTAAAAA
Organism: Argiope trifasciata; assembly: GCA_026543055.1. NCBI lineage: Eukaryota > Metazoa > Arthropoda > Arachnida > Araneae > Araneidae > Argiope > Argiope trifasciata. The sequence continues at coordinate 2,232,852 of JAPMOQ010006612.1, forward strand.
TTTCAACAGGAGCTAAAAACAGTGAAAAAAATTCATAAAAGCCAAATCCAGCAGCAACAACAAAAAAAAAAAATACCAGATCCAGCAATTTTTCAAAATTTTCATATGGATGGGAACATTAAAAAAATACTGCGAAAGATATCATGACCTCTGGAAATTTAAGGCTTCAAGTTAAAATATCCTCATACTAGATTGACTAACTTAATTACAAACCGCAATTAATAACAATTCAATATAGTACAGTTGAATACCTGCAGAAGATTGTTCGAGCGATTGCTCAAAAATGACGTATGAATGAGAAGGATGAATGAATATGTTAGTGTTTTAAAGCAGTCATGTTTTTCCATGTTCGAAATATCGTTTTGGCGCAGCAAATTCATCCTGCTACTTTCTGTTGATCGGACTATATCGTATTTCTTTTTTAACAACACATAAAAATTTAAATATTTACTTACCAGGCATAATAAATTTTAACATCCAAAACATTGAAATATTTTTCGATTCGCAATAAGTATGGCATAGTACTCATTTCTTACAGTTTTTCCAGAAAAATATTCCAGTATTTAAATAAACAGCAATGCACATTCGAAGAAAAAGAGACAGAAAAAAGGAAATAAAAGAAAAAGGAGAATTAAGAATCAATAAGCTTTATCTTAATATGTGCTGGAATACTTCTTTGAATTCTTCCCTTGTTTTTTTCTTTTTTGATACATCTGGTAAACAAGCCTTTACGACTATGATTTTGAATGATTATATCAAGTTGTGAAAAAACAAACCGAAAAGCATTCTTCGCGACATGAGAAAATTAAGTACTTTTTAAAGAGCTATTCTCAAATTTAAGCACTTTTAAGGTGCTTCAAAATCGTTTTCGAATTTAAGCTAATAGTAAATTGTAAAATCTGAATGCATTTATGTGGCTTTAATACAGTTCTCACAATGAATATATTTTAACTTTAGAGGATATAGCCGATTCCACTTGATGAAAGGTCAAAGTTTAACCAATAGGGACATGTCTTTTCATTTAAACATTCTACACGCAATTTATTGCACAAAGTGCTAGTTGTAAAACATATTTCCAGCTCACAAAGAAGAATGTTTCTAAATTCAAAGACCACAATAGGAAGGAGAAAAAAGTGTTTGTGTGCAGTGAATCAAAAATAAGTCAAATAATTTCTTTCATCAGCAAAACATATTTAAATAATTTTAGCACAAGGATTCTAAAACTTGCATTCACTTATTATAAGTTATTGGGGGAAAAAAATAAGGCACCATTTTGGTTGGATGATAATTGAGAATATCTCTAATTGTGCAGGATTTTTTTTTACTGAGCATTAATTGAAAACTTCATTTAATCATGAAATTATTCCAACATAACGCCATAAAAATCATTTTAAAATTTATAAACAACTAGTTGCCGATTCTTTAAAGTAATAAGCTCATGTTCATCCTCAATACTCCAATTAAAAAAGAACCAGGAAAATTTAATTCAACCGTAAATACCTATAAAGGAATGTTCGAATTTGTACTTTCGATAATTAATCCAGTACTTAAGGGTAATTTACTCTAAATTTGAAACCTATTAAATGAAACGACAAAGTTATCAATCAAATACATAATATACGGCTTAGAAAAAAGTATTCTGAAGACCTATCTGCATTTTATTACAGATATTTAGCACTACAAAACAAATTATTTAATTTTTCTTTCAGATCCACCATTACTTTGATAATGTAATATAGTAAAAAAGAAACTTCTTGGCAAAATTAACTTATGAATGCTCAGTTAAGAAAAATACCTAGTGTACACAAAATGCATTCTATAGTCAAAAGAAAGGCACGCAAGGAGAGATTAACTAAAAAATAAAATAACAGAAAAGAAATATAAGCAGCAAAATTTTCTTCAGAAAAAGAGAAATCAAATTTGAAATATATATGTGTGTGCGTGGAATGATATTTTAATCTTTAATTTAAATCCAAATTAATTTCCTAATTTTTAGCTCAATTTAGCACATATTAACTTCATTCTAGAATATTCTCTTATTACCCGATACAATTCCATTTCTCTACTTAATTCAAGAGAAGCTTTGTAAAATGCTGAATCGGCTAAAAGCCGAAGCTCTTCCCACGCTGCGAGTGAAATGATAAAATTGATAACTAAACAAATAATTTTTAAAAAGATACATTCGTTACCCTTGCCTGATTCGGCATGAGCATCAGAAACCCCCATGAAAAATAATATATATGCACTGTAAACCAATATTTTCTCTATGAAAATATGGTATACAATACAAGGAAATATTTTCTGTCCTTTTTCGCCACTTCTGCTTTGTCTGCGCCGCTTCCTGCCTCCGGAGGAAGAATAAAACGAACTTTAAAATGAAAAGTATCTTCAATGTCTCCGAACCTGACAAGTGTTCCGAAAATCTTTAAATGTAATATTATATATATATATATATATATATATATATATGCAGTGTAATTGAAATTAATGAAACTAATGTGTAAAAAATGTGTTGAAACTAATGTGTAACAAAGAAAACAGGACAGCTAATAATCTAACAGAATAATTCATTTTGTTAAATAAACACATTCCAAATACCATTTATTTAATTAGTTTTCCAACCATTTTATTTTTACAAAAATAAATACATACTTTTTACATATTTAACACCTCATTTTAAGCATTAAGTAATGTATAAGTATTGAGAAATTCATTCATGACAAATAATTAAAAACTGCCACACTTTTTTTTTTATTCACAATTCTCTCTCACTTCTTTAAAAACAGCAGGAATCATCCCTATTGCATTTCATTGTTTGATGTTTATAAGTTAACACATTTCAATTACATATTACAAAATAATGATATATAAATATGAACTTTAGCAGTCCATAATAATTGCATAGCGGTTTATGAACTTTGATTAAAAATTCATTCAGGAAAATGCAATTACATTATTATTTTTAATTACAATATACATTAAAGAAATTAACACGTTTTCTGCTTTAAAAAATAGTTACAAGTATGTGATACAATAATTAAATTTAAATGTAATCAGCACTGAAAAAAAAACTTTGAGAAAAATATAATTTATTTATTTTTTCACTAATAGCAAACCCAACCAAAAATGGAAATTAAGTTGATAGAATCAGCAAACTCGCACTTATTAAACATCCAATCAAACATAATAATAATATTCAAAGTATATGTATCCAAATCATTAACATTAATCTAAAGCACATAGGTATATTTAATCTAAAGCACATAGGTATATTCACAGGTTTACAGTAAGGCAATATTGTAGCATTGCAAAAATTACGATTTAAATATGCTAACTTTAGCAATGCATAATAGTTACATAGAAGTTCGTAAACTTTGATTTGAAATTTATTCAGAGAAAGGCTATTATATCAATACTTTTTTTTTTCTTGGAATTACAACAAACATTTAAAGAAAATGCTTCCTGTTTAAAAAAACTGTGTCAGAAATGAATGAACAATGTGGGATATAATATTTATATTTAAATACAATTACTGAAGAAATAAGCAGCAGTGGGGAAAATGGCAGTTATTTTTATACTTATAGCAAACCAACCAAACAGCATTCAGGAGTAAGGAAATAAATTTTATAAAATTATCAATATCATACTTATTAAGTGATCAATAAATCATAATGTTGATGCTGTATAATGAATATTCATCATTAACAATCTAAAGCAAATAATTCACAAATTTGCAATACAGTAAGGCAATAAGTAAACACTTCAACAGAAGTGCTAGCTTGGTTGCATTGGTCCGATTATTCCACGGGAAATACAATGCATATGTGATTTTATTAATTTTGTTTTTATTTAATTATTTTATTTGTATTTTTTTTATTCTTTGCGTACTTATTTACATGTATAAGTTAATAATGAACATAGATGGCGCAATATACTCCAAGGCATAAGTATGTTTGGAATGGGATTTGAGATTTGCTTTTTGTAAAAACTTCATCCGAAGTGAAAACTGGTGTCAGCAACTGTTGATTTAACACTAGTGAAAGCCGGCATCGCTCACTTTCCGAGAGCGAGAAAAAAAATTAATCGATCAATCTTGTTAGCAGCAATTTAATTTTGCAATTTTTCAATATTATATTGAGTTTTCTTGTTCGCTCTTGATAGCGGCTAGCGGCATTTTCAATACTATAATATGTATTTCATTGTATATCTGCGAAAGTCGTCCATGTGTGTGTAAAAATAAACAGAAAAAGTAAAGAAGAATCTTTCTCTGAATTGAGCATACACATCCATCTACATACAATTTAAAATACACTCCCTAAAAAAAGTGAAAAATGGCAAATTGCAGAGCTCTTCCTACAAAAGAATGTAAATAATGCCTTTTCGGTTTTAGCTAATATTAAGTAATTTTGTATAGTTTAATTATGACATTTTGTTAGGGTTTCATTCATTCTAAAATAAAAGTTTGCATCTCACAGATGTTCAATGCTACTAAGTTAGGTTTGCCACAAGTACATTATAATCATTGGAACATTAAATTGCCACAAAATACTATGTTATGTAAAGAACTAGAAAAACTATTTCCACTTGCTTAAAAGAATAATTTTGATTACAAAGAATTCATTATATATAAATAAATGATTTAACTTCCTTCATCACTGAAGCATTCGGTTGAAACTTATTAAATAAAATTCAATTTCAAAGGCATGAATAAAATAAACTTCAAAAACAATTTTTCCTCTCAGAAAAATCTTAAACATATCACCTTTCTTTCTTATTTTTCAAGAAAGATTACACACTTCCACACTTACTCATTTTAAGTATTCAATAATAAGCATTTGAAAGCAAATCATTATTCATTGAATGTTAAACAATATTTACATAAACTAGTCTTCAAAACATTCAAGAATATAGTTTTTCACCTTACAGAAACATTCTATTTTAACAAAAAAATAGATTTAAATTATTCAAAACACAAGAAATAGTTGAGCAAGTTTAATAAATAATGATACCAAATCTTATAAATAATAATACCAACAACTTTATTTAAATTAACTGCAAAGGTTTATATTAGTAAAATTATCACATAAAATATCTTTACAAATGAAATTAAAGAGCATGGCTCAGAGAAATTATTCAACAGTAATAGAAGAATGGATAAATAACAAAACTTCAACAATTTATGTTACTCGGAATTAAAATGAGTAAAAATGCGATGACAATTAGTTAATATACAAATCTATATATAAAGAGAGTATCTACTTGGAATTAAAGTCGGGCAGTTTGTTAATATACAAAATAAGTAAAGTGAGTATTGTATTAAATCACTGTCAGGCAAGAGTATTTTATTGAAATTAGGGCCAATCAGTTTGTAGATATATAAAATTATAAGTAAGTATTTTATTGAAATTACTGCCATTCAAGAGATTATTTTATTGAAATTACTGCCATTCAAGAGTATTTTATTGAAATTACTGCCATTCAAGAGTATTTTATTGAAATTACTGCCATTCAAGAGTATTTTATTGAAATTACTGCCATTCAAGAGTATTTTATTGAAATTACTGCCTTTAAGAGAGTATTTTATTGAAATTACTGCCTTTAAGAGAGTATTTTATTGAAATTACTGACTGGCAGTTTGTAGATATACAAAATTCTTCTTGAAATTAAGGCCAGACTATATCACATGTTGGTAAAGTTTTATTGAATGACTACAAAATTAGTTTTCACCCAAAAACTTGCTTTCATTTCATTAACTAACACAAAAATTCAAAAAAATTACCTTTACCTTGATTAAGGATTTCAAAAGTAACAGTCACTTATGTTAACAAATTCGTTATAGTACGAGTAAAAAGTTTATATTGCTTTGATTTATTATTCTTAATACTAATCACAAGAATTATTTTCTTGAAGTCTCTAAAAAATATATTTCAAACAATAAATCAAAATTATATTGAAACTGATATTAACACAGACATGAACATAAAATTCAATGTGATTTTAATGCTTGTTAGTAAGAACTGCATTGTATTAATATAATAATGTATGTTACTTAACATACTTTTTAAAAAATTAGAGAAACATTATATATATGGAAACAAAATTGAAACTCTACATATTATTAAAAAATATTGAAAAATATATGAATTTTAAAAGTATGGAGAATATATCCACAGAAGGCAAAATGCTATAAACTTTTAGAAGCAGAAAAGTAAACATTAAAACAGCTGCAGTCAGATTTAAATCGGAGAAAGTGTTACTACTAGAAGACAATGTAAAACGAATAAAAATTATGAAACAAAATCAGTCACTTTCGAAAGTGATTTATTGCTCAGTGATATGTTCACAGACCAAACATGTTTCGTAAAACTGCATTTTACTACAATATACAAGTACAAATCACGCACTCACTTTCATTATAGATTTAAATATTCGAATTAGCAAACACTTCACAGAACTAACAAAAAGAAGTGATAGAATATATTTTATAGAATTGCATTTTTTTACTTATGTAATAAAAATAACAGTATAAATAAATCTATGGCTTTAGTAACACATTTATATGTTCGATCACGAGCATTTCGTGGATTGAACATAAAAAGACAATATTGAGCACACGATTTGTAGAAGTATATTTTACAACAACCTATAATAAAATGCAGAAAAAAACATGTACTTATAAAATTGAAGAATTTTTTTTTTATTGCCAACTAAATAAAATTTTTAGTTTAAATATTGATAGCAGTATTAATATATTTTAATCACAAAACAGAATATATAATTCCTTCATCATACAAAAAGAAGTTGGATGAAAACTTGGTATACCTCAAGCAGAAATGCAGATGAAACGAAAAGTCAGAGAAAGAAAATAAATCACAGAAATGTAGATATTTTTTAATCGTTGCATTTTAATATTCCTTTCATAAAATGAAGAATAAATTTAATGACATACGTTTCCTAAAGTTATAATTAAAATTATCCTAAAAATCAAACGGCGAGTTAATTATGAAGGTTAATTAAATTGGAGTGGGAAATGAATATAACTGGAGTGGGAAATAAATGAGAATAAAAACATGATTCATTTTAGCTCGTCACAAAAATAAATAATCTATGGCAATTAATCTCTCCAAATGAGTAATAATTTATTCACCGATCACGTCTGAAAACGTAAAACTATCAATACAACATTCGGAACAGTATAAAATATTATAAGTAAAACAACTCTACTTTTAGCTTAATTATATGTTCAATTTTGAAGCCATGAGGGTTATCAAGAGTTCGATAATGTGGTTTGTTTTAATTGTGGTTTGATTACAAAAATCCATTGCAAGAGTTGTTAAGAAATTCAGTTTTGTATAATATAAGAATAAATGAACTAAATGCAACTTCTGAATCGCTTAAGTAGAAATAAATTATAAATTTTACTCAAGATTACTGGATTAAAGTTAGTTTAATTTTTTTTAATTATTACAAATTATATTTTGGCAGAAAGTATCTTGAAGTAATATTGTTTTTTAATAATTTTTTTAATTTTAAGATATTTTTTAATGGTGTCTACAGAACCTGAACGATCAAATTGTACTTTCAGTTTATGTAACATTAAAATGCATGTCCATATTATCATCAGTTGAATAATTCATTCAAAAGATTGGAATACAAAACTTAAAGGAAAGCTATCTTATGATATTTAATCAAGAAATCTAAAACTTTTAGAAACATCAGTGATTAAAAAAAAAAAAAAGAATTTTCCCATAAACATGACTAGATTCTCATGCAATCATATTAATCTTTTTCTAAACATGAAAAACGAGATATATATATATATAAATATGCTTTCAAGCTGTCTTCGGAACAAGAAAAAGATAAAAATTTTGGCACCTTCGTCAAAGTATTTAATAGTCCAGCAAATGCCTTTTAAAGTTTAAAAAATGTCAGACATAAATATTGAAAGAGAGGCAGGTGCCGAAATCTCTGAATGAATTTAAAAACATTGGCTAAAGGAAAAAAACCATAATTAAAAATGAAATTCGTAACTATTATTATCTAATTTCCTTCAAACTTTGCAGAGTTCACTCAGCACTGATAGGCACTCTAAACAAGTTTTTTTTAAAAAGCGACTCTGTTAGAAAATATGCAATTTAAATTGATTCCTGATGTAAATGAATTTGCATCATACATCGCAGTTCTCCCAAGATTCCCTTCTTTTCCCTCAAACTTCCAAAACAATGCAGATTTGCCATCTGTGGTATTCTTAACTTCATTAACATGGAGGAGAGGAAAATGTGTCACAAAAAAATTCAGGCAACAAGACAGAAAAAGGCAAACTCCCAATCCTCGTGCTTAGTTTCATAGAAATTCTCATCAACAATGAGGAAGAACTTGAGTTTAGTTAAAGCTTGGTTGCTAGGAAGATACTGTCATGCTAGATAGCTGTAGGTGTCTTTTTCAGTGCGTTCCAAGTATTCTTTTTCTATTAAAATATCTATACATTTCTGTAAATAGAAAGAATTAAAATATAATTTATGATTCAAAACTAAAATTTTAATGCAATAAATGAAAAATTCTATTATAACATTTATAAAGACTAATAGTACCCTTTATATTATTTCTACAATCTGAATTTTATTTTCAAGTTGAGAGAATTTTTTTAAAGTTATTACTTATAGACACACAACATTTGCATTATTTTATTTAATGCACTTGCAAATTGTGATTAGAATAAAAAATGGCATAAAAAGTTCAGTGGTAGCAATAAAATGTGAAAGAAATATCTTGAAGAGGTAAATTTAAAAACAATTAATGAAAAATGCAGATATTATACTTTATGAAGTCCAATATTAAGCAGTAATATCTTGAAATTAAATGCCTGTTCTACAAAAGACCAACAAATTAAATTTTAACATTTGAACAGATAGAAATATATATTATGTAAGGAATTACAGAACCACAATCAAACTGTATACATAAAACTATTTTTATATTCACTTTAATCAATCAGTGATTGAATCAGTCACTTTGTCCAACTAAACTTTACCTTGCAGGTATGCACATGAAATGCAATAATTTCTAATTAATATACATTCCAAAAACAATTTTCTAATCATTCGAGCTTTGGCCTTATTGTAACTTTAATTTGTGAATTGGGTAACTTATGAGTTTTCCAACAAGTCCAAACACTAAAATGGCAAATTCCTTTCTAAAACTTAATTCCGAAACTAAAAGTTTCAAACATTTTTCGCGTTCTCTCTCTCTCTCTCTTTCATGTTTTCTATGTTCCCAGTCGTTTCATCACACTACTCGTGACAGGCTTTCACAAAGAAATCTTGACAAAATGTAAAAATCAGTCCAGGAAATTTTGAAGAAAATTCGTTACAGAAGATCAAGCCAAAAATGCTTTATATTATATATATATATATATATATATATATATATATATATATATATA
>JAPMOQ010006612.1:2242303-2316330 GCA_026543055.1 Argiope trifasciata
TATATATATATATATATATATATATATATATATATATATATATACACACACAGGGTGTTCCGAAAAAAATGGACAAAATGACATGGCAGATCAGTCACATAACAAGGATCAAAAATCGCATAGGAACATGGGGTCACAAACGCCTGTAGAGGGAATGAGAAGCACGAGAGGGCGTTGCGGTGCAGACACGAGCCGAGCAAAAGGAGATTGAATTCATTCGAGTAGTGGATGCGTTGGGCGTAACATGGCTAGTTACACGCACCGCGAATTGGCTGACATGCATTTAGTTTACGGCATGGCACACTGCAATGGATGAGAAGCCTTATGAAAGTATCGTCAAAAATATTTTAGTAGAAAGATGCCTAGCCGCTCATTCTTTGCCACTATTCACCGAAGATTGTGTGAAACCGGCTCGTTAGACGTGCACAAGCCAGATTCAGGTCGCCAACGAATATCTCGGGCAGCTGATGCTGAAGAAGAGTTGTCCAAGCAATTCAGTCTAATCCTTCAACAAGTATACGAGTTGTATCACGAGAGACCCATACTCCCCAAACTATCGTCTGGTTAATTTTACACGACGAAGGACTTTACCCATATCATTTACAACGCGTCCAGACACTTTAACCGGGATATTACTGTAGTCGTATGGATTTTGCGCGGTTGTATGTGCAAGAAAAGGCTGCCGACCGACATTTCGCTGGCATGGCCACCACGATCACCAAACCTGTCTCACGTGGATTTCTTCTTATGGGGCTTTGTAAAAGTACTTGTGTATGAAACACTTGTTGAAACGCCAGAAGACTTGGTAGGAAGAATCGTTAAGGCAGCGGGATGTGTTCGAGATACACCTAGTATCTTTGAGAAGATGCGCAATTCCATGCAACGTCGTTGCCAGGCATGTCTCGATGCATCTGGTAAACACTTCGAGCACCTCCGGTAGGCGCAACGTTTGACATGCATAAGTCGCATGTCAGTAGGTAATTATCAATACAATGTTCTATATTGATTTTGTTTCTTCTCTTTGTGTCATGTATTATTTTAGACGCCCTTTAGCGGCTCCGCATCGCAGTTAAGACCCCATGTTCCTATGCAATTTTTGATCCTTGTATGACTGATCTGCCATGTCATTTTGTCCACGTTTTTTCGGAACCCCCTGTATGTATGTATATATAGATACATAATATATATACACACACACACAATATGAAATCGAAAGTATTCAGTCATTTTTGACGTCATACAATTTTAATTCGAACTTCTTAAAAAAAAAGCATACAAGCTATGAAAAAACAATCATGTAATGAAAGTACTTCTATTCGCACATTATAGTGAAAATTCTATAACGAAGATCGAAAATTGATGAAGAAAATTAGTAGGGCACAAGCCATTTCACAGAAAATTAAAGGTGACTCAATTTAAACCAATGGTTTTGTGTGCTGTCCACAATACTTACATGCATTTTAATAAAAACAGTGCATGCATTAAGAAAAAATATAAGGGCTTTAAAAATATATGCCTAATTCGACTGTATGTATTTTGTTTATAATGAGTAGATATTTCATTTTAAAATAAATGAAGCACATACAATTACTGACAATGTGAAAGCACAGCATAACTTTTAATAGTGCATGTATAAAGCATAACATTACTTTTTCATTATTTCAAAGCCAAATATGTGTGACAACACACACACACAAATACTGTTAACATATAGGAAGAAGATATTGGTACTGACACAAGATATTAACCTTGCAGTTTCTACTATTCTTAAATAAAAGCAAAATAAGCAATTTCCTATAAATGGACATTTCTTAACTGAATAGATGATTAACTGAAAGCATAAATGTTCAAAATACATATGTATACTTACAAATGGTGCAAATAGTTTAATTGTAATCAATTATTATTATAAAAGTTTACAACATTTACATTAATACAAAATATAAGAATTGTAAAATTATCTAAGTAACAAACAGTATAAATAAAAGCAACCAAACAACTTTGTGCTTTGATTATTTTGTCGATGATTTATTTACTAATTTGAAATAGGCTCATTCAATGCAATACTCTAAGTCAGGCTCAATAGTTAATGTAATGTTTCGTAGAAATAGGAATAAGAATATATACATCCTGTTATGTAAGGAAATTAATACCATCAAATATGTATGGTATAGTGGTCTAGTTTTCATTCACCTTTGTTACTCATTTCACAGGTAATAAAATATTGGACTGGAATGAATATCAGTCTTAATAGTATTCAAATGAAATTTTTTATCTAAGCTGATCTATATAAAGTTCGAAATTATAAGCAAGAAATAAAATAAGCTATTAATTTTACTAGTCATAACAAATATTCAAAGTATCAAATTTGAATTTGCATGTTTTGAAGAAGGGAAAACACGGAGAAAAATTTGGCAATTTTTCAAAGCAATATATTTCCTCGAAAAAACATGCAATTTTTAAGAGAATGTGTGCAAGTATTCCACACAGCACACAAAACCCCGTATATACGATGAAAATGTCATTACCAACTTGCTATGAAAAGAAACCACTTTATTTCCTTTCTTGTCAATTACTGGCTGTACCCATAAATGCGTTATTAGCCTAATCTTTGCTGAAAATAAGTTGAAATATATACATTACTTTGTTGAATTTAAAGGACAGTTAATTCAACCTTTCTGAAGAAATTCAAAAATAATTAAGAAAAAAAATAAAGTATAAATCCAAAAATGACCAAATATGGGTTGTTAAACATATAAATGAAATAACAAGGATTTGAAAACGAATTTTTAAAAAATTACAATGTAAAAAGCATGGACTATAAGATAAGCCAAAAAAGAAAAATCAAACAAAGTATATTTAAAATTTTTCACTTACTTTAACAACAGGCACTCTAGGTTTAAATCTTGGAGACAGCTGATTTAGAACTTCAGCAAGCAATTGTTGATGCTTCAACAATTTTCTCGTTTTCATTATTCTAACTATAGCAGCCTAAAAGAGAACCAAGTAATGAAACTCATACATTGTTGATATATACAGCAATTAAATTTCAATAAAAAATAATAAGGTTTGGGTTTTCTGGCATAAAAGTTGTATAATTTTAATGGTATAATTTGCATAATGTAGAAGTCTAAATGACCACTAATTTTTATAAATGATCCAACTACAAACTTACAAGCAAGTAATACCTAGTCTACATCTTTATTAGTTTAAAAAATATAAATAAATAATGCCACAATGTTCATGGAACATACACAAGCTTTGCTATTAAGTACAATAAAATGCATAAAATAACAGAGTTGCCACTCAAGTCTGGTGCCCTGCTTTCACGCCAACTCTGATACAAAAATGAACCAGTTTTGAGATTTATAGTTGAAAAACAATCATTAATAACTGAACTTTTATGGGGTTTAAAACTTGTTCGGTTACATTCGTCCTGAAAATACCATATTCATATATATATTAAGTTTGTCATATAACACAGAAAATTATCTGTGTTTTCCCTTTAAGTATATACAATAAGAAGAAATGCCTGAGCTTACGCGCTAATTATAATAGAATTACAATACTTTATAGTTTCAATGAGTGGAAAAAGGAAGGGTTTCCAATAAATGTGGATTTAAACAAGGTGTAATTTTTAAAACCGTAAAATTTTTGGACATGCGTTCAACTATTTTTATAATATTCTTGACAAAAATAAAATACTCTTCTATCCCCCCTCAATATTAGTAGCTGCACTAAGAATTAAGTAACTTGTAGTCGTTATTTTTTGCTTTTTTTTAATAAAGTTTTTCATTTACTGTTTAACAAAGAATGAAAAGATTTTCGTATAAAGAGGCCCCACTGGCTCAGATGCCTAAATTTTTGTAAAGAAATGGCTAAAGAATATTAGCAATTTGAGATAAGCTGATTTTAAAATCAATTTTCCCTGGCACATATTTATAGTATTATAAATCGTGGCAAATCCAGGAAAAGTTCTTTAAAAAATTGAAACATATGTGTATCTTTAATGCTGCGTATATGTGTATCTTAAAAACCTTTAGAATAGTACAAACACCAATATTTTATACCCACTGGAAATTCATAAGAACCAATAAATTCCATCAAATCAGCACATCTAGCTGGTCTATCAATAAATACTCTATTCATTGCTCTTAAATTAACATCTGCTTTCAATTCCGATAGATTTATGCTGATTCTGAAATGCTCAATGGATCATATATCTAAATCTAAATTTTTACAATCATTTTGGCATACAAATTCTTTGACATATTTTAAAATTTACAATTAATCTATCCATACTAATTTCTAAAAGTAACTATATGTCAAACTTCTTTGAAATTCTCACAGTTCATGAGCAATGGTATGCATTAAAAATATTGAATTTCAATATCTTCTGAGGTTTCTATTGACTGATTCACACCAATATCTTTCAATAAGACCCATTCAATAATTTTGTGAAATGCAGTTCAAAGCTTCGTCAAAGCAGATTACATAACTTTAAAAAAAAGATTTCTTAAGAGATTGTTGAAAAAACAGAGCTAATCCGTAACCATAAAAGGAAAATTTTTGTTCGAAATCAAGTACAATTTTTTGGCTATTTCACTATCGGTATACATATAAGAAAATACTCCCCTCATTGAATGTATTAAAGGGCGAATGTGACGCAAGTTTTATCCGCATAAAAGTTCGGCCATAAATGATTATTCCTGAATTCATGAACTAAAACTTTCGAAAATGGGCATGGCATTTTGCATGTTATCTTTTCACAAGACTAACAAATGCCTGTTTTAATTTAATACTGCGCTTATTATCATCTTAAAAGTGAGAAGTACGTAGTCAGTAGATTTTGCGGAACTTCTGTAATCCATTCAGCAAGTCAGAATTCATATTTTTATCCATGCAATCAGTATTAAATATGGTGTTTGAGTAGCTCATAGTAAAAAACACTTTATGCTGCTCTAAATCTCAAATTTTTAAATAAAATATTCAATGAACTCACGTGTGAGTGACTAAACAACCGCGATATTACTATTCCCTTGACAGAATTTTTTTTAATTCTCTCATGGAGTTATAGTAGTCTCGTGCCTCTTGATTAGATGCAATACTGAAATCTGACGGGGAAAAAATAACTGTCGCTGAAATCAAAATTAGACCGATCTCTTCAGAAAGATAAAAAAGGGAGGGAATTAGAAAAAAACGGGCGAATTTCTGCGACTTTTTATTCATGCAATATTCAAAACTCGGCATTTGTTAAATTTAAAAGAGAGAGAAGAAACTTAAATTCATTATATTTTCCCCGTTTTTATGGAAATTTGAAGTTTCCCTTCATTTTTCCTATCTTTTTAAAATAATTTTTTTAATTCCCTATATTTCACTGGCTCTCCCGGTGCTGTGGCAGCCCCAAGAAATATTTTAAATTGAATTCATATTATTTATCGCATTAGTTTGGCATTTCATAAAGAAACTATTTAGAAAACCTAATATTAATAAGTTCAACTCAATTGCACAGTCCATCAAAAAAAGTATCTGAATTATTATTGTTCGTAATCTATACTAATCGGAAGAAAAACAATATGTCATTTAACTTGGATTAATGCCCCTTTTAAAAAAATGCAAACTGCATTCATATAAGAGTCTATCCCCCAATTTAAATTTACATGATTTTTTTTTTGTCTTTTAAATACCTTAATTCATTCGGGCACAAGATTTTAAATAAAACCTAACCCTTAATTGTGCAGAAATGCTTTTGTCACTAAAAAAAACCATCAATATCTATTACTTATAAAAAATTACTCCAAATAAAGGGGGAAAATAAGATTTCAATAAATCTTACTTTTACAGTGAGGAGCATATAATGTTCCATTAATTCACAAACCCGATATTAATAAAATAAAACATCATATAACATGCTTTTAGATAATAAAACAGTTTATTCACTCATAATAAAACATATACCATTATGAACAATAAAAATTCAATTCATAACAGAAAGTGTCAACTTTAATCGCAGCAGCAGATATAACTCGCGTCTTGACTAGTACAATCTCCCCCACGCTTGTTTGCAATTAGTGCACACTATTTCCAAATGCATGAAACAATTTAAATAAAATATTAAACTGTACGACCTTAACGCTCCGAGGTAGATTAAAATATATCCACTATCCATAAAAGCTAAATAAAAGGTAGAACAGTTTTCAACCCACCTAACCACAAAGAGTTAAACAAAAACAATACATTTCCCCACAGATTTGAAATCCTGCCCATTTTAATAAAAAGGTATTTTGATAAATTTTAATGACAATGCAATATACACATACACACCCAAGGAGTAGTGAACTGCATTCACCCATACAGTTAGCAATATATAAATTCTTACTTTGTACAGAATTTTTCTTCTACACTTCCTTTTATCAAATGAAGATCTCGTGAAACATTGTTAAAATTGCAATTGGCCACCCTTTTTTCACTAAAAAGGGGTTTAAACCTAACTTCACTAGAAATGTAAATGGAGTAGAATCTGCCATATGCAACTATTTTTTTCCAATTGTCTTAAAATTTATTTTTAAAAAAAATCAAAAGACATGTTTTAATTCAGCACCTTTGTAACTCTGACAGTAAATTATTTGAATAAATTTGAAATGCCCTTACTGAAAAAGCAAAAAATTTAAATTTTCAGGAAGCTTTTCGCTATTACTTGACAGACAAGGATATAGTTTGCAATTGTGATGTTTCAGGTCCTACTATTTCAATTGGAATAAAAAATATGCATAAAGTTTAAGTAAAATAATATTTTAAATTAAATTCAATCTATGTTAAAAAAAACTTAATTTAATGAATTGCAAATTTCAATGATTCTAATTCATCAATAGTTTACTAAAAATTACAAAATATCGTAAAAGTTTATTTAATCTGGTGAATTTCAACATATATTCAGAATTAGATATTACTATCTGAACAATAATAATAAATCGAAATTTGTGTTATTTAAATATGTAAGGAATTAGTTGCACGAAAAAAAAATGATACATTAACAGATAAAAAACATTTCTATGATGAGAGTATTTATAGTTTTATAATGCAATAAATAGCTCAGAATAACCAACGGGAATCAGATACTTCTTCGTTATACACTACACTTAATAAGTGTTATATCGTTTTACTAGTTCCAAAAACACTAGTACAGCAGTGGGCCACATTAATACCATTTTGTCTCTCCTTGCAGATGGCATATAGCAGAACACAAATAATACAGTAATAAGGACATAATTAAAATTTTGAACACTACTAGCTCAAAAATATTTAAACAAAACAGGGAAATAATGAAGTATAGATTCATTAGGGGCACCTTTTTACTTTTTACGGAAAAACAATCAGATCTTGCCAAAATGAGCAAGCAGCAATGAAAATACTTGCATTAAGAATCTACCATAGCTCACCTGAATTAGAAGCTTCCTATCTTCTTCGATATGCTTGTGAGTAGTTTCTTGTTCTATCTTCATTTCAGTCTTCATTGGTACATTAATATTAACACGCAGTTTTTTATTTTTGTATCCAAAAAATAGATAAATAACAGATGAAGGCTGTAGATCACTTTCATCATCCTCACATGTAAGAAGTTTTGATTTTAATAGAATCTGGACAACTTGTAATAGTAAATCCTAAAGATAATACAGAAAAAATTACAAGACTTAAAATTACAACAACAACAAAAAATTCTAAAGCAACGTAACATTTTAAATACATAAACAACAGAGTTAGGATATAAAAATTTAAATAGCTATGGGGAAATTAAAAAATAACCCAAAACAAACTTCTTTATTAAAACACATAACAGTAAGATCAAGAGTAGCTTTTAAATCTTCATTCAATTAATTAATTGATCTTCAAAGTCAAAAAAATAACGACTTTGATTTGATAAGAAAACCGAGCAGAAATAAGGCTTATGCTACATAACCACCAAAGCGAATTCAAACGCGATAAAGATTTAACACTGCAGATGTTATATGCATAAGATGTCTTATTCTGTATAATTTACTGACGAATAAATTTAGAAATTTTTCTTCATTTATATATACTTAAAATTAAATACCAAAATATTTACTTTCAAATTAATTTTCCTGTAAAGAAATATTAAAAAAAAACTAAAAAAGAATTATCCTGCCTTCTGATATTACTATCAGAAATCATGGATACTTTAGGATCATAGCATTTCACAAACGTGAAACATAAGCTTAAAAAAATCGCAATCAATAACATAATAGTGATTATTGGGGACAAAAACGAAATTGGAATATGTTTAAAAGATTTTATTTTAAACCCATTAACATTATTATGTTGAAACGATATACTTTAAATAATAGAAGGTAATATATTTACCTATATTTGTTCTGTTTGGTTTTGTGCAACATAATTTTTCAAAAATATAATAGTTTGCCTTAGATGTGCATTTAGAACTTGTGTGCAGAGTACCGTTAAAAAATTTAAGCAATAACATGACTTTCTGTTTTATAAATTGAAAATAGTAATTAAAATCATTATTAAAAATTACAGAAGGAAAAATAGGATGAGGAGATATTAAATTTTACCAACAATGCAAAATTCAAGAATGTTATTTATTTTAAGTCAATGAACTAGTTCAACAATTTATAAAATTTGATATCTCACCATTTTTATTTGCGTACTTTCTTGAAGTTGTAGTATTGTAAAATTATCACCAGTATTATACTGAAGCAAAACAGCCATTTGAAATGTTGATGCCTAGGAAAAGAAAATTTTAAAAAACATTAAGAGAACCTTAGAATATAATAAAATAAAATGTAATGTATTAAAAATAAATTAACACTAGGCTAAATAAATTGGACAAAAATAATAACTATTGAAGAAATGAAGATGTTTTTGAAAAAATAAAAACCATACAAATATTTTATTACACTAAACATTTAAAAGTCATTTGAAAAGGCCAGGAAGAAAAAATTTAATTTGCTAAAAAACCAACATATACGGAGGATTTCAAGACAAAAAGTAAAACTATGGCACACACATTGAAGTTCGGTATATATACAAAAGAAAAAGTCTTGCTATTTAAAATAATTCAGGGGGGGGGATGAGTATTTTCAATTCAAAATACATGTTATCATAGATATTTCTCATTCACTATTATGAGTAAGAAAACTTACTAAGTAAACAAATTAAGTAAAGAATTTCAAAAAATGTGTGGTTGGATGATAGTTGATTAAGAAAAATAAATAATATCCCCTCTCCCTCCAGAGAAAAGAATTTATGCAATTGTTTTCCTTTCAAAAAATCACCAATTCATCAGACGTAGTTATTTTTAAAATATTAATGCTCGCATAAATTCAACTTCTTTATTCTAAAATTACTGCTATAAAACTAAATAAAAGATAGTTATTTTTTTAAAAAAAGGAAATTAAAGAATTATAAATTCATTTAGATTTTACATCATAATCCAGAATAATTAGGAAAACAGTTAAAATTAGGAAAATTTTGATATTAAAATTAAAAATAGCTAATTTATTTAAATAATTTTTTTCAAATAGCAACTTTAAATAAAACACTTAAAATAAAAAGATTTCATTCATAAATAAAAAATATTTAAGGAGAAAAACAGTTCATTGTTTTATACACAGAACAAAATCTTCAAATAAATTTAATGCTCTCTCTGCAACTTAAAAAAATAACATTGGTGGAAAAATGCTTTGATTTTAACGATGTTTCTATATGTTTTCCGGCATTTATGCGATTAATCTGATTTTATGTTAAACATTTGATATTTAAACTTAAACATTTGACATAAGTTGCATAAAATTTAATTCTAAATCGTTTCACTGCTGTTGTTTTTAACATGAAGTGTGCAGAAAATTTCATTACAATTTACTATTTTATCAATATAAAAGACAAAGCGTTTTATGATCACAAAGTCACACACAAAATTTATGGTGTGGATAGTTAATATTCTTCTTCTCAGAACTGGTTCAGTAATTTTTTTGTTAAATATAAATTAATGTTTGACGATTTCAAGTTATGACGATCAACTTTTTGCCCCTAATAATTCTAATTCTCATAATTTAGAGCATGAGTTAGAGGAGTAACAAGTTCATTCTTTGTGGGAGACTTCTGCAAAATCTAGATTATTAATAACTAGATATTCGTATTCCAAATTAAATGGGAGTAATTCAATGAAAACAGAGTAGTGGTTTATATCCGAAACTAATACAATTAAGCATAATTAAAGCAAATGATAAATGTCATTGAAAAATAAATTGTTTGCCATAAAATGAAATTAAAAGGATTCCAGAGAAAACGTGATGAGATTACATAAATCATATTTAAAGTTGAATTTCTTTAGACGGTTTAGAAATTATTTAGGTGGAATTACATAAATATCGAGTATTTTTGCGTATTAACCATCAAATGTTTAGTTCTAATATGCACTAATTGAAATTAGATAAACCAATCAAAGAAAAATAAAATGAATTGGCATATCATTTAGAAATAACGTTCTTCCCTTATGATTGATCATGTACATTTTAAGACATCCATTAAATTACAAAGGACTTTAATACAGGAAACCGGCAACATATAATAATCAATAATTTTGACGTTGTAAAAGCTTTTAAATAGTAAATGAAAACGTTGCGGTGATGAACTTGAATCAACTTTTTGATAATCTGATAACCTTAATATCAAAATATGAATGAAGTTTTACTTTCAACAACTCTTACCTGAAGAGAATACCTGTTTTTGAAACAATTCGTTACCAATTCACCTTTAGACATGTTATACAACCAATGCAACTTCCTTCCACTATGCTGACTACTGTAAAATGTCGTAAACCTCTGAACACTTCGTTCAAGCTAAAATTAAGGAGAAAAATGTCATAAATAAGATTCACAACATTTCATTCAAAGAAAGAAAATTTATTATTCTCTAAAGTGAAGACATGCAGTTATCTAAAACAAATTGATTCAAAACTAATTTGAATAATGCATAACTGATTAAGACTGCAACAAAATGGACAGCTTTAAACACATCCAGCACTGAGGACTGATTATTCGAAGCATATAATGGAATTTTTAAAATAGAAATACTCCTCCTATGAAAAAATTTTTAATGGAAATATGAATAAAATAGATTCTCTACTCATATAAAAACGGATTTTTTTTTCCTGTTTAGCAATTTAGGAGGTTAATACACAAATTTATTGGCATTTTTAAACATCACACTGCAATTTAATGTCCAAATTGGCCGGCTTTTTGTTTTCTGCATGCGTCTTAGGCCTAATTTCTGTAACTTTTAATTATTCAATACTTAGTTGAAGTATTGCATGAAAATAACACTAAAATGTTTGCATACCTAATTTTCAGTAAAACAGTCCTCTCGAATTTATACTAGCTTTCAAAGCTTTCATACAACCCTTCTTTCTGTCTCAGATATTGAGAGGATGCTACTCGGATCTCTATTCCTTATTTAAACAAAGAGCAATATATGTATTTTAACATAATGTCTAAAAAGGCAGGCATTTCATCAATTTGAAAATCAAGTAAATAGCTCAACTCTTCAATAAGAACTAATATGGATCTCCCCTGATTTCGAATCATAACTACAATGGGAGAATCCATAATGTCATTGCCTATGCTATGAGGCCGTAAGGACCCTACAAAATATCACCATTCACGACATAAAATAGCACTTTACGTAGCTATACTTTATCTATAACTGCGATAACAATGATTCCGAGAGATTCTTTCACATCACCAATACTTCTAATTGGAACAGTAATTCTTCTGTTTATGCTTCTATTTAACCGTTAAGCAAAACTATATTTCAAGTTAGATATATCAGCTGCAGTATCCATAAGAGCACTTGTATTTTCTACTTCAATACTGATATTTTTTGCTGTGCTGTTAACGCTACTGGCAGCCGAAATTGCGTTGACTGATGGTGAAGATATTTTAAAATTCTTTCGTCCCGCGCCCTTCCTTTTTGCATGCTGTGCATAATCTTGGTTACTTTGGCTGTGTATAATCACGAGCAAAATGTCCACTTTTAAAGCATTTATAGCAGATGATTGGACTGTTTTTAAATCTACTTGGATCCATCTGTTTACTGATGGCGCAACTTTCTTCTTTTGGAAACTTAATGCTTTTGAGTTTACTACTAAAATGACCATTTTTCTTGAAAATATCCTTTAGTTCAATAAATTCATCAACTTTTTCAGAAAGCATGTATGGGGAAACAGAGTCCACTGATCTAAATAATGTTCACGAATTTCTGGAGGTGAGCGAGATTTCATGTCATCTGTGATGATTAAATCTTTCAAACTCTCCAAATTGTTTATTTTAAGCCATGCGGTCCACGCTTTGAAAAATGTTTCCGACTCATAATATTCTTTCCATATTTTACCACAAGTAATTTCATGTGAATAAAATAATTGTCTGAATTTTTTAGCTCTTAATTTGTAGCGCTTAAATAAAAGGGACTTCACATACTCATAATTTTCTGACTGTTCTTCTGGTCCTCTCATCATTCTTTATACAATTTCATTTGGTAGCTGATTCATCAAGCATGCCATCCACAGCATATTTGGCATTTGTAATCGTTTCATGACCCTCTCAAAATGAACTAAATAAATGCCGATGTCTTCGCTACTAGTGCAAAATTTCCTCAATTGTGACTGCCAATCAACTTTTGGCGCCAATGGCAATAATTTTGAGTCAACAAAATCTGAAGTTTTAGCAGCAATCTCTAAAACTTTTTGAGTTCTAAAGCATGCTTTCGTTCTGCTTCTTCCCGCTTTTCTTGTCTCTCGGCTTCTTTCGGCTTGTCGATCCTGTTCAGCTTCTTCAACTAAAATATCAACCATTAATCTAACCATTTCTTCATCGTAGTTTTTAATATTTAATATTAACTTTCTCAAAACTGGAATTTTCAAGTCATTAGACGTAACATCTTCGGATAATTCATCGGCTACGAAACGCAACTGTTCCTTACGAAGTCACGATTAAAAACGACATTTTCTACTTTCAACGAAATTGAAAGTTAAAATGGCCGGTTTATCCCACTTCCGAATTGTAATAAATAACATATACACAAACAGCTTTAAAAAAAACTTAAAAACGGAACAACAACAGTTTAAACTTTCAAAATCATGAGTTGAGTTGCTCCAAAGTGTAATGCACGTATATCGTGTGTAAACAATATTATCTTTTACAAAATCATATATTAATTAAACTAAAAATAATACAATTTAAATTTCTAGAAACAAGGGAAAAATTAGCCTACCTCTTGAGGAAGAGCAAAAGTAAAAGACTGTTGAAAAGGCCAAGATCCAGAACTTAAAACTTGTATACTGAAATCCACTGTAAAGGGGAAAAAAAAAAAAAAAAAAAAAAAAAAAGCTGCTTTAATATGTTTTTCAATGTAAATCAAATCAATAATTCCATTTTACTATGGAATTCCGAAAAGATAAATATCGTCAAGAAGTACTTAAGGGCAGATCTGCATTTTAAAAACAACCTGTAGCGTTTTTAAATTTCTCAATAAATAGTTTGAAATTAAAATTCCACAGCTAATTGAAAAGTTTAAATGAAATATAAACAGAAAGGTAAATGTAAGGTATTAAAAATATAAATACGGTTATTATATATTATAGCATTATTCAGTTCCAAAACGTACTTCAATAGTTTATAGTATGGATTAAATGCCCACACAAAAAAAGAATTAAGTTAGAAAAAAAAACTATCAAGACAAAAACTGTTTCTACATGATTATACTTATAAGTTAAGGATACTTAATCAATGATAATTAGTACAGTTTGGTGAGCAAAACACTAAGCCTTAATAGACTGAAACAGAGCTATTATATAATTTTTAGATTTCATAAATCTAGCCTTAAATTAAATGCACAAAAGAAGCAATTAATTATCCAAATTATTATAAGAAGCACTAAGTTTAGTTGCAACATTTAAAATATATATCAACGTGCCACATGAATTATTAAAAAATATATTTCAGATTTATTATTTTTGTTGATGAATATGATAATACATTATTTTAGATAAAATTGGAAAGAAAATTCTTCGCACCAACTTTCAATTTACAGATAAATAGTGAACTTTTGTCAAGAAGTCTCATAACTGCAGCTTTAATATAATAAAAGTTCTCGCAAAATGAAACGAATAAAATCATGTGAAATTTGAAAATCAACATAAATTAATCATACATACTAGATACTAATTCTAATGTATACTGTGAATATATGGAAGCCAAAATAATCGAATAGATATAATAATTAGGAATTTTTCACATTTTTATTTTTATTTATACAAGGAATTTGACCTATAAGTTATACACAAACATATTACTGTGACCAGGAAAAGGAATGCATTCTGCATATTACAATAAGTTTTATATACATGCATTAGAATATTACGTATTTTTTGAAAAAATTCAGAAATTAAACCATGTTTACTTACGATCTAAAGGTTCATGTGAATTAATTAAATGTTTTCTAAACTGTTCATTAAGGTCCTTGCTTACACCAATGTCTTGAAACATCCTTTGCAATTTTGATGTATATTCAAATCCACAAGCTTGCTGCAAAATTAAGACATTGCAATTTAAATACCAAGACAAAATTATCAAAACTACAAAGGAAAACCCCAAAGGAAATTTCTTTCTCCTTTTTTTGACAATTAAATTATAAAGATGAGAAAAATTAAAGGATATAAATTTAATAAAAAAAACAGTAAAACACAATAAAAATTTCATTAAAGAAATAAGCCAATTAATAAAGAATCGGTAGTTTTTAAAGGTATAAAACTTTCCAAGAAATACCAATTATAATATAACCACATAAAAATTAAGAACTTACTTTTAATTTAGATATCATACTTGCTTCAGCATCATCACTAGCTGACATGTGTTGAACCAGTCTTTTTGCCAACATTTTACTATAAAACTTTTGAAAAACGTCTTTGTCTTCTATATATTTGAATACTATCATCTAGAAAAGCAAAAGATAGTCAAACCGTAAAAGTAAAATTATACAATTCTGCACAATCAAGTTTTCTTATTAAACAGAGTTAACCAAAGAAAAAAAATTGCATACAGAAATATTATACTAAGAACACTTTGTTTTAGAAGCAACTCTTGATCGAAAGTACAATCCCCAATTAATGTAACAAGAATACTTGATGAGCAAAACATTTTAAAATAATAGTTTAGTTATGATCTCAGCTCCTTATTATTGAAGAATTAAGCTGTCACAAGCAATCAAGTTGTTGCTATAAGATGATCATAACTCAATTGCAGTTATAATTTACGGTAAGATTTAAAATAACAGTTATAATATTAAGGATTTTTAACAGAGTAGAGTATTATTCTAATTTTAACAATGTTCATAATCATATATAATTAAATTACTAGGTTATATATAGACTGCTTGATAATAGCTAAGGAACAAGTGATGTATGCAAAATTGCGTCTCAGGCAGCTGACAAATAATAAATTCAAGTTGAGAGGGCATCATAGAACAGGACTGGTTATCAGTATAAGATACGTTGCATAAACACAGGATTCATACGAAAATTCATGCTATTTGATGATTGACCCAAAGTAGTGCAGGATGTAATAAAAGTTCTTTCTCTAAAATTCTATTTGGTTTATGCAATAATTAGGAACAAAACGTCAGCAAGACATCATTTGAGCGTCTACGATCGTGGACAAGCATTTGGACGACTGGAAGCAAGTCAAAGTGTCGCTACTGTAGCTGCTACAATGGGTGTATCAGAGTGTTATCTCGCGATTAAAAAAGGTCGGTGAAAGCAAAAATGCCTTGCAAAAGTATCTCGGGTGTCTTGGTAGGAACACCACGCCTTTAGAAGATCGCGGTGTAGCCCTCGTGGGAAAAAAAGAAAACAGAAATTCAACTCCGGACCAGATAGCAGCAAATCTTGAAACTGCTACCGTTACTATGTTTCTGCAAGACCCATCCCACGGCAATTGAATCAAGTTGGTTTGCACGCACGGAAGCTTATTCGTTGCATCCTGCTTCAACCACAGCATCGTCATGACATATTACTCTGGTGTAAGGAACATGTTGGTTGGGATAACCAAAATGGTCTAGAGTGATATTCTCATAAGAATATTCTCTCGTTTCAAAGTGACAAGTGATTCTGGCCACCAACTACTGTGAAAAGAGCGTGGCACACTTTATATATAATAGTTTGTTAGTGAACGTGATCGGTACGGCCCAGGCGTGATGTTGTTGGGCTGGTTACACACACAGCGTATTTTACCGAACGCTTGCTTCACCATCACCGCCATAACAGCAGTGTATTGAATTATATTAGAACTTAAACATTAGGCTTGCTCGGTCAATTTACCATTAGCGCACTTTGTACAGACGCCAGTTGTCACTAGTGCCGACGGTATAATCAGATGCAAGTTTAAACACACGATGTTTTTGTAATGTCTTGAGTTACTTTTTCACAGTGAGTTGACCTTCCTTCCTGCATGATGTATAATTTTTCTTTTAGCATCAATCAATTTTCATTTATTATGAAGATGAGTGGGTTAATATCAATATTAAAATTTTAATTGCTTTAATCCAAGAAAGGCCTGTTCATGGGTTTTTAAAGACAGAAATTCAGCGGTTGATATGAAATTTGTATAGAAATTCGTCACGACTTCAATTTATTGGAAGAAAGAAAAAGATGATTTATAGAAAATCCATCCTTTCTCGTATGTGCTTACAGGAAACAATATAAAAAAATTAACTCAATTCCTACTTAGGCCAACAAAGAAAAATTCTATGCTGCTCATTTTTTTATTAAATAATTATCACAAAAATTATTAAATAAAAATTATGGATTTTCTAAGAAGTGAATTCACATTCTTCACCTTAATGTGAAAAATATTGAAATATCTGCAATTTACCGACCAAGCGATTGCCTGTTGATTTCGAACTGCTAAACTCTATTTAAAATATTAAATTTAACGAATGAATAAAAATTTGAAGAAAAAAAAAACTATTAACATCAAGTGTCACCCACTACAAGTTTAAAACTATCTAAACTTGAGTGGATGAATAAAAAGTATTTTATTAACGATTGTACATTTAAATACTATATATAACTCTAGTTCCAAAGAATTTTATTTACATTGCACAATTGTTTCTGTATTTAATTATTAATTCTTTTACATTCCTAAGCTGGCTGTCATTAAACGCTTTTCTTTTTGTCAAAATATAGACATTATTAGAAAATTAGTAACAATATTACATTTTTCCAAAAAGTTTTATTATGCTTTTAACTTATTTCTAATGCATGAAAGATATTTTACAAGTAAATAATAATAAGAAGAAAAGCTTTTTATTGCAATATTTGTTTCAAATAAAAAAGCTGCTTATTTTACAGTTATATGTCTCTAATATGGCATTAAAATTATTTTCATATTGTAGCCAGGAAACCGTGCCTGCATTTGCAATAAAATATCTACATAGAATGTTACTTATACTATTTGCTTTGAAGCATTCTCTTGTAATATGCTCTTTCTGAATATCTCTCAACCCCATAACTGACATTGGATATTCAATCGTGTATCCCTCTCTAAGATAATTATAAAAGTAATACAGGCCTTAATAATATGTGTCAATCAGGCTATAACATGAAAAGAACAGTACAGTATTTTCATTTATTATTGAAAATATCAAAAACGCATTGTATGTACCTTTTTTCTTGACAAATCGACTGTTCAATATTTTATTTTTGACAGTGAAATGAGTTCCAGTATATGGTCTTTATATTGGTCCTTTATATTGTTTCAAATTTTTATGCAGCCCAAATGCTATATCACCACCAAAAAAGTATGAAACTATGGAACTTTCTGTGCCTGGCAAGAAAGTCCCATAGTTTCAAAATAAAACAGTATTTACTTTAAAATAAAAGTAAATACTGTTTTTAAATAAAAGTAAATACAAAATAAAACAGTATTTACTTTAAAACAAAACAATATTGCCATTCAGTTGTCCATTAGCACAACTGAATGGTAATATTAATTATAATTATTGTATATTAATATTTTATTGCATTTTTATGTGTATAAATCACATCTAGAGTTCTGTTCATATTTGTATGTGTTTATGGAATTGCATCAATAAACAAAGTTACCTCCAAAACTTTATAACAACAATGTACGAAATTAATGTAAAACATTTCAACCAATGTAATTTAATGTTCCAAAATATTTTAAAAATTAGTTCTTATATATTTCAAAAGCTATAGTCAAAATTTCTACAGACTGAATTGGATACGTCATTTTGGTATTTTTCTGCCTGCATCTTTTAGCCCCATGCAATTCCCTAAAGGAACACTTCATTCTAAAATAATTGAAAAATTTCAAAATCAATTTCTTTTGCCTCAAATCTTCAAATAACGTGTAAAAAGTTCCTAAATCCTCTTCATTCGACGAAAAAATTTCAAAAATAGAATTTGCACTCTAATCATTTCAGATTACCCTTAATCAGTAAATAGTTTAAATAAGACAGTTAAAGTAAATTTATTTGTTGATGAAATTGTGCCGCCTCTTACGAAGGCAACGGAAATTTTACGTTGCGAGAGTAAATCTTCGATTTCTATGAGCGTTCGTAAACAGCGGTAAAATAAGCTGTGTGTGTAACCAGCCTTGCCAGGCATCATGCACAATGGCAGAACACAGCTTCACATCTCAGCGAGGAAGCCTTACATCACAACGGTATTACAGAAAGGTTATTCTGGATCAGGTTCGTTTTTTTAGGGGTGCTTTAAGCTCAGATTATGTTTATAAACAGTAATATGCGGCCACAGAGAAGCGTTGAAGTACCGAACACACTGTAAATTAAAAAAAAAATTCTGTATTCAATGGTCTGCTTACTCTTCCGACCTAAATCCCATTGAACATGCCTAAGATGCTGTTGGTAGACGTGTTTCAAAAAGAACAATCCCTCCCCGAAAAGAGCAAGAGCTTATTGAGAGAGGAGTGGAACGATATCCCTCAATAACTCCTTGATAACTAAGTGGAGAGCATGGAGAACAGATAAAAAATGTGCATTAGTGTTCGTGGTCATCACACATCTTACTAAGGTACACATGTCTGCATAATTCTGATCCAAAGATAAATTTTTGTGGGGGTGTTCGGAAATCACCATTTGCACTATAATAAACCAACATCCTCCCTACATATGTACTTCGATTTATTTCTTCAATAATTATTCCGAAAAACGTAATTGTTCCTCAGCCATTCTTAAGTAGTGTGTGTGTGTATTATTATAATATTCTATATATATGGGTGTGCTAAATTTTACTCTCTAACATAATAAACTTTGATAAATATTTTTAATCTTAAAAAGTCCAAAATTTCATTAACTTCAATGATGAGAGAGAAGAATTTAAAACAAAACAGTTTCCTACAGACACAAGACATGTTATTAAGAAAAATGGAAGATATATTTACCACTTGATTTAAAGTATCTTCCAGTTCAGATTCTTCTGGGTTTTTTGAGCTACAAAAAATACATCAATAATTCCTTCATAAAAGTAAGGTAAGAAAAAGCACAAAGTGAATTACCTCTAAAAAATTTCAGATTTCGAAAAAACTTTCACATTAATATATATGTTAGGTATATCAAAAGAATAATCAACAAAATATGGAAATGAAATACATTTAAAACACTCAAAATTTTATTTAAAGCAGAAAGTGTATGTAGGTAAGCATATAATTGTTTAATCAGAATGGCCGCTTCGAAGACAGTGAAGAGACTTTCGATTATTTTATGCCGTGTTATTTCAAACGAAGAAGCAGGTATATTTATGTACAAGCAAAAGCGACGAGCACATACACAACAAAGGACAAAGAAAAATGTGGAATAACTCTTGAACATTTTATCCCTGAACTTATACTGATAGGGAAAATATTTGTTTACAGTGCTAATACAATATTTATAATATTTAGATAGGGATTTTCGCGTAACCAGGAAAGGGAAAGTGAGGGATACTTTAAAAGGAATTCTGTCAAGTCTGCGGTATTTTGCTTCACTCTTTTTTTTCTATTTCCTTAATATATTAATTTTGAATCATAAGAAAAAGTGTTTTCTACTCTTTTTTAATATCCTATTTAATCTCTCTCTCTCTCTCTCTCTCTATATATATATATAATGTTTATAATGACCTTATTCATGTTTCTTAAATTTACTGTACCTTATGTTTGTTTTATTTTATTTTATGATAATCAAATTTTTTTATCAATATAATAAGCATTTTAAAATACATTTCAGAAACATTCTGCTTTAAAGTTATATTGCTTGACACTGCGTTTTTATTTGCGATAAAAAACAACAACCTGTAAAACTGTTTAGTGTTTAATATGTTTCTGTTGGATAAAATTGATTTTATTAATTACTTTGACATTCTCGCTATGCTACATTTATATTCATTCTAAATGTCTAGAATAACAAATAATTTGAGATATTTTTAATAGTTGTTTATATTGGAACATCCACTTACACATTTTTTTGGAATAATTATCATATGCATTTTATCTATGTTATTTGTGATGAGCAAATAAACATTATGAAGGTGTAATTTTGCTTGCTATTTCTTATAATTTCAACAAAATGAATTAAATAACTGATTCATAAGTTGCATAGATTAAAAAATGGTATCTATACCTTTTATATTATTTAATCTGAAATTGTAATAATAATTTATTCAATATATACAAATTTTGAGTTCCATGTTCTTTCCTCTGAGCAAATTAAAAGCTTCAAAGTCTCAATATTAATAAAAATAATTACATAAGAAAAAACGTAATAATTTCATTAGTAAGCTTTAAAATGTTAACTTATTTAACTAACTTATTTTCAAAAATTCAACATTCGATAACATTTAAATAACATATAAAAAAGAATATATTTTTTCCAACACACTGCCATAGCCATTTGTTAGAATGTATCCTTTAAAATGAGAATATGTGAAAGGAAAGAATAAAACGGAATCAAACTAAAGAGCGATATTAATTATGCAAAAGTAATAATTACATTGGAAATACTAATTAAAATGTTAATATAAGAAGTAAAATTACATTACCATGAAAATTCTGAGAATATAATTCAAATTATTAATTTCTTTTTTGTAAAAATCGAAAGATTTTTTATACTTATTCGGCTAGCGTAACATTAAACTTCAGTGCTTTCAGCAACGTTATCGGCATACTGACAAGCGCAGAAAGGTAGAAAATTGGACAGAAACGGCTTGTTTGGTACGTGACCGTGAATTGATCTCATTACTATCCTGTATATATAATATTTGCTCTAACAAAACATTAAGACAACCAAATAATTCTGGTATTTTCCATTGTTTCCTAGTTGTTTTGGTACGTGTCTACGGAACCTTAATCAACAAGATTTAGTGGGAAGATATGAACAGCAACGATATTGATGAAATGCCGGAAAAACACATCCAGAACTACCGAAGACCTTATGAATCTGCATATTGTGCCAAAGCAAAAAAATGTGGATCAGATTGGTCAGAAGAGACAATTGCATCAGCTGAGCAACAACCTTCCAATGCAATGAATTAATTGAAAACATGGCATATTATTGCATTGTATATTGAGGAGTATCAACTTGAGATAAGGCAGCAGTTCTGCGCGCTCCAAATTCATTTAAAGAAAACGCTGTGTATAACTTTAGCCTAACTTTGAGACGCAGCCAAAGACAAATACAATCATTCAAAAAAATATTGGCATGAATAATTACAAAGCTATTTATAAAGCTTTGTCACATTAAAATAAAAGCAAAATGAATCATGAGGCAGTTTAACATATGGTATACAGTTAGTAAGGAAAATTTTATTGGTGTTTCAGAAATATAATTTGAAATATACTTTACATAAAAAATTCAAATGCAAATTAGTATTAAAAAAAGTATTTGGAAACTTTCAAAATGAGAAATTCATCAGATATGTAGCACATAATAGGAATGAATTTACTACCACTATTTTAGATTATAATTTTAAACATAAAAGATTTAACGGATAAAATTACTTACAGAAAAAAAAAAATGAGAAACAAAGATATATCCGTTGATGTGCGAAATCATGTGAAAAATCATAAGAGAAATGGAAAATCAGTTCATTGTATAGACATCTTAAAATTGAGCGAGTCAACTTTTTAAAAACATTATTCAAGAAAGAAAATAGTAATTGAAACAAGCAAAGATCGGGATATCCAGGGACATTTAATGAATGTGAAGAGAGACAGATTATGAAACAAATTTACTATAATTCAAAAACTAGTACTGTAAAATTAATTTTGAAATTCAAAAATAAATTCGGAAAATCTATAAATCTGAATTTGTCAGTAATGCATTAAGAAAAATTTAGTATCATGGTATAGTGATACAAAGAAAGCCCTGCATCAGTAAAGCAAATCGACAAGCTAAGCTGGCATTTGTCAAACTGTATGTAAATTCGAAAACGAATTATGTTCATAAAGTGAGTTCCAACTGTATTTAAATACTCCATATTATTAAAAAATGTCCATTTCCTTTAATTTTATTTTAAATGGTAAGACACTAATCTATTACAGACTAAAATCTGAATATTTATAGTACATATAATTATTTCAAAGATCCTATAATAAAACAGGAAATAGATAGTTTTGTACGAGTTGCAAATAATTTTATGATGATACCACAAAAATTGTAATCACTTATCACATACCTTTTTTTTAATAACAGATCACAATATTTTGCCAGCAATTCAGGCGATTTACTAGAGGAATTTGCTATTCTTGTTACTGCATTATTATTAATAAATTTGCCACAAGCCTAGAAGCAAAAACAAAAAATATCAAACAATGAAAAGCACAGCATTATTCATCACAAAAATGAAGTCATTTTTCTTAACTAATTGAATATTTTCCTATTTATATGGCCCATTTTATAAGTAAACATTTAGTTTGACACTGATTATTGATTTCATGCTTTCACCCTTTAGATGACAAAAGAGAAAAAATCACAATAGTTTATTAAAGCTGTACATTAAATGCCATAAAAAACAACAGCCTCCACATAATATAATATACATATAACATGACACAGAAATCGCTCTAATAACAATAATCTAATGTAAACAAACAACCATAGTACATGTTTCTAACCGCTTCATTGCATATTTTTTTACAGCTGCACTGCATTCATCACTTTCCTTAACTAAATAATGAAACTAAAAATATCAGAAATGCTTTGGACAGGTTTTACAATGTCACCAAACGACCATTCAGACAGGAAAGGATATGTAAATATAAATGGGCTTTAAAAAGAAAATTTAATCGAGAGCAAAAATACGCTTCACCATCGGCAGATGGCTAATCGTTGACTTCATCAGGGAAATTGATGTTCACATTTTCCAATAAAATTGATTTTTGTAATTTCTTCAAACTCAAAAAATTATCTTTTTAATGATATCAATTTCATTTTAGTATAGATCCGCCTTAGTTACAATAATATTCTTAATTGAATTTGATACACAATGTGTTTTTAAATGTCATGATGGAATCTAAACTCGGCAATCAAAACATTCATTTGCATACTTTTGTCAATTGTTAATTCTGTAGTAAAGAATTTCACTTCCATTTTTTATTTCGCATATATACACTTTTAAATTTGTAGTAAACTGATCTAGCTACATCAAATAACAAATTTAAAAATGCCTACAATATCAATTTTCTTAACAGCCTTAAATCACAACCCAAAGTGAATAAAGGTCGCTAAAGGCGGCTAAAAAATGGCCTCCTACTTCTTTTTACCCCTTTTAGAAGAGGGCGGAGATTCTTACTTATTATTTTGGAAACCACTTTTGTATAATCTTTTTATTAATGATTTTCCAACCCTTTTCTCATACCAACAGTAGCAATAAAATATAAAGGGAGGAAGACAAATTTTTTCTCCTGCTTGTTCCCTTCTTTTAACTGCTTGTAGTGGAATCGTAATAAGCCAGTAACAACCACTAAACATCAGTGATTACTTTTTGTCTAGTGGATATGTTACGCGGCTACGGATCCTAAGGTCGCAGGTTCAATCCTTGGCGGAATTCAACCTCCACATTGGCACATTTCCAGTCAATTCTATCGCCACACTGGTGACCCGGACGTGATCTGAACAGGTTTTCAAGTCTCGAAAAATGAATGGATTTTTCTTTGAATGGTTTGTAAAAGGGACAGGGCTTAGTTTATTTGTCTTCTTTTAGCGTTCCGACAAATTCGGACTGAGGTTCATATCTTGAATTTTCAAAGAAGTTACACGGTAGCCTGATGTGTTATTTTATCTGACATTTCCGCGATATTGTCTAATGGATCTTTATTAATAAAAACTGATCACCTATGTTACTGGTTTAATAAGATACCACCGCAATATAGTGTAAAGCCATATTTTTGAAGTATTGTAGTGGTATTTTAATAAGCCAGTAACAGCCACTAAACATTGGTGACCTAGAACACTGAACACGCTCTTCTCTCGCCATAACGCTCGGAGCTACAAGAAGTTGTCAGACTCACTTGACGCCACAACTCACTCACGCTCGCTATCGCTTGGAGCTTAAAAAATTGCTTGTCTCTCTGAAGACTCACTGGTGGAGAGTATCGTGGTGGTATCTTAATAAGCCAGTAACAGTCACTAAACATCGATTATCACTTTCTGTTTAGTGGATATCTTACGTGGCTACGGACCCTACGGTCACAGGTTTGATCCTTTGCGGAATTCAATCTCCACAATGGCACAATTCCAGTCATAACTATGGCTACATGCAAATTCAAATATCCTCAATGAGTTGACACAAATAGTTTACTTATAAAAATAGGATGTCTCTATAGTTTGAGTAATTTATTATTACATATTTGCAAAACTAGTATTCATGAAAAGATTAAAAAGATTAGGTCCATTAATAAGCGCAACTAATTGATTGCTAAGTTGAAAATTCTCGGCATGTCTTTATGTTAGAGCATCAAATTTTGTTCCATTATTCAAAATACTTCTAGCAATAAAATCATTCATTTAAAAAAATTTCCATGAATCTAGCCAATCCAATAGGGATTACAAGTTAAAAAATTCTGAGTTAGTAAACACCACTCAAATGTTTTTTTTTTCAAACAAATTATGGATCAACTAAAAATCTTTAAACGAGCACATAAATTAAATTAAATTTTTAGTCACTAAGCAACTCATTATAAGACACAAAATTATAAATGTGTTTTATGGATCACTAATAACATAAAGGATATATATATATATAATTTATTTGTTACAACAATCTATCGCGTATTTCAGATAAGAGCTGCTAACAAAGCAATTTCTAAAAAAGAATTTTGTAAAATGAATTAGTTTTGGTATTATTTTTCAACATTTGATAGGAATTTTATAATGGATGTATTTTTTATAACACAAATGAAGTTTATATGAGATGACATTTTAAGACAGATTTATTGATCATGGAAGATTAAAAATATTTTAAGAATAAATTTTTAAAAACTAAATTTCAAAAGTAAATAATTGAACTTCATACTTTGAAAAGTGTTTCCAGATTCTTACATTTTTCACAATTCAGTTAAAATACAAATTTCACATATTCAGTAATGGCTGCATTAAGGAAATAATTACTAAAATTTAATCCATTAGTTTTCAAAGTTTTGATGTTCCCATTTTCTATCAGTAAAAATTCAAGAAAACTGGGGTTTGTATGGCATGTTAACTGAATTGACCTCATTGTAATATACCATTGATGCTGGTATTTCATTACATAACTGGAAATAATATAAAATAGCTAAAATATTTCGATAAGTTAATCATAGATAAACACAACTGACATAAGCATACAGTAAACATTGAAGTTTGATAAAAATTAGCAAGCTTATACACACAAACATTTCACATATATAAAGCAGAAAATTTCCTCAAAACAATGAAAAGAGGTTCATTAAGAACAAATTGAACGTACAATACAATTTTAAGAGTTAACATACTTTATCCAAGGCAGCCACAAAACCTGCTTCATTGTTAAACGCTGTCATAACTAAAGCATTATATTTTCGATGCACATCTAGAATAGTATTGACATAAATTTTAGGATCATTTAATGCCCCATCACCACATTTCTCTATAGCTGAAAGTCCTTGATTGTGAATATGACTTTCTAAACGAGTTCTTAATTCACCAAGACCATCATATATTCTTGAAACTAGTTGAAACATTCTCCCTAAATCTAAAGAAAGAATAATACAAATTAGAAAGAGTCAAACTTCATGTATGAAGCAATACATTTTCAGAAATTGACCCACATTTCAATATAAATAAGGGTATCATAACATAGAACAGTGAAATAAATCCTGCCATAATACAGTAAGTCATCAGTGTTCTAAAAAACATAAGAAAATTAAGACAGACTAAATTATGCAATTGTACAATAGGCATTAGCTGAATTTCTATTAATCATATACAATTAAATATAAAGGAGAGCCATATCACCAAAATTTTCTTTTGTAAAACTATTTTTTTTAATGATAAAACTATCACTGTTTATAAGATACAATTCCCCCAAAAATTGCATGATAAAATAAGAAAAGCACAAGAAGAAAAAGGTGACAGAAAACAAATTTAATGAATAACAATGTTGGAAATTTTCAAACAGTGGAAATAAGAAAATCATGGCACTGTATTTTTTCTAAAAATATTTTTAACATTCACATACTTAATATGACTATCTCAAAAAATCTGTAAACACAAAACAGTAGCAATTCATTATACAAAACTTATTTCAAATCTTGAGATTGCATGTTATAACAAAAATAAAGATTAATATTGTATGGTTGTGATCAAACTATATTCATAAAATTTCTACCAATATTTAAAAAAATAGTAATTTCTAATAATAAAAAAACTTTTATCCATCACATCTGATAAAGGGAAACAACTTTGAAGCCAATTCTCCTCAGCTATCTCAGTAGGATTAGCATTAAAACATGAGTACATGCACACAAAAAGTATTATATAAATGAAAAACCAGATATATAAATGAATTTTGTTGGAAATTGTAGGCAAATATGTAAAGGACTTTGCAAGAAATAGAGCAGCATCTAAGAATCAATAGGATTGCCATTCAAATCTGCTTTGCGTTTTCTGCACATTTCCCCCCCCTCCCCCCCCTGGACTTTTTACTGCTTTTCTAATGCTTCAGAAAACAACTTACAAATGCTGATTTTGCACACTGAAGCAAAAATCTTTCGAGGCTGAACATCAAAATACATGCATAAAAGGCTATAGTATCATACACAACGCTCGGACCAATTAAAGAATCTTCCTCCAGATTTTCAACATGCCCTTTCTTGTTGATACTAAAACCACTTTCAATGCTTAAATATGAAAAATTAGCCGAAATTTATATGAAAAGAAAGTAATTAGAATAGTTTTGTTTCATATTTAATGCAAGGGTATTATAGTTAGGCAATTCTTGCTATGTTTGAAGATGTCAACATTTTTTAAAATGAAAAACGCCCTAAGAAATTCAATATCTTCTGTACTCTCCAGGCTTTTAGAAAAAATTTCAAAGTTCACATCAATTTTCCTGTTTTATAGATGATTTTTTTAATTCCTTCTATTTTCCAGATTTCCAAGTATTGTGGCAACCTTGGTCACAAACTGATACAGCTACTACATGGAACGTCGAAAATTTAAAATTTTGAATGACAATAGCAAGAGGGGAAGTACATGTGATAAAATACTCCGAATGATTATTAGACAATTATACAACTTTTCTATAATTTCCGGAAACAAACGTAATGGTTGAAATGGGCATGTTAAACATTTAAAAATAATTACATGAAGTACTAGTGATTGAACAAAAAATATGGAAAATTTCTTTCCGAAGTATTTAAGACTATATCAGCCAATTTGAACAAGCAGGAGGTATTATTTTATTAAAATTTCTCCTATACAGTCAGATAACAGTATATTAATATGCTAGATATTTTAAAGTGGAATGGGTGTTCTCCATTATATTTATAAGCCTCTCACGTGATTGGTAGCTTTCTCTGAATAAACATTCAATGCTCTATAAATATTTTTTTAAAGAAAAAGAAAGAATCCGCTGTTCCATTACAATTTTCAGGAAACAGTTTAGAGCAAATGCAACAACACTGTGGGTAAATGAAACAAGGACAAATTATTCTTCTAACTCGATGACTGACAAATCCCCTTAAACATCATATTCAAAAAGGAGACATTTCCAATCGTGCAAAAGCTCTATTATTTTTATTCACATTGAGCAATATACTATTCTTAGAAGTTGATACACACATTATTAAACGGGCATGTGTTTTATATATAATACACAGCATCTTGATGTATAACACAATGTAGAAAAACAATATTGTTCCCGGGATAGTTTTGATTAAAGTGTCAAAGAAATCCAGATTTTTTTCCTGTCATATTTGGTGCTCCATCGGTCGTAATATTACATATATTTGTTATAGGAACTTTCAAAGTTAAAAGCCCTTCCTGAAATTCACGAAAAATATATCCCGTTGTAGTTCCCTTTAAAGAACGCATGCACGCCAGTTCCTCAATAATTTCAAAGTTCTCATCAACATCTCTTATAAATAATACTAATTGAGCAGTATCATTTATATCAGTGCTTTCATCCATAGCTATGGAACAAAATTTAAACTGGTCAATCTTTGACTCTAATTGCGATGCCAAATTTTTATCGATGACTTCCATTCTAGAAGTCACCGTTTTTCGAGATAAGCTTACAGTCTCAAAATTATTTTTCTTGTCTGGACATAAAACATCACAAACTTGGAGCATGCATTGTTTAACGAACTCCCCATCACTGAGAGCTTTAATATTTTTAGCAATATTGTATGCTACAATGTAACTTGCATATGCAGCTGCTTCTTGAATACTGTTTACCTTCTTGAAAAAATTTTGCCGGCCTGATAATTTTTTACAAAGACTTTCTGCATTTTTTTTCCCATATTAGGACATTGCTTCGTAATTGGAATTCTTATGCTTAGATGTGAAATGACAGGAAATGTTATATTCTTTGAAGACTGCTACAGCTTCATTGCAGATAAGACAACCTGGTTTATCTTTTACAACTGAAAAAAAATATTTCCATGTCCATTCATCATTAAAAGCGCAGCACTCTGTATCAACTTTACGTTTTTTAGTAGCCATTTTGAGGTTGAAATATTTTACGAATAACCCAAACAAGCACTTGCTATGCTATACTTTTAATAATTTCACCACTATTCACAATGACGCTATATGTCCACAATCTTTCAACGCGCAATCAATAATATTAGAACTTGCGCCAAAAGAAAAAGCCGCTAGATGGAGCTTAAAATGCGCATTTTGTAACATGTGAGGTATAATTCACCTATATTGAATTTTCATATGTCTGCTCCACAAGAAAAAGATAACGCTTGTTGGCGCCAATCTACAGCTATAACTAACAAATAACTTCCGCTTTTAACACTTTACCGATTGAAAACTGCCTATGTTTGCTATTTTCTTCGATTTATGTTTTGTAGAACAAAAATAGAGAATGTAAACAGATTACCAGCTTTTTGAAAAAAAGAAAGAATATATTTAAACAAAGTAGAAAAGGAGATGGATATATAATATATGAATATTTCTTTTAATTTGCCTCTGACCGACAAATTAAAATTCTATCCGCGGGCCAGATAGAACCTTCCGGCGGGCCGGAGTTTGCCCATCCCTGATACAATACATAGTCTATAAAATGAGACACCAAAGGTTACTTTGGTTATACATTAAATTAAGATCAACATTGGTTTATTTTATTAGATAAGCATCATTAATATAATCTTACCTTCATTTTTATCATCATTTAGGAGATTTTGAAATTCTGAATGAAATATTTCTAGATGCTTTTGAATTAGAACTTTTTCACATGTCTTTGCAACTATATCGAGAGTGGTTTCATGTAAATATAGCTGGACACGTCTTTGTTCTTCCTGAAGTCTTTGTTCAGCCTATAAAATAAAATGTTTATACTGAGTACTGATATAACAGGGAAAAAAGAAATCATAGTATTAAAAAATATATTTATAAATGTCAGAACCAAATGAACATAAGTCTCATTATGCCATTTTTTTTAGATCATAAAACTGAAAATAACTTGTTGTTTCTTACAGAGTTTTATGCATTTACAGCCTTAACAAATTATAAATGGTAGATTCTTAATTCGTTATTAAGAGCGGAAGGAAAACCTAATTCTATGTGTAGCATTGCAACATCTCCTGGGTGAGTAGTGTGAAATAGATGCTAAAATTAAGCAATTTCGTACATGCATGAATACAAACTCACGAATTTTCTACACATAGGATTTTTTGCCTTATTATAATTTTTTTTTAATTTTTTCTACAAAAACTATGTTTTATTTTTATTTTAATCCTTGATTAAAAAACTTTTCACATTTTAATCGATGTTTAGATATTGAATCCAGCCTCATTTTTTATTTAAATTGGTAGCATTATCTTCAGTAATAATTAATACAAAGAAATTCTGAAAATGAACTAGTACATGCAGTATTTATTTTAACTTTACATAAAAAATTATATAAAATATTTTCCGTTTATAAATATTTATATGAATAGAAATAAGAATGTTATTGTTAAAGCTCATTAAGTAGGTAAGGAGAGAAACACTATAAGTAATTTGACCTTATTTTAATTTAAAAAATTGCCATGAATAATTTCAGATACGACATCTTAAATTTTTTATTGTTATTATTTTTCTTTGAATGTTGTTGCATTTCGTTACGAATGAAAAATCTTATTTCATTAGCACTTTAATTCCTACAGTGTACAGTATATCTGTGTTGCTGAATATATTCAAGAATAAAATTAATTTTCTTAGGAGGATAATTTATAGTCGCTGTGCGCGATATTTTCCACTTTGTGTTTACTAACGGATTTTGGCACCTGTTATCTTTATCAGAACTGAATTCCAAACACATGTATTATAAATTTGCTCTTTCCATTCATAAAAATCCAGGAAAGTGGTAAGATTTTGTTGAAGTGCGAGTGGCTAGTATTTTTCTGAAGTTTTTGAATAGGATGAAATTGATCAAAATACTATATTACTACTAGATTTGAAAGCTGTTAATGAGAATTTTTTTTTCTATTACTATCATAAGCCTTCCAAGACACCAGAGTAAATGAGAAGTAACAAGCGGCAACCAAGTGCACAGAAGAGTGTGTAAATATTGTATAAACACCTTTAAGAATGCGAGAAAATAAATTGTTTCTTGCAAAGGAAATACGTTAAAATTTTAACTTTTAAATTAAATTTCATGATTAAAATTGTAAAATCCGTCCTTAGCGAGCATTTAACATTTGAAAAGTAATTTCTCGCTAAATTTTAAGTCCCTAATTCAGAGATTTAAGCACTAGTTACTCTCTATTAGTCAGGAAAATCCTTACACACCGAAAAAGAAATTTTGCTGGGAAATCAAAAAATTCGTGCAAAAGTTAGAGAGAAACTTTTTTTTAAAAAATGATAATCTGAATAAAAAATTCTTAAATTTCTTTTAAATTCTAAATATTACACCTAGCAGAATTTTTTAAAAAAACTAATATTTGACAAGATTGGTTCAACAAATGATAATTTTCAATGAAATGGGGGCAAAAAAGTACACCACAAAAGAAATTAGTGAAAATTTATGTCTTCAAATTAAAATTTGATTTCACTGGATTTTACGTAGTCGACTTAAGTAATTACAATCGCAATATGTAATCGTACAGTAATATGGCTTTCATAGGCCCTTCAAGAGACTGCTCAAAACACTTTCAGTACATCACTTCACGGAAACAAGAATAAAAATGGCTAAATGTAATAAATATCTTTCATGTATGCTACTCCCATCGCTGATATATCTATTTCTCTTGGACACTATACTGTATTTTTATTTTTCGTCGATCAGGGATAAACTATGTAGTCTGCAAGAACACTTAAAGAGTAGAACATAAAATTACCAGTCAAATAAATTTTTCACTATTTAGAACAGTAAATGTAAAAGTTTTTTAAGTTGCAATCAGTTTGACATATTTTGAATTTCACTTTTACGGAATACCCATTCCAATATTTCAATACAGGCAGATGCTTAGGATTAAAAGAGTTCATTCAGCATTATCTTAACATGGATTGAAATGAAATTCCTGTATCCCTTTCTTTGGTTTTCTTTTTCTTTGCTATATCCGGTAAACCAAGATTTATGACCGTTTTCAATTTATAGTATTCATCGTCTGCGGAAAGAAAAGAAAGAAGTTCTTTGCATTTCTGGAGAAAGTTTAAGCACTTTTCATGACGCTACACACCCTGTTGACAATTGTTAAATTTTGAAATTATATTCATCTGATTCTATGGTAATTTGAAATATTAAAGACAACTGCTGGACAAAGTAAAAATTATAAATTAAGACATTTCATAAAATTTAAATGCATAATTTCAAAACACAATGTACCTATAGGTACATGTATTAACTTTCCAGCCACATGAGATAACTGGTTGGTTGGTTAACTTAATTTTAATGGTGCAAGAGCCAAAAGTAGGCTATACTGCGCCAATCATATGGTTTGAAATGGTAGCAATGAAGAAGTTAAAATATTTAAGGTATATTTAAAAAAAAAATCAAGTTGGTAAAACAGCTATGAAAACAAGATATCAGTCAGGTAAAACCAGTCCATTATAGAAGAACAGCTATATAAAATGATAAAACCCAATAGCCTTTAAAAAGTTAAAAATATACTGGTGGGGAGGTTCTCCCACTAATTCTAGCAAGTTAAGTGAAGTTGAGTTAAAACATGTCATGCGATAAGGATTAAAAATTGGGCACTCAACCAGAATATGTGCAACAGTAAAATCAACACTACATGAAGGGCATCTAGGTGCTTTCTCGCCAAATAATAGATGTGTATGAGTAAAACGGGTATGGCCAATACGAAGACGAGTAAGTTTCACATCGGCATTTCTTATAGAAGCAATGGGCCACGAATGAATATGCTTTTTAATGAAATGTAACTTATGAGTCTCCAGATCACAAGATTCCTGCCAAAGTGAACGGATGCAATGAGTGATTCTAAGTTTTACATCTCGGTATGGAATTAATGTCTGCCATACATTAGAAGCAGCTTTGGCAGCGCAATCAGCGTCTTCATTGCCTAAAATTCCAACGTGACTAGGAACCCAGCAAAATGAAACTAAAACACCTTTTTCCTATAGTGTTCTCAAGCAGCATAAAATATCTACTGCTACAATATGCATCCATTAACCAGGGTGGGATAAAATCTCCAAAGCATTCATGCTGTCTGTATATAAAACAAATTTATACCTATAAG
This sequence comes from Argiope trifasciata, assembly GCA_026543055.1. NCBI lineage: Eukaryota > Metazoa > Arthropoda > Arachnida > Araneae > Araneidae > Argiope > Argiope trifasciata. The sequence continues at coordinate 2,275,777 of JAPMOQ010006612.1, forward strand.
AATTTTCAATTTTCTGAAGTGCACAAAAAATTGTTACAAGTTTTGCAGTCAACAGTGTGCAAGAATTGTGCAAACGGTAGCTGTAGATTTTTTGTAAAAATTTAATTCTGCAGCCAAAATGGCTCTCCGATTTAGAGCAATCTGTAAAAATAGGCTCGTATGGTGAAAAATGGTTCCTGTAAGAGGCAAAAAGTTTTTGAAATATGACAGGTGCAGTGGAAAATTTATCGGATGTATAAAAGGGATTGATGTATGAAAACTTGGGGACATTCCAAGGTAGAAATGCACAGAATTCTGTCTGTTTAATTTGTACATCACCAAGGCCTGCATCAGCAATAATCATTTGCATTCTCTCACAAAAGGGGAGAATATTGAAGGGACGGGCATTGAAAAGACTGCAAAGGCCAATGGGAAGTGTCATTTGCCGTAGTGGGTGATTAAAAACTGACTGAATTCTAAGATAGTACAGTCGAGAGCATTTTACGCCTTAGTTGTAGTGGTAGCTGATGGCAGACGTCGTATAGACTTTGTACGGGGGAGGTTCTAAAAGCCCCACAGTAAATTCTCAAGGCAAAATGATGTACAGTGTCGAATTTGTGTAAAACAGTAGGTCAAGCCGAGCCATACACAGCACATCCATAATCAAGGCGAAATAATAATATTGCTTGATAGATCCTCAGAAGACAGGAGCGATCGGCACCCCACGTCGTTGTCGATAGAACTTTAAGGATATTGAAAAGCGATTCGCATTTCTTCAGTAATTTCAAAATATGTGGAAGAAAGGCGAGTTTCTTATCAAATATAACTCCCAGAAATTGCATGTCTGTCCCAACAAGGATGTCCACATCACCAATCCGAATTATGGGATCTGGATTTATACCCGTTTTTCGACTTAAGTCAACCGTTTACCGACACAACGGCTCTTTTCAGCAGAAAGAGTGTGGCCATTGTCATTATACCATGTCACTAACTTATTCCCCGCATGTTGTAGTTGTCGCTCAATTAAATGAATACTAGATCCCTGACAAGATATCTGGAGATCATCAACATAGAAAATGCCTTTAACAGATGGAGATAATTGGTCTAAAATCTGACTAAGGTGAAGGATAAAAAGTGTCACACTGAGAACGCTTCCCTGGGGAACACCCTAAGCTTGAATAAAAGGGTTGGAATAAGAATTTCCAATACGTACTCAAAAATGCGAGAGGATAAAAAATTCTGAATAAAAATAGGAAAATTGACATAAAAATTAAACTATAAAAGTGATCGAAGAATGCCATAACGCCAAGTTCGATCATAAGCCTTCTATATATCAAAGAAGACTGACACAAGATGATTTCGTCTTGCAAAGCCATTACGTATTTCAGTTTGCTGAAGTACGAGATTGTCTATTGTAGACCGACCCCAACAGAAACCACTTTGTAAAGGAGGAATGCAATTACGTATCTCGAATTCATAAATAAGACGGGCGTTGATAATGCGTTCTAGAGTTTTACACATGCAACTTGTTAAAGCAATCGGCCTATAGTTTAGAGGGTTGGTCGAATCTTTACCAGGTTTAACCCTTTGTGCGTCGCCTGTCTTAATTAAGAATGTTCTTTAAACGGCGGCAGTCGAAATAAAGGTTGAACACAATTTGCTAGAAATGAAATAGGCAGAACGTTCGTAAACCGGCCTGGTAGGTTTCTGCTTTCACCCAACCATTAACAAAAGGGGGGTAAACTTTCCCGCGTCTCGAATATCACCTCCCCTAAACACCGGGAATTTTGAATAGTACTCAGAGATCAATCAAGTAATAAATGTGTCATTATAGGGTCATTGCCTTGCCACTTTTCCAACTAAGAATTTGGCTTTCGCTCTGAGAACTAATTTTCTCTCAACCTAAAGTGTTTGCAGAAAATAGAATCTGTTCAAAAATAAATTTAAAAAATCAAGCAATATGATTCTATAAATTTTTTAAAGTAACAGAAACAGCTGTTTAATAAAGGATTTAAAGGAATTATCATTCATCTAATTGCATTAAGAATATAAATTTTTACTGGCATTCAGAGAATTTTACTTCAGTTTCTTCTTTTTAGTTTTAAATTAATTTATTGGCATATTAAGTATTTGAAATGAAAATGTCATGATTATATATATATATATATATATATATATATATATATATATATATGAATATATATTTATCTGATTAAAGTAGATTATAAAACATTCCTTAATAATAATTTAATATGTTATGTTAATAATGCTACCTTCATTTTGGAAAATATGATCTGTTAATGAAAATATTTAAATGAAAATTTGTAGGATTTTTTTTTCTTTCAGATTTTTGCTTTCCATTCCATTTTTTTAAGTTCTGAAAATAATAAAACGATCTTTTGTCAATATATAGTAGGTGAATATTTTATTGATATTGTGTTTATAAAAATATTACTAATTTTTTTTATTTATTATCTTATTTTGAAACAATTAAAATAATAAGTTGAGATAATGTTTTTAAAGTTAAATTTAATACAGAAATAAGAAAACTTATTAATGCAATCCATTTACTAACGAAGCTTATATCTAATAAAAATTATCATTTCATTCATATTTTTAGTTAGCGAATATTTTATTTCAATTTCTTATATCATTCCTAATCTTGTCACAAATTGTGATAAAAAAAAGTGACTCGTAGTCAATGCAGAAATATTTTCATAAATATATGTATTTTTCTACCGACTAATATTACAAAAAACTTTTCCTTCATTTAACTCCATCAATTAAAATCAAATTTTCAACTGCACCATTTTATTAAGTTACAACATTATGGTTTTTTTGTGAACATTCATAACTTGTGAAATCTCGTTATAAAAATGAAAAGCTGCATGCATTGAACAATTAAGAATTATTAATTTTAGACCGCTGTTTCCAAGCATTTCATGTTTGAACAATTCAAACGAATTTCATCAGCAACATTTATAAGATATTTAATGCATGTGAATTTCAAAAGACGAGTGCACAATAAAATAAAAGAAAAACAATTTAGAGTAAGTAATTATAGTTTCAACAGTTCTTCAATTAAAAGATTTTATCCATCTGTCACAAAAATTGGATGGGAGAATAGTGGATCAACAACGACATTACATATTAAGAAGAATGTGACAAATCAGAAATAATATAAATCATAAATCATATATTATTATTTTATATTATATATTATATTATTAAACATAAACAGAAAAATAGCGAAGAGTGAATTTTTACATCATAGAATTAATTGAAAAAGACTGGAATGGAGGATCATTTTGCTGTGGTGAAGCAGCTTTAGTTCAGTTTAGTTATATTTACGTCCCGTTTTGAAGCAACATTAGGGCTAGTTTAAGATGGACCTCGCAATATTGAGCCACGGTCAGATGACAGGGACGACACCTGAGCTGGAAACACCCTCTCCAAACTTTCACACCACACCAGAGGGAGGGGTTTTAAACTAGCAAGTTATTGGTTAGTTATCTAGTCACAGATTACTCTTCGGGGTCTTATAATGCAAAAATTCTTATCATCTGAAACAATTTTTTTTATCAAAACAAAAATCATATTCACAAAGAACTTTTAAAAATCCAAAAGCTAATATTTTTGTAATTTATTAGTTTTTAAAGCATGATAAAAATTTGAATTGCAATTTTCTCATGGTAATTCAAAGGAAAGTAAATTAATTAATTTGAAATTTTATAGTGATTTATCAAACTTAAGTACAGTTTTTATCAATATATTTCATTACGGAATTGAAAATAAATCGTCTTAATGGTTGATTCTATCATTTAAACCTAATTTTTTCCATTCTTGATACCAAGATATGATCCAACTTATTCTTTAATGTTGAGTATATTTCAGTGGTATGCTTTCGATAAAAATTGTTCTATTTAATATAAAGTTCAAGTGAAGAATCAAGCACTGATTAAAAATTTTCATCTAATTTTTGAAAATTGCTATTAGGATCAGCCTTAGGATGAGCGTTAGAAATAAATTTCTTAAAAGGAAACAATTTTTGTATTGGAAACAATCTTCAGAAGTGTGTGATTAATAGCAGAATTTCAACTAGTATATAAACAAATTTAGTAAGAAAACACGCTTGCATTGTATAAATGAACAAATGAACCGATTTTTTTATTTTACTTTTTAGTTATTAATTATTATAAAATCTATTCAAATTTGCGTCTTTAAATGTTCTATGAAAATTAAAAAAAACTTTAATAGGTACAAAAATCAAAAACAGAGCCTAGACGAATTGACCTAAAATTTAATACTGAGTAAAAAGCAGATCATAAAAACTTATTATACACTACTGCCATAGTACCCACGTTAATTTTATAATAAGAATAGTGCTTTCAGGAGGGATAAATTAATCTTTTGAAATCAAGACTTATAAATTTCGAGAATGGTGCTCAGAACATCCTTCAAGAATTCATTTATGTCTTGTTAAATGTTCAGTAAGAGAAAATATCCTTCCTTTCAATGCAAGATTCGTATTTCTATTTAACAATTTGCCTGGCGCATGTTTTATATAATCCCTTTTGAGACAATTTTTTCTTGAATAGGCTTTTGTCACCAGATGTAACGCTGCTCTGTGTAACGTAGCTTGGGCAGCTTTTAGCACTAAACTTAGCGACATTTTACTGCTTGATTGGATCGTAAAACTTCTATTAACAATGCAGACGTCCAAAAAGTATTTTCTCTCAGATAAACTCATTCACTTTCTTACCGCATACTAATAATTGAGCGGAACCAAGGTCCATAGATGAAAAAAATTACACTTATGATAATCTGTGAGAAGTTTCTCTTAAAACATATTGCACAGTAAAACGATAAACGAACCATCGCGGTAATAATACAGATTATGCATTTGCACTACATGAACCCAGCTCTTCAACATTATTCCAAGCAAATAGAAATGAATCCATTATGTCTTTATTGAAAGTGGGCAGAAGATAGTAAAAATGTTGCTGACTGTTATCAACTGACGAGTTGTATATACTCTACAAAACGTGATCCAAGAAATCTGAAAAACTGAAGCAGGAGTCTCAAAAGAAAAAAAAATTTTTAGATAACGGGAATGGGCCCTCTAAATAAATACTTTATTACTTTTATTGTGCAATAAATATATCTGAAAATTATAATTATTTTAATGTATTTGTTTAATTTTATTAAATAACTAATACTTATAATATACAATAATTATAATTTGATATATTTATTCATTCCATTCTTCAAAGCAAAATCAATTAACTTCCCTCATAATTGAGTTTTGTTGAAAATAAATGTTTCTTTAATAGTTTTCAATTTATTAAATATATTTTCTTTCTTTCATATGCTAAACTTTTTTAATAGTCCTTAATGTTCTTTTTTTTTCATTTACGCATTTTGCAGCTCGCCACAAGATAGAAAAAACTTCTGGCTAATTGAATGTGGTTTGATTTTATATAGAGATTTTAAAAACATATTGGTAAATTAATTATATATTTTAAATATAATTCTAAATTCTAGATAATTTCTAAAAAGAAATATGCGCTAAAGAAAAGATTTTTTTTCTACCTGAGCCTCCCTCCCCCCCCCAAAAGAGAGAAATATGATTTCTATAAAGAACTAAGCAATACTTGTATTAAAATAGTAAAATAAAAAATACTATTAAGCTGTAAAAAAATACTAATTACTACATTTATGAAGATACTTTAAATAAAAATGTTTATTAAAATAATTAAAAACACTTTTACCAAAGTTCACCCGAAACAATAAATTAATAAGTAGGTCCCAAAGTTTTCAAATTGCCTTTAATTATGAATTAAAAGCTAGGCCAAAATCTTTATACAAAGCTTAAGCAGTACTTAAAATTTATAAATAAATAAATATTTGTCTCTTAATAATTGAGAGGAAAATAAATTTATGTAAGGATTTTTTTTCATGTATTTTACATCATTTTAATAAAAGTATTATTAAATGTGCAAGCGTACTTTTTAAATATTTCACCAGCCAAGTGTAGAAAATTCAAACCCGTTTTTGCAAACTAATCACAATCAATAGTTGCATGATTACAACATGCAAATATAAGGGATTCCCTAACTTTAATAAGTATAATAGTTTTCACTCGGAGATTAAATCCGCGGTGAAATAATGAAATATTCAGATCAATAATGAAATATATAGTTCATATCACCAATCGATCCTGCAATCGCGAATTCTTACGACAAACGTTATTTCCCCTTCTAATGAGTTTTTTCCCCTAATTGGAGGGACCACCCAAATTCTAACTATCAGCGAAAACCACAAAATGACTTTAACAAGCAGATGGCCCACCTCGTTTATTACATTTAAGGGGTAAAGCACTGACGACTTTCTACGTTGAAGCCGGTTTCAGAGCAATTCACGGAAAGCAACTTCCTACGTTCAAGTCGGAATCAAAACAGTTTGTGGAGAACAACTTCCTACGTTCCAGCCGGTTTTCGAGATTCGTTAGAACGACTTTCTATGTTCCAAACGGTCAAAGGTTTAAAGATCGGAATGACAATAGCTTCATGCCATTGTAAAGGAAATTGTTTTTCAGTCCATATTCTATTAAAAAGATGTAAAAAACTAGAGAGAGAAGCTGTGTTCAAATGGCGAAGCATATTGTAACTCCAACAGGTCCTGGGGTAGTTTCTCGAACTTCGTTTAAAGCCATCTTCACTTCAAACATCGTGAAAGGCGAATTATATGGAAGATTCCTGTCCGTTTAGAATTTAAAGGTTTCTGTTCAGTGCGTCTCTTAGTCTCAAGGAATGTTGGACTATACGAGTCCGCACATGATACTTTTGCAAACGACTGTCCAATGATATTGGCTATATCTGTTGGGGAGGAATACCGAGTATTTCCAGTTTTTAATATCGGAAAGGAATACTCATTGTATATCCCATTCGCAGCTTTTATTTTCTTCCAAATTTTTGCACTAGATGTCAAAGATGTAATTGAGGAGATGAAGCGTATCCAAGATTCCCTCTGACTTTGCCGACGAATGCGACGGGTATTGGCTGTAGCACGCTTAAAAGTAACTAGATTATCAATAATGGGATACCGGCGAAATATATTCCACCGCCCTTTTTGTTCTTTATGGTTGTCGTGACATGTTTTATTCCACCATGGTCTACAAAATTTCCGTGGACGAGGGGAGCTCTTTGGAATAGTATTGTCAGCAGCAAGTATTATACAATTACCTTTTGTACCACTTCTGTAATGTTATCAAGATTACCCTAGTTGCAGAGATTTTTGCCTATCGGGAGAAAGCAGACCAATCTGCTCGTTGGAAAATGTAACGTAGGGAAGTTTGCGTCCCATCGTTCCTATCAGCATGACAGACTATTATGGCAATGTTATCGCTATTATTTAGATCTCTTTCAATCATGAAATCAAGCAATAGTAAAAGTTCAGGGGAGCAAATGCCCAAATCAAGAGTATGAAACGTACGTGTGGGCTCATGGAAATATGTTTTCTCGTTATTATTTAGCAGACAGAGACAGTTGTTAATAAACTGGTAAATCGATCTGTCTCCCACGAGTATTTATATTTTCCGAACCCAAGAAATGACTATGACCATTAAAATCACCAAGCATTACAAAGGTGACGGAAATTGGTCAACCAAATTGTCAAGATCTTGTTGATTTACATTGTCATGTGGTGGCAAGTAAATACTGCATATTGTAATGAGGGATTTAACGTGGATTTGAACAGCCACAGTTTGCAAGGAAGTGTGCAGTGGAAGAGGTGAGCTTGGATAAAGATTTGAAGTCAAGATGCAGACTCCACCGGAAGGAGATGTGTCATCTTGACGAACACTATTATAACCCTGTATTTTGAAAGAAATATCCGATTTCAAGAAATTTCTTGAATGGCGAAACAAAAGGGATGAAATTTGTTAATGAGAAATTTAATGTCCACAATCTTAGAGCGAATGCTGCGACATATCCATGAGAGAAATGTACCTATTAAGAATTTTGAGGCGTAAAAGAATTGGAGATGGAGACATTAGGGGGTTGGAGAAACCTCACCACTCATCTTAAGATCTTCATCCTCCTTCGAGGGATGCAAGTTAATAATATCAGAATTTTTCGGAATAGTACCGAACAAAGAAGGAAAATCTTTGTATACTAGGCCTTTTTCCGCAATACCTAGTGCCAAAGACTGCTTTTTTTATTTTATTGTTTCTTGAACACCTTTGACAAATCTTTGTGAGGAAAACCGCGCTTAGAAATTTTAAGCTTAAAAGATTTTTCAACTTAAGAGGGCTTTTTACGTTGAGCTTTAACGTTTTCCGAGTTAATCGTTTTAGAAGTATCAGTATCAGGAGGAAAATCCTTTATTTCATATTGTGCACTTTAACACATTTTGGTTCTTCACTGCCGAAGCGTAAGTAGTACCAGACGTCGTTGTCTGAGCTTTGACAATTCGTCGAGCTTCAGGATAAGACATCTGTTCCTTGAATTTAACCTCAATGACCTCTTTTTCAAACTTCCAGATAGGGCAAGACCGATTATAGGAAGTGTGATTGCCCTCACAATTTACACACTTTTCTGTTGCCTTACACTCAGTGTTATGTCCGATTTCCGCACAGCAGGCGCAAGCAAGTTTCCCGCGGCAAGCAGTTTTCGGGTGACTAAAATGCTGGCAGTGAAAACAACGTAAAGGTGTGGGGATATATGGCCTGACTGGGCAGTTAATATATCCTGCCTTAATAGAAACTGGAAGTTTTGGTGATCTGAAAGTCAAGATCAAATGCTTCGTTGGCATGGTCAATAAATTTGCAATCATACAGTTAAAAAAATCAGTTAACTTAATGTAATGAAATAAAGGCAAAACATCTCATTTTTTAAAATATATAATTGAGAATGTTAGTAAAATTCGATTCCAAATGGAAATGCAACATGTAAAAAATAAAAAATTATGCAGTACAGTGGAACCTCTTAACAGTGAATGACCACCCCTGTACAGCGGTCAGTCCTCTAAATGGCTACTTTTTCGTGGCACAGATGAAATATCTATTAGCAATGGTCACCAAAACCCTTCTGAACGGCAGCCATCTCATTTTTTTTTTTTTTTTAGGAAAATGTAATTACTTCCTATTTCTAATAATGAGCCGAAAGCTTTAAGGTCAGATTAAGAAAGATAGTTTGTACTTCTTGCTTCGTATAAGTTATCAGAAGATTCCGCAAATTTTAGATAAACACTATTCATGTTTCTTTCATTAGTTGGTCATTGACAATTACAATGATGCTGGAGAGAAAGAGATGCTCCTTATCATTAGGAGATGACAAAGATCCAGGTATTTTAGAGAAAAACATTTAAACTGTTTTGGTATGCCATGGTACGCGAACAAAAAAGCAGGGATGACACAGTCCATCTTTAAGGAATGCCTGATAAATTTCAACAAAAACATGAATAAAACTAGGAAATTTCTCCAGTGGACAATATAGCATGTCATATACACGAAACTCAGCTCACATATTGTTATTTCTTGCGCCAATACATCAATCATTGGATCATGGTCTTATAAAATGTCCCATGATGGATTACAGATCATGCGCTCTGCGACAAGACATTGCACGTATGCAGAGATGCGAAAGTGCTAACGGAATTTGAGACACACACAAATAGTCAAGAAATGATCACTAAACGTTTCGTTAGTTCTGGAATTGGTAATAGATAAATCATCGGCAGATAATATATTCGACAAATCGACGGCGAAGATCAATTAATAGAGTTCGTGAAACTTGATGGAGAAGAATACTATCCCGAATATTTCCAACATGAAACTGCAATGGAGGGCATTAATGAAAGTTTCGATTGGGATAAATGGGTAAGTGTATTACAGTTAGAGATTTACTTTTTAGATTGAAAGACGAATGTGAAAAATGGTTTTTAAGAGGCCTAAAAATTTAAAACAGAATCAAATCCCATCGTTTTTACAATAAAATGTAAAAAACATTAAAAGCTATTTTCTCTTTATACATCATTTTAAATGTGTCTTTATATTATGTATGATAGCAATTATCTTTAATTATAAAGAAAACCCCTCAAAGCAGTCCCCATCCCCTCGGTGCGGTCAAATTTTCTAAATTTTCACGGAAAAGAGGAGTGGTCGCTCCGAGGTTTCAATGCAAATTGCTTATGTTACACAAAATAATGTGAAACAATGCGAATTGCGATTATGAATATGGTTTCTAATAGCTTTGAATGCCAACTTTCTGTTCAGTAGAACTTTGAGAAAATACTAGATATGAAAACAGTATATAGAAAACAAATATAAAAAACATTTTAAAAGGTATTCTTTAAAACATTACCTTTTTCATATATTCTGTAACAGGATTTTGACGAATGAAATCTGTGCTTTCTGTAGTATAAAATCTTTCTGTGTCATTAAGGAATGTGTTTTCAAAAGCCTCTTTGTATACAGAAAGATTTTGCCCCTTTGCAGAAGGATCATCTTCATTTAATCCTAATTCAACTAAAATTTAAAAAAGATAAACATAAAATATATTAATAGTTATTAATCACAAACTAAAGAAAAAAATACATGATATGCTTTTAGTTTCCAATAGTATTAAAAGACAAAATTAAATGAATATTCTAATATAACAAAAAATTTCACATGTGCATGCAAAATAGACATTTAATAATAATATCACAGTACGAATTTTGCTATTCTCAATTCTTAAATTTTATCAGTTTCTTAAAAAGTTGCTACTTTCAAGTAACAAATCTTTATTTGTTTAGATGTAATCATTCGTATTTTTATAGTATTATGCAATTCAAGGGAAAGCAAATTACAAATAAAATTTCCTATACACTAAATGGTTCAAAAACCAAAAAGTTTTAATTTATGGTATATATTTTAACAAATAGAGGCATAATAAATATAAAGAATATAATAATCTTCAAATCTCAACGTAAATAGAGAATTTTGTAGATTTCTTTTTATTCTCTCCATCCCAATACATATAGCAGGTGAATAAATATTTAAATATAACTATGAATTCAATAATTAACCTTCAAAAAATAAATGAAAACATGAAATAATTGAAAGTTTGTTATTACCATAGCAGTTCATTACTCCACTCACAAGTCTAGTATTAATCGTTTCTCCATTTCGTTCTTTCTCTATAAGCTTTAAAACAGCACTGGTTACCTAAGCAACCAAAAAAAATGTCATGCTCAATGAATAAAGATTCTAAAATTTATAAAAATGACATTACATTCAACAGTAATAAAAAAACAGCAAATATTTAAAAATGAAATTCATTCCTCTCAGCATTGGAGATAAAATGCTGTTTCTCTGAAACTAAAGAAAACAATTTCCAACAAATATGGGATTATTGTTAAACTAGATTATTTAGAAAAGCACTTTAAAAAAACTATGGATGTTTTTATATAGCATTTCAGCTCTGACAAGCAATTTAAAGCAAAAGATAAAGAGAGGGAGGCAGGGAGAAAAGAAGAAAAACCATGACCAATAGAAAAAGGAATTCAAGCTCACAACAGACCATTTTCTTACAGTCATTAGGAAGTTTATAAAAGAGGTTCAAAATACAGTACTTTTTATATTCATATAGATGTCCCAGAAAAATGTATACATACTTGAATAAATACTACATAAACTAAAAATATTAAACTTTCCGAATCAAAATTTATATACCGGGTGGCCAGAAATAAAACACCCCTACTCTGACCTCCCTGGATATCGAACTACTCAGTGTAAAGGCTTGAAAATTTGTGGACATACTATTCAAAAAATGGGGAAACGGATTTCACGAAAAAAAAATTTAGTTCCAGAAATCACCGATAGGTGGCGCTGTACCACTGGACGTATGCTGAAAAGACACAAAAACACGTTTTAAACACATTTTATTTGAAAGTACCAAGCATACATGAAACAAGGACGTTATCGATGCAGGGAATGCTGCTCAATATGGTTCCCTTCCTGAAGATGTAAAATGTGAAGTCTGTGGACAGCTTGTTCAACTGCGGATCGTAACTGGTCATCTGAGATGCTTCTCACATGCAGACTGATACTCTCTTTCAAATCTGCCAAGGTTATCAGACGTTCTCGATAAACAAGGTTTTTTAAGTGTCCCCAAAGCCAAAAATCACACGGATTAAGATCCGGTGAACGAGATGGCCAAGTTGTCGGAAACGCGCGACTGATTATTCTGTCAGTGGTGAAATGTTGGCGAAGAAACTGTTGCACAGGGAGTCCAATGTGTGGAGGTGCTCCATCTTGCATAAAAGTAATGGTGTCAAGGCATTGGCGCTGCTGCAAATGGGGTACAACAAATGTTTCGAGCATCCTTTTGTACCTGTTGGCCGTCACGGTACATGTCTCAAGGCCATTGGAAGTAACCTCTTCGAAAAAGAACGGTCCAAGGATGAATGTGGCTGTGAATCCACACCAGACTGTAACTTTCGGTGAGTGGAGTGGAATCTCTTGGAAGGTACGGGGGTTTGTCGTGTCCCATATGCGACAGTTATGGGTGTTCACTGTTCCACTGAGGTGGAAATGGGCCTCATCGCTCCACAGAATCTGCCACGGCCACGATGCATCCACTTCAACTCTAGCAAGAAATGTCAATGCAAAGGTCAGTCGCATCTCCCTGTCTGTGGCCAGCAATTGTTGATTAGGGCGGATTTTGTACGGGAAACAATGCACCATTTTTCTGAGTACGTTCCACACTGTGCTATAGGGAACACCCAAGTGTCGTGACACTGCACGTGCACTACTGCAGCCTAAAACATTATCCATTGACTGTTCAACAATACCGGTGGCAACATCTTCAACGACATCTGAACGAACCGGTTTGCGTCCTCGACCAGGCTGAACTCCAAGATGTCCAGTTTCCTCGAATCGAGCGATCATTCTCCTGAGAGCTTGTGGAAGCAATGGTCCCTTACGCAAATCCTTAAGTCGGCGAAACTCTCGAAGTGCTGCTGGAGCATTTCCTTTATTCTCGTAAAACAACTTCACAAGCAAAGCGCGTTCTGGCAGCGTGACAGCCATCACTAATAAGAATGACATTCCCCACCTTTTAACTTCTTTTATACCCAGAACATGGCTTCTAACCATGCTTTATGCAAATTTTTCTGGTTACAGTATGAAATTGCAGTTACAACGGGAGTTCTAGCTTCTTTACTATTTTTATTTTCCATAAGGGGCAGAAAAATTAAAAAGGAAGCATGGAAGCATTCCATTCCGCATAAACATTTTAATTTTTATTATTATTTGTGTCTTTTGATCATAGTTCCAGTTGTGCAGCGCCACCTATCGGTGATTTCAGGAACTAATTTTTTTTTTCGTGAAATCCGTTTCCCCATATTTTGAATAGTATGTGTACAAAATTTTGAGCCTTTACACTGAGTAGTTCGATATCCATGGAGGTCAGAGTAGGGGTGTTTTATTTCTGGCCACCTTGTACATATAAATGTACAAATTTGTCAGTTATTACATGTGTTTAAAATTGATCATATGATGTCTATAAAACTGAATGATAAAACTTTATACAGCATGAAGAATGTCAATTGACATTCATGTTCATTCTATTTCTATGCTCACTCTTGACTCATTAATTGTTGCTGATTTCGAACTATAAACACATTTCATCTTTCTCCTCCAAAAACATAAATCCACTAAAATAAGGTCTGGAGAGTAGTTAAATTTTAACTCTGCATCCAAATCCCAAAAATTCCCAACAGAGACATTCAAGGCATGATAAAAATGATCATGTATATACTGATTAAGCGATCTTTCTTTAAAAGAATATTTATTGAATAACTGGTATAATGAACTTTTACTGCAACTGCAGATAACATGGTATTCTCAAAAAAGAAAGTCTCTTATTTCAGTTAAGTTATATCAAAGATCATTCCAGAAGTATGAGGATTATTTGAAGGACATCTCATAATTCTGAACCCCAACCAGATTATTAGAACTATGCTTTAGCTGACTTCACAATCTCGAAACATCCATACTAAACTAAAGAAAGGAAGGAAATTCAGGCGATGACATCAGAACATGGAACCCTCCAATTCTAAAGCTAAGACCTAATGTACACCGCTACACAAGTCTATACTGCTCTCCCTGTAATTCAAATGCTCAAAAGCTAATTTACATAATCAATACCTGAAAAGAATGCATTGCATTGCTTAGTGAGTTATCAGCTACTTACAAAAAATTATGATAATTGTTTGAACAATTATGAAAGCATAGCATTTTCACTGTAAAAACTAAAAATTCAACTTTTTGATAGCTACAAAATTTCACCGTTGAATTTATTAATTTCAAATACGAAACTTTGCGGTATATTATTAATTCCTTATTGAATACTTATTTGAAATATGTAAAGTCACAGAAAGAAAAAAGTGCCACACAGTTATATTTTGACATCCTTTCTGAAAAAATTATATAAGATTATATAAATCAATCTTTTAACAATGAATTAATATTTTCAACAGATCTAAATGTTGATATATTAATTTTTAACTGGCTCTTTCCTCCCCCCATCCTTTATTTTGAATGGCCCTCAAAATATTTTTGATTAGCAATCACTTTTGTATATCTGTTTTTACTTTTCATTTGTTTAAACCCAATAACAGCTGATAACTTGATACTAGAGGTTTCATTATAGGAGGAGATACTAGAGGTTTCATTTATCCCTATATATTAAAATAAGGATAAACTTCAATATTTTTAAAGGCTAATACTTGTTTTCCTTAACACACTTCAAAACTACATCAAAAGTTTGTTCTAGGAAATAAAACTTATTAGTCGAGGTCTATTCCTTTTGACATTAGGTCAACAAAATTCCGATCCTGTAATATTAGAATAAAATTTTAAGATGCTTATTTGTATTTTAATAATACATTGATTATTTATCTGAATTTTTTGGGGGGGTTTTGTAAAAATATAAAGCATTTGACATATTTTCATTTGCACTGCATTTACATGCATAGTGCCCATATGCATTTACAATGACAAAGCAATTTTTAACACGCATTTTACATTCATTTATAAAATTTTTTTGAATGACAACACAGATCATTTTATTTGGACATGCAATATTTGAAGTCATTTCTAAGAGTATTATACACGTCACGTTAAGTTTTCCGTGTTTTTTTTTTTTTTTTTAAATGATGCCTTCTGGGGCCCATTTACTTATTTTAAAACATTCACGGCTTTAATTTGGTATTCAAATGCTAATTATCATTTTTCTTGAATCAAATATTATTTTCTATCTTGATATAACGTCAGAAAATAAAAAAATTCGGAACATAAATCTTATTCAAATTTTAAAAAATGTTTACCAATCCCATATTTTATAAATAATCATTAATTTTAAATATGATGGAATATTCTCTGAAGTCAGAATACAAGAAATCAGTGAAAAATGTGGATTTTATTTGCAGTTAAATATTTCAGACAACTGCAGCTGTTTAATTTTACAGATATATTGATCAAATTATTTGTCTATAATAATTGCAAAATTAACTTCATATCTTTAAAATGAAATGGGCCATTTCCGCCATTATTTTTTCCATGTCAGTTTAATTGAATTCATTTGAATTATCATACATGTTTTTAAGTAAGAAAAATCTTTCACAAAAAAACATTGGCCTAAAACTTCATTGCCTGTTAAAAATAATTAAATCTTGCAATTTATTGTAATAACAAGATTCACAAAATAATAAATTAATTTGAATCAATCTACAAGAATCAGGTAACAAAACTACATCTAACAGTATTAAAATGATGTAAAGAGTATCTTTCAAAAATAAGTTTACATAAAAAGAAAGCATACAGGCACCTTTTGTAATAATGATATAATCTAAAAGTTGGATTTAATTTCCAATCTAACTTAAAAATCAAAAAGAATTCACCACAATTAAATCTCATTTGTCAGTCATATTTAAACAAGAAAACAATTATTATTTAATTAAAATATGAATAATTTTCCTTTTCCACAAAAAAATTGTTATATAAATGTTCATGAATACCTGCTTATGCAAAGGGCGAAACAGGAAATCCCTCCAGGAGACAAGAGCAAGCTAAAAAAAAAAGTTATAAGTTACATAATAAAGAGTCATTTAAATTAAAAGTATATATTATCACATATTACACATGTGGAAAGATACATAAAAAATGAATTTTAAGATAAATACATCAATTACCATTTAATATACTCCCAAAGCATTTTATAAAATTTAAAAAATTGGGTCAAATTCATGAGATACATGTAACCAGAATAAAATTATTTGATTGATTTAATCTTCAGAAGGATCAAACATACAGTGACAGAGGGGGGAAAAAACGCTTACACGCAAGTTCCAAAGGTCACTGAAGAAATCAATGAAAGCAAGCACAGTAGATAGTTTGTGTATAAGTTCTGATTTTAACACTACAGATGTTCAAGATTGGTAACTTTCTACCAAATGTTTAAAATTTCCAATGATATAAGCATAGCAAAAATTGCAGACAAATCTCAAAATCTTACATCCAGTTTCAAATAATGAACAAATTTTCTTTTGTTGATCACTTTAGAGCATGCTGTCAAAATTAGTTCATACCAGTCATATTCAAATGAAACAAAACTGCTGTTTCAAGTCCAAACTAGCAATGAAATATAAATTTATGAATTCATTTTACGATGTTTTAAGATAAAATAGTAATTAAAATAATATGGCCAAAAGTTTTGTTATTTACATAACCCATAATAAGATTTTGTCATTCTGGCACAAAATAATAATAATGATATGGTAATTGAAAAAGAAGTATAATAGAGACTTATGTAAATTATTTCTTGACAAATAATGTAAAAATATAAATTTACTTATTTAATTTAAACATGATGTGCACATTTTTATAAAATGATTAATTTATAAATTCAATCAACTACTGGCTAAATAGTTGATTGAAATCAAATCTGGTCATTACAAATTAAAAAGCATTGATGATTAAAACTAAATGTCTCATTTATTTTCTACTTATATTAGAAACAAAGTAATGTGAAAATTTATAGGCATGCAGGTAATTTAACCACAAATTAATTTTCAAATAAAAAGGGTAAAAATTACTTATTTTTAATGGAGAAAAATTGAATAGCATTATGTTACATCCAGATTCATACTATAACTGAAGCAATAAAAGCCACAGGTCTGGCTAAATAAATAGCAAAATGCAATATACATACTACAAAGAACTACAGCTCCACAGACAACTGTTGAGCTACAATAGATCATAATTCTATCTCAGCATTAGAAAAAATACTTAACACTAAAGGAAAATTGCCACATTAGAAAATGGAAATATCATTTTCAAACTTATAAACTAAATTACTCAAATTAAAATATTGAAGTATATATATAATATGTAATGAGATATTAAACATTGAGAACAATTTTATTGAAAATTATTATTATTGTTGCGGATATCCTATACTAATCCGTCGAGTTCGTTCACCTGTATAGTGGTAGTGTACGATGTGAGAAGAGATGAACACACAATGATCAGTCCTTTAGTAGAAGAGACAACACAGACGTTTATTTACAGCCGAGACGAACACACAGCAGCACACAATAACGACAGTAGCTCACAAGTAGTAACAATATCCACAGCACTGGCTATAGTACTCGACGCGTATGGTGAGGTTGACTTTCCCATGGACATGAATTTTATCTCCCGTCAGTGTCTGTAAATTAATGAGGGGCGGCGTCCATATCATCTTAACTCGTAATTTTCGACCCATCTCTTCTCTTATTATAGTCACATTAGCTCCAGTGTCGACAACCAAACAGCACGAGATGTTATTAATCAGACATATCACGTAAAGTCCATTGCCGCCGCCATTTAATGATGAGATATGAAACACTTTGAAATGGGCCTTTTGACTATCTGGAAATCTCCGCCCCGCGAGATGGCCACATACTAGATTCCCTGAAGAGGTGGAAGATTATTTCCACCACCCCTAGGTGATCGGCAGTTTCTACTGACGTGTCCGGCTTTACCACAAGTCCAACATTGAATTTCCGTATTACAGCCTCCTTTACGATCGTTTAAGCCTCCGGATTTCTTGTCGCAACTCTTCGATTTGCTTCATAAAATGAGATTCAGAATGCGTAGTTTAAACTGCTTTGATTGAGTGCCGGTCCTTACGTGCGACCAGCTGGGCAGCCTCCATTTTATGTGCATAAACTAAAGCAGATCCGATGTCCTTGACATCTGCTAGTCTTAAAGCCGGGGTCCCACGGCCTCGTGGGACCCCGGCTTAAGAGCTTTTTGTGTCTCTGGATCCCGCACACTATCGATGAAGTGCTGGAGAGCCAGATCTTAATGTGTCTCAACCGGGCAATCCGAAAATGCAAGATGGGAAAGTAGCTGAATATCGGCCGCCAATTCTTGTAAACTTTCACCCGCTTTTTGATAGCGTGACTTTAACTGCAGCCGTTTGTATTCTTTCGTGCACTTCTCTCCAAACCGCAACTCGAGTGCACTCGATAGGGCTTAGAAATCATGTCTTTGCTCCTCTGTCAGCGTCTCGAGGATGTCGGCCGCATCTTCTCTTAATGAAGCTGCTAGGTGAAAAGCTTTGGCTTCAGGATTCTATCCATTAGCTTCCGCTACCATCGTCAACAGTGTTTTGTACACCTACCAGGATGTTTTTCCATTGAATGTTGATAATTTAATCGTCGCTAAGGAAGGTGTAAATGCCACTTTAGATTCCTCATGCCCATTTGAAATCTGCTTCTTCAAGCTTTCAATCATCTCCTTCCCAAATTTCTGTTCAAATTCTTGCCCGATGTCTGCTCGAAGCTTCTGGTCAAGGCTTTCCTCCATCCTCAAAATGTTAATTTCAATGTTTTCACGAACCTTCCTGTCCAGATATTCTATCTTTAAAACTTCAGTTCTAACTGAAATGACCTTATTCCCAAACGAAGCTACTTTATCTTCAATTGCATCCATTTTCTCTTGAAAGATATTGGAGAATTCCTCTTTAATACTTACAATACTTACTCTTTAATACCTCTTAACAATGTTCTTTTTAAGCTCCTCTTGTCCAGATTTCACTTCCTCTCGCATGTTTTCTTGTGCAGCTCGATTCTCTTCCTGCATTTCCTCTTGTGCAGCTCGATTCTCTTCCTGCATTTTCTCTTGTGCAGATTTCATTTCTTTCATGAGAGCAAAAAGTTGTTCAAACTTGTCATTCCCCGATTCAGCCATTTTCGCTTGGGATCTATTCAGCACCATACACTTTTGACCACTATCCACTGACCACACAGACGTTTATTTACAGCCGAGACAAACACACAGCAGCACACAATAACGACAGCAGTTCACAAGTAGTAACAATATCCACAGCACTGGTTATAGTACTCGACGCTGCTTCCTCAACAGACTACAAGGCACTTCAGTTCAGCACTTGCTTGGCTCCACCGCTTCTTGTCTTCTCCTCTGTTGGAGTCGTTATCTAACGTCGATTCCGACTACTCTATTCTATGAATTTGTACGAGTGGGTTACAGCTCATTGGGGCCGCAGGCCCCACCATCTGTAAATCTAGTAGTTGATACACTTTGGGATGAATGAAAAATACACTTAATAGTTCGTGAAATCAGCAAAGTGATGAAAGCAAGTTCAAGTAACGAAAAGTCTTGGTAAAGTGAGGAAACAAAGAATACGGCGTTGTCTAGATACTGGGAGTGAGTTGTCTGGACTAATCAGGAGACGATGTAACTGCAGGAGGCGTGAAAGCTCAGAATGCATGAAGTTCAACTATTCAAGGAGCGCGTTTATGAGAATTAACTTCTTTTCTTCTTCAGTCTTGGCTAGTTTTATTTTCTTTGCCGCCATGAGATTTCCAGGAAATTCTTAAAGCATAGCTTTAATTTCTCTGAGGGAGTCTAAGAGATCTTGAGTTGACATAAATTCAGTAGCGGTAGATTTTGTTTCCTTGGGAGGTTCAAGTGGTATTTTATGATGATTTTGAAATTTATTTCTGGCGGCTTCAGCGTAAGATTTTCTATTTTCGGGGTTGGTTTTGATGATTGGAAAAGCCTTGCAGCCTCGCCAAGAGGCGATGTGCCCAGTTTGGTGACAGTTGATACAGACAGGTTCATCAATTTTTTGCTTGATGTTGCATTGTATCGTTGCATGCTTGCCGTTGCATTTTATACATCTAGGAGAGCATTTACAATTTCTTGCACTATGGTAAAAACCAGCACAATTAAAACACATGGTAGCTTTGTTTTTCTTTCTGAACGGTTCAACTTTCATTTTTAGAAAGGTGATTGATCTTAGTTTATATATTTCTTTAACTTTTTCGTTTTTCTTTAACTCAACTATGAAGATGGGGTATGGGGTGTTATTTCGGAAGTTTTTCAGTAGAGAAACTCTGAGCGGGTGAAAGTCATATGCTCTTAGTTCTTCTTGGATGGCTGATAAATTGGTATTAACTGGAAGACCTTTGATGACAATTTTTATTGGCCGATCTTCAGGAGATTCTGAGAGAATGTATTCTTGCTTTTTGGCGTCGAGAAGTGCAATAATCTTTATTCTATTATATTCTGTTGCGCGAGCAATTTGGATGAAGTTGTTTCTCTATTCTAAGCTTGAAACTGTCGCTCTTATATAGTCCCAGGAGGCGTGGCTAGAAATGCCTCGACCAATAAGAGCGTATCTGGACGTATCTCGGTTCCTAATGGACGAATCGGGAAAATTCCCAAAGTTTCGAGAATTATCCATTTTGTCGCCAAGCTCTGGGATTATTTCTAAGAGCATCCGCAGCCTCCAGTACAAAATACTGTAAATCATTCTTTCCAGTGAAGAAACCAATCATGCTGGGAAGCAGCATCACAGACTCGTAATATTCGTAACATTATTCTACAAAATGTTTCACACTTAATCTACATATAAAACTTTACTGTCTTAACAGATAGATATAAATTTTTAATTTGATGCATTTATTCACATAATCAAATGCTGAACTGACATTCTTTTATTTGACTTATTCCAAAATGTAAAACTTTAAGCATGGATTGTTTAAACTACTATAAGGAGTAAAAAAAAAAAAAACTAACCTTAAAGGGGATGATTACAAGATTAGTTACATAAAATTAATATAAAGAAAAATGTCAAAAAAAAAACAGACAATATAGACTAAAATTTTATATTAAAACGCAATATTTATTTTACATATTTTGATGCAACTCATTAATAACAAAGCATATTTAACTTATTTATTATTGCATCTTTACAAAATTGGTATTGATGGGAAAGGATTAAAGGAGCAGGTTTGTTGAGATAATTAATCCAACTAATCAGCTTGTCAAACTATCTCAAACATTTTCCATTATGGAAATCAAGATTCTTTTTTTTTAATAATTTAATTCAGCAGGTCTTTTTACGTATGTGTACAGTTGCTGATTGGAGTAATGCGAATACCCTAAAAACGTATTAAGCCAATGAAATTACCAAGGTTTATGAAAAGGATGAACTTTCATTTTCAAGAGAAAGCAACTGTTAGTCGAATAGAAGATTTATTAAGTTTCAAAGAATGACTGAGTTATGGACATTTTTTCTGTTATGCGAATGATGGCTGATGCAATTAAGATAAATAAATACAATTGAACTGAACCAAGCACATCATGCAACAATATCTCAAACTAGAGCTTCGAAAACAATATTTTTTCATTAACTAGCTTGCAAACAGATTTTATAATTCTGAGAGAATCATTTTAAGGATAATTTTAAAATATTCACTACCTAATCAAAGAAATTTTTGAAAGGTTACTCAACATTAAGCCATCAAGAATATTAATAATCAGTGCTAATTTCCTTATTTAAGTGTTAACGAATTTACAGAATGGTATGGATCTCCTTGAATTTTTATTTCATTTACTTGCAATTGATAAGTGCCTTAAAGAGCAAAAATTAAATAACATTCAAGTAGTCAATCTGTCATGCAATCTAATTTTATATCATCTCAGTAAGTGTGGGGGGGGGGGATTTCTTGAAGAAAGCAAAATTCATGTAAAATTAAAATCGTCTGATCAAAAAGTAAATTTAATATCTAACTTCAATATTACAATGGCTGCTGAAGCTCACGTTTCATGAAAATTGGATAAATGAACACAAATAAGATTAATATATGGTTCCTCAAAAAGTCAGCATTGCAAATCAGCTGTGGGAATTTTGTAATTTAGTGAATATATAAAAAAATTATTTGGTGTATGAGCATAATGTTTTGGGATTCCAGCACTTTAGCATGTCAGCTTTGCTCCAAGTAAAAATTTCACTACTTTATAAATCTCACGTTTCCCCCCCCACATTAAAAATTCAAACAAACTTTTAAATTCATGTCTTTATGAAATAAAATAATTTACAGGATTGCCACTCAAATCTGAAAATTATCGATGTTTACCCAGTAGGTATATTCAGGATGCAAGGAAATGCACAAATATAATATAACACAGTATGGTTTAATAGTTATGGTAGCTATAAAACAGCATGGCTTTAAAGAACGGAAAAAGCAAGGAAATGGAACAATTTAATATAATTCGAAATAATAGCGAATTAAAAGGTTTATATTTAACATTCAGGAGAAAAACCTTTTTCTTTTTTTTTCTATCCAGAAATTAAGAAGGCAGAATGTATATATTAAGGTGGTAGGGTGGACAGATATATCATCTCAAGATTTTTAATTGCAAGTTCCACAAAATTCACGACTCGGGTGAAATAACGCACGAAAATTTTTTGTTAACATGATACAAATCATTTAAGGATTGCATTAGAAAAAACATTACAAAGCAAAATTACTTTTCTTAATCATTCATTTTTGATCATTCATGCATTTGGAGCATCATTTTCTGCAGACTTTTCAGCAATAAGTATCATGGAGCTAATCCATAAGAAATACGGTATGCCATTTTTGCACGGCATAACATACTTTTTTATTAAAGCTTTCAATGAAAATATTTCCAATATATCACTGAATGCATTAAAGGTCATATGTGACAAGTTTTAATGCCCATTAAGAACTCAGATTCAAAATATAGTACATCAAATAAAAAAAACCTAAATCGATTCATTTTTTTTGACATTAAATTTGACGTGTCATCTTTTCCTGTATTTCTTTTAAATACGAAGTCCAACATAAATGATGCCTTTATTTGAACTGGCACATGGTCGTAAGTTTTTCTGTTTTGGGATGACTAGTAAGTGCCCATTTTTTTTTTATATTACTTAGGATTTTTATCTTCTTGCTAAGTGAGCAGCATGCAACAAATGGATTTTGCAAAACTTCCCGCACCCAGTCAACAAAAATCAAGATTGATTTTTCATCCGTCTAATTTGTATTAAATATGAATTTTCAGCAGCTCATTGTTTTTAAAAATTTCTCTGATCTACTTTGAATACGCTCACAGTTTCTCAAATAATAAACAAACCACTCAATACACTCAAATTTGGTGGATTAAATATCATTTCGCTGCTTCAGCAGACTGAATGTTGCTTTTCCCGACCGAGAAATAAATTCTATTCTTTTACGCAGTGTCGCGCATGCTCAGGCAGAAATTTGGGAATCTCATGGGAAAAGAACAATTATCTCGCAAAACGAAACCGGACTGATATATACAGGGGGAAAAATAATAATCACAAATGGCATTTCCTCTTTGTGGAAGCTATGACTATGATCTTTTATTTTCGGAATCTTTCGTGATCGGAATTTTTTTAGACAGCATAAAAATAACTAAGGAACATGAAAATTCGTGTAATTCTCCGATTCTTATGAAAGTTTTTAAAATTCTCTACATTTTCCCAATTTTTTCAGACTATTTTAAAATTGTATTTTCCCGATGGCGTGGCAACCCTGATGTACTTATAGTTGAATGGAAAAAAATGTTAAGAAATGTGTAATAGTTTCCCAGATATCGCAGACAGTTCATAAGATTCATTCAGCACTGGAAGTGTCATTTTTCAAAATCCTCCAACAATTGAAATTATCCTTAGAATTTCCTAAAGTTTTGAGAGATTGATTTCAATACGAATCAATTAAAAAAAATAGACAGTCGTAATCAAAAAATTTCAAAATAATTCTTAATTAACTCGATTAATCAGTTTGTCTATCTCAACAAACCTGTGCTCTCGAATCATTTCCATCGACATCAAATTTATGACAATGCGATAATAAATAACAAAAGTGAGAGTGTGTTTTAACGATTGTACCAGATAAGGGGGAAAAAATCAGTTACAAAGTTGTAGAACGTTTTTAGCTTTACAAAAAGGCACCTTGTACATGTGTTGTGACTAATGGCACTTTATAAGCCCGCTGACAGTTATCTGCCAGCGATTTAAGCCGAACGAGCGTTTTTTCAGTGGCGCCAACAAGGGCCAAGAGTACGAATTAGCTACTTCATGCGTCATATTCGCTCGCACAGCCAATTTCTGCAGGGAGAAGGGGCACATTCACACACAAGAAAAACAACCCTGCCCGAACCGGGACTCGAACCCGGAACGCCCAAATTACGGGGAAGATGCGCTACCCCTCTGCCAGGCCGCCGGCACCTTTATAAATTTGTGTTAAGAATAAAGCATTTAAAATGCACATTTTTTTTGTTTTTTTTTCATGATATTTGAAATTGTGACGCCACAAAACGTTGAAAAGGGGTGGGTGGGAAGTTAACTATCACAAAAACACAACTGCCGATAATACATATATTTTGATATATTATAATTAGCATATCATCTATTACTCCACTTGATAAGTTAAAATGTAGAAAAAGTTCCAAATCAGTTCTGCAGATGATAGAGGACAGTTTGAATAAGGAAAACAAAGGCATGTGATGATTCCCTCCTCTCTTTCCACATGCTTTTTGATTGCAGTTTTGAAAATCAAACACACACATATAGGATAATTTAAGTGCTTTGATTTTAATTAATGGGCACCAGGTGTCTTTATATATTAAATTAAAAGAGCTCAACTTTGTAATTGACATTTTCCCCCAACATGTTCCTTTTCTGAAATAGGAATGCTAACTTCAAAGTTTTCTATCAGGTGGCACTGAAAGTGGACACACTGCTCAGCGCATAACCGTTTTAATGCACTTTAAAGGCCTTATCACACGGTGAATTATCGTCAGCAAACGACCACGAAAGTGATGTTGAGTGACGTCACTATCGAAATTTCAGCTGATTGGATTAATTTCGTTTACAAACAATATTTCCGTCATTATCGACAGCATTTTCAAGCTCGTTAAAAAAGTTCACGATGACTAAAAACTTGCTTGCGGGTAGAAACGGAAAACTGCTGACAATATATCGCCGTGTGATAAGGTCTTAAGAATAACTTTCATAGCTATAGATACAGTCACACAGGAGGAGTAAAAGATTTCAATGGACATCTCGCATATACACACACAAATGAACATTTGGGAAAAATTCTTTCCCACTAAACAAATAAATAATCAAATTAAGCTTACATGAAGTTCTTCTAATTATGAACAATTTTAAATTAATCATATATGTTGTACTTCATGGCAATCCATTCTAAAAATGCTGCATAATAAAAACACAATTTTGTAATTAAACAAAACAAGGATGTGTTTACATCACTGCCTTTCTGCATCAACCAAACTTAAACCCTTTTAGGGTACAGTAAAGGCTCCTTATTCGCGCTTCCTTCATTCGCGTTTTCACTATTCGCGGATTAAAAAAAAAAAAAAAAAAAATGCAACCCAATTCCAATATTCGCGGCTAAAAATTTCTTTATTCGCGGATATAATAAGTACATACATAATAATAAAAGGATTCCAATAGGTATCCAACCCAATATCCTTTGTAAATGCCGTCAAATGGACTAATAAAAAAGTAAAATAGATCTTATTACAACTTTGCCTAAAGTATAATGTTAAATAATATCGCCGAGAACTTTGACAATAAGCCGCCTTCGCAAGATCGGTGTTTTTGAGAATGTAAACAAACAGAATGAAAGCAACCTTATTACTCAATGAATAAAGTATATTTGTAGAATTAACGACTAAGAAACAAGGTAGAACTAACGATTAAGAAATGAAAATTTACTGACCTCATTCCGAGGATTAATTTGAATCTGACGCAAAGAAGGCAGATCTCAAAAACTATTTTAACCATTTTAATGTAACGGTTAAAGACTGGTGAGTAAAGTGACATTTTTACCTCCCAACATGACGGCTTTGCTTCAACCTAGGACCAAGGAATAATCCAGGTCTTTAAGGTCTATTACATTAGACAAACCTTAAAAATCATATTGGATAATATGGAATGTAATCCTGATATGAATGTTATGGAATACTGGAAGAAATTTGACACATCAAAATGCATCGTAAACATAAAAGAATCATTGGAAGAACTGAAGCCACACACATTGAAGTCATGCTAGAAAAAACAGGGGCCTGCTCTGACTGCGGAAAATGACGAAGAATCTGTGCAAGTTGAAACTTGGACGGCAAACATAGCCAAAATCGCGAATGGAATAGGACGAGATGGGGTCGAACAGATAGAATCAAGTGAGATTCAGGAATTGCTTGAATTGTAAGATGAAAATTTGACTGAAACGGACTTGGAGGAAATGTTAAATTCACAACCCATTGAAGAAGAGGCTTCAACAAGGACTGAAACGTGACATTTAATTTGAAAAATATTAGTGAAGGGTTAAGAATGGCAAATGAGCTTTGCGTTTTCTTTATGAACGTCTATGGAATGAAGTATTTTTAACTGCGACTGCTGCGTATCAGTCTGAATCCAAGGAGCTTTTAAAAACTGCAAAGCAAGAGAAAATTACAAAATTCGTCAAACTATTGCCAAAGCTTAAGATAATTAATCAAAATGTTCAAAAACTTCAATTAAAATGATTTTTTATGTATTTTTTTTATTCTGTCGCCAGGGAATGTATCTCCTATAATCCCATATAAATTACCATTCCGTATTCACGGTTTCTGTATTCGCGACATATTTATGGAACATATACCCCACGAATAAAGAGCTTTTACTGTATATCATTCCCAGAATATCGTTGTATTGATTGTGATACCCAAATATGTAGTCTTAGTGAAAATCTAAATGTGTGAAGTCTCTACTCTGCCTTCATTTCATACATATGTATGCAATTATCCACTAAAAACCACTGTTAGCGAAGCATATATTGACTTAAGGATTAAATTTGCCATGCACAGGTACATGCAAGATCAATGCAAATAATTTTAAGCTGCCTTATATATTTTACAATAAATCAAAATAAACCAGCATCGTTAATTCTATACGATAGTGCTGAAAATATGCTTAAAGTAATATTAACATTTTTAATGCTGAATATATATCATAAAACATTTCTAGAAGTAATTCTCTTGCACATTTTTTTCAACTTAGACATTGTAGAAATTCAAATTTACAAATAAAGATTTGATTTAGAATGCTCAGATTAAGATTCTAGTCTATTCCACAGAAATAATCTAATAAGTTCTTCAAGAAATATAGCACGGTCAGTCTGACAGTCACTTGATTGTAATGAAAAAGAAAGAAAAATCAGCATTGTTTTGCAAGAATGATAACATGAAATAAACATCTGCAAAGGCAGTCTTCTAGACCTATAAAAATATGAACTGTATTTCTATGTAAATAAAATAGTTAATGCCTTCATTTTCTTTTCAAAACGTATTAATTTTATCTTCCAAAGTAAACTGAAAACTCCATTAGTCCACAATGAAAAAACTATGATTTTTTTTAGTTAACTAAACAGAATCATTAAAACAATTGTTAAATGGAATAGACCAGAAAATATAAGAATCTTTGCATACACCAAATCACCTTGCTAAAGCATCCTATTTATGCAATGAGCTCCTTTTAAATGGCTGGACATTCCAGACATCTTCAGTCCATTGCAAACATCCACAATAGAAACCCTAAGGGAAAAGGCATTATCATAAAAATTGACTTGACTATAAAAAAGGAATCAAGCAACAATTGCAACACTCAAAAAATGTAACATATTAGGGCTCCAGGATTTCATTAAAATTAGCTTGAAACAATTAGAAGCCTCAGGAATTGACATTTATAGTTATAAATTAAAACATTTAGCGGTTATGTTTTATTTAACAATCAAAGCATTAATGAGTACTTTCTTTCTTGCTTTAATATATTTTGATTTGTTTCACACTAGTTAAGATGGAAATTTAATTTTCCACTCAACCCCCCTTTCTTTATTGCATAAAAGTTGGTTATATAAACGCCCTGTTTTAAAGCAACACTAGGGCTATTTTGGTAAAAAAATCAATTGTGAGCCATGGTCAAATGACGAGGAAGACGCCTGAGCTGACACCCCTCCTTCCACATACCACCCGCAGGAAAGAATTTAGCCAGGACGGATTAATGTGCACCAAACTCGGTTCTTCGGTGGAATCGGGTAAGTAACCCTAAATCCACAAGTTATGATGCTGAGACCTTCCCATCAGGCCACAGCGGCCCTCTTTATTGCATAAAAAGTAGAATGTTTAGAAAATATAAATTGGAGCGGAGGGTGGAAAAGGGCATGAATGTATTGGTAAGTATTTGTGGCAAGTGGTTCAATACTTAACATATAAGGAAAATGTTACATTTCTCTTTTAGCATTTTCGATAGAAAATTACAAAAGAAATATGCACCTATATTGTATCAAATATATATATATATATATATATATATATATATATATATATATATATACATACACACTGAAGTGACAAAAGCCATGGGATAGCAATATGCAAATATACAGATGGCAGTAGTATCGCAGCGAAAAAGTATAAATGCGCAGTTCGTTTTCCAGAGCTTTCATTTGTGTTCAAGTTATTCATGTGAACAGGTTTTTCGTGATTTATGGCGGCACGACGAGAATTAACAGACTTTGAACGTGGAATGTTAGTTGGAGCTAGACGCATGGGTCATTCCATTGCGGATATCGTTAGTGAATTCAACATTCCGAGATCCACAGTATGAGAGTATGAAATTTCATGCATCACATCCCATCATGGACAGCGCAGTGGGCGACCACCTGCACTAAACGACCGAGACCGCCGACGTCTGTGTAGAATGGTCAATGTTAATAGACACGCAACACTTCGTCAAATAACTGCAGGAATCAATGTGGGACGTACGAGGGACGTGTCCGATAGGACTGTGCGGCGAAATTTGTCTTTCTTGGGCTATGACAGCAGAAGACCGACTCGAGTGCCTTTACTGACAGCACGACATCGCCTGCAGCGACTCTCCTGGGCTCGTGAGCATATCGACTGTGGTCCGATCGAGTCCGAGTGTGGCTCAGACCCCACGAAGCCATGGACCCAAACTGTCCGCAAGGCACTGTTCAAGCTGGTGGTGGCTGCATAATGGTGTGGGCTGTTTTTACATGGCATGGACTCGGTCCTCTGGTGCAAATGAACCGATCATTGACTGGAAATGGTTATGTTCAGCTGCTTGCAGATCACTTGCAGCCATTCATGGACTTCACGTACCCACACAACGATGGGATTTTTATGGATGACAATGCGCCATGTCACCGGGCCAGAACTGTTCGCGATTGGTTTGAAGAACATTCCGGACAATTCCAGCGCATGATCTGGCCACCTAGATCGCCCGATATGAATCCCATCGAGCATTTATGGGACATCATCGAAAGGTCCGTTCGTGCCTAAACTTCTGCACCATCCACACTTTCACAATTATGGACGTCTATACAGACAGCATGGCTCAATATTCCTGCAGAGGACTTCCAACGACTTGTGGACTCCATGACACGTCGAGTTGTTGCACTTCGCCGGGCAAAAGGAGGACCGACACGATATTAACAGTCATCCCATGACTTTTGTCACTTCAGTGTATATATATAATGCTTTTAATATTACATTCAAATTCAGCAGCATCTTGTTAAACACAGGGGAATTTTTAAGATAGATAGAATATATATCCTTTTTTATGTTGGAAGGAAACATTAGCTATGCCCTCTATCCAATACTTTGAAGATACCCTAATTTGTCAAAGGATTTGTATTCACAGCGTTTTCCCAATATTTAGAAAAACACATACACAGAAATTTTAAAAAACACTTAAAAAATATTGACAAGGACATCTGATACTTCATAATTCAATAAATCTTGAGATAAAAGCATTAATTAATTCTGGTACAATATTTATTTATAATAAGTCAATTCCGGATTATAGCACATGGTCAATATATATCTTGTTAGAAATAACTTTGATTATTAATAAAAAGTATAAACACATGGTACTATTGATTTGATGTCTGAAGAAAAAAATAAATACGTCCTTCTCCACCCCCCAGATTCGAAAGTGGACAGTTACAGTAGAAAATCTTAGAATTAATGGGAGCTGTACCTTAGTTGCATTGCTTTTCGCACTGAGAGCATAAGCAATGCTACTTTGCTAATTATGCAATCAATTTGACACCCAGCAAAAATAAAAGAATAAAATTGCGAGAAACGCATACATACACACAATACATTACATATAGTATTTAATCCCAACTGTTACTGTAACGAATTTTATTGTTCCTTAGGAGTTTTGATAAGAAAAAGAAATGCTAAGATGAGCCTCCTCACAATTTAATCAACGAACGATGAATTAACAAATTACAATGCTATTGGATTGTCGTAGTAAACATAAACTATGCAAGTAATCAAAGATGAAAAAAGTGATTTTTTTTAAATCAATATACTGATACACATATAGAGTATAAAAATAAGACTAATTTTCCAAACATCCAATACAATTTGAAACAGAATCAATAAATTAAATGCATCTAAGAATTAAAGTAGTTTCTTAAATATGGCACAGAAGATCCTTCGAAGACGAATTTCGGTCATTTAGAAATTTAAATGTAAATATATCACCTGGG
This sequence comes from Argiope trifasciata, assembly GCA_026543055.1. NCBI lineage: Eukaryota > Metazoa > Arthropoda > Arachnida > Araneae > Araneidae > Argiope > Argiope trifasciata. The sequence continues at coordinate 2,306,737 of JAPMOQ010006612.1, forward strand.
AAATATGTAGTTGGCTTTTGCTATTGACTATTAGTAAACGAATGACTTTCATTAACTACCAGTAAAATTTAATTTTATTTGAGAAAAAAAAAACAGTTGTCTAATTTGGTAAGAATTGTCAATATATAAAAAATCCAGCTTTAGAATAAATTTCTCTGTATTTCCCCCTGAAGTCTCGGAATTTCTGCTTGGTCACAATTACTTTTCATTTAAAAATGTGAAAGTGAAATTAAGAAAAGCAAGGAAGGGCGCTTTACTAATCCCTAGATATATTTACAGCATTTTAAACATAGTTCAACAAAAATTTACAATTGCATCAGATTTTAATCTATATATTCTATATAATAGATTTCTATATCTAATATAGATATTTATACAATAATGCTATGTACTTTGACAAATTGTTGCTTCTCAGGGTAATTAATTCTATCGCAAAAAAGGCAGCTTTACAGACAGCTCTGTTGAATTTTGATCGGATGCCGGATAATGATAATCGGGTTTGGCGATGAACTTGGCCACAAAATATCAGATTCTAAAATCTTCAGGAATTTTGGCTATAAAATCATTAGGGCTCGAATTATAACGGTCCTTCAAATGTTTCTATATCCTGCCCCGGAGCTGTAAAAAACCGGCAGACCAAACTGGTGTTAAAAACGAGTTAGTTGGATCAGCCCAGCTAAGCTCAAGCTTTGAGAAAAGTTCAAACGATCAGAGGATTGCGATGGGCACTATATCTTGGAGACAAGTATTAAAGCACTATGAGCCACGTATTGAGTAGCTAGTCGTAAAAACGAGCCAGTAGAGGGTCAACAGTTGAATACGGTGCTGGGAGACAGCAGAGAATAGTAGCCGTTTGAAAAGACAAATAGTTGCATGAAGTCTCTCTTCTTAATAAGTGCTATCTGGCCGCTTTATGTGCTATTGTATTTGTTTGCAAACGATTAGCTATTAGTGTACTTCTATTTACTATCAGTACTGTTTTTGTGTACATCTCAGTTGTGAGTTTGTCATCTATGTTCGTATCTTTATGTTAATAAACGTTATTTGTTTTTACTCGGAACTATAGAAATGTTTTTACTTAACAATATTTCAAAAGTTTTAAAAAAGACAAATTTAACTTTAACAACATATACCGGATTTCTAATAAAATATGTAACATCATCTCTGAATGACAGAAGATACACGAAGTAAAATTATAAATACTTTACTATAAAAAGAGTGTAGCATAATTAATGGCAAACTTGAAAGAGTAATAGATCACATCCAAAAGAACAAGAGCTGCGCAAGAAGTTATAGGCGAAAACATCCACACACACACAAATACCCCAAGGCAATTTTTATTCAAGATTTTGACGGTGTACGAACAGCATACAATGCTATGTAAGCATCGAACTCTACGACACGCCCTTAGTTTATGACATAGCTGAGGGGAATGGATAAAGCGCTCAATGAAGTAATCAGAATGTATAAAATCCTTGTATAAATAAGTATCGAATAATTTATCTGTGCAGATACATTTAATTTTGTGCGAATATCTATGTTAAGATTGCGCTGTGGGTGTGAGGACAAATTACGACATATACATCCACCGTGGAAGAAAACGTTACTGATGCCGGGATCATTAACACAAGTACAAGAACAAGTGCCATTATTGCCTCCCCAATGGGGGCATACCAGTTAAGTGTACTACACGTTTTATAGAAATACATGATTATCATTTACATCTTTGAAGACCTTGCAGATCGTTCTGCATATATGTATTTCGTGTAGTGGTAAGTCCAAAAATGTTAATTTTTCAGCCATTTTTGTTTACTGACAAGAGCTGGTTTACAGATGTTTCGAATCAGATCAATACACATTTATTGAGAGACAATTATCAGTGGTGAACGACTCCGTGTAGTACAACAATGCTTCGTAGTGGATATATGGGCAAGTGTGGAGGATAACTTCTTAGTTGGGCCTTCTACCATACAGTATGGCATATGCAGAGTATCTGCAATTTCCTCGATTAGGTTTCTGTTTTAACCCTTAGCACTCTGATGTCTTCTCTCTGGCACCCTTCAAGATAGTGCATCATTTTGTTGCTTTATTTATCAGTTTAAATTTTGACAGGTAAAAATATGTAGATTAATTTTCGAGGAAAATTCAACTTAAAAAAAACTCAGGTATATTAATTTTTCAAAGCAATAAACAAGTCCTCTTATTCGACAAATATTTATTGCATCGATTTACTTTTCGGAGCGCTAAGGGTTAATAAATCATATACCAGCAAATGCGATTTACAATATATGGTTAGCTCCTCCATTGCCTCGACTTTTAACGGTGTGGGGGCATTAGAAACTGATTTAAGAAACTTCCATTAAGTTTGAAATATACATTCCACAAATATTTACGAGGTTCATTTGAAAGAAGCAATCTCCGATTGCCCTTTTCAAAGATTCAAAGGAATTGTGATTGATGTTGGTGTCATTAACGAAAAGGCAGGCAATTTGGCACGTGTCTGGCAATCAATAATACTCCAATCTCAAGTATGCATCGTATCGGGGTAACTTCAAGCAAGTGCTGAAGTAATTAATATTTAGTCAATTAATAAATCAATTTGTAAATATTTAGTCAATTAAATGTCTACCCATTAATCCCTGTCTTGCATTCTTCCAAATCTCATACCTCTACTAGTTCTTCAATGGGCATTTCTGCTAGAGTTATGCAAATCTAGCTCTTTTGGATGTGATCTATAACATCTTGAAGTTTAGTCCTTTATTTATGAGGCGTCCTGTGTAGTAATTGCTAATATAAATATAAACAAATAAGTAGCAAGTGTCTGCTTTTGTTCTTATACATAATTATCAACAGATTTCCTTCCCCTTATTTATTCAGTTTCCAAAGTTAACTCAATATTTAAAAAAACGAGTTTGAAAACGAAGCACAAAAGCTTTGCTTGTGTTTCAAATTACAAACAATGCAATAATTACTTCTTTATTTTTCCGGATAGCTGTATTTTCTTCATGACACCGATTTAACTTTGGAATACTTTGAAAATGGCAAACACTGCACCTTGTCGAATTACCTAATTTTTCTTATTATTATGCATATATTTAGTTTGTGTATGCTAAATTCATTATAAACTATGTTTAAACTTTATTATATATATATTACTCAAAAAAATCTTAAAATATATGAATGCTTAAAACTTTTTTGTTAACTTTGAAAAGGTGAAATCACATCAATGAGTAAAATATAAAAGCATGAATATTTCCCCTTGACTTCTTTTAATAACCTAATACAAAATTGACAAATGCTACAAAACATATACAATATTAATTATAAAAATCAGATACTACAGAGCCTTATAAATATACATTACATTCTGAGTGTTGCTTTAAGCTTTAAATCCCTTTTCATGGATGATAATGCTCATTTCACTAGGGCACTATTAAAAAAGACAATGTTTTGAGGGGAAAAAAATACTTACCCATTTTCATATTTTGATGATATCCTTGATTTCAGGATAAATTTATATATTTTCTTCAATTACTTTTTAAGAGACAGAATTATGTATTGGATCAAATAAATATCACCCCTTTCCCCCCAGAAGCATGCAATTAGTACAAGAAAATGATTCAGCAGAATTAAAAAGGATGTAATTCAATGATAAAATCCATAGGAAAATGTATTTATTTGTGCATGGAGACAATGGAATTTTTATTAATATAGTAACAATACTCTCCAATTCTTTGTAGAAAAAAATGGAAAATTTACAATTAATCAATATAATCAACAGTATTACAAAATTGTATACAACTTATTCCATAACCATATAATCGAATTCTATACAACTTACTTCAACCACAAATTTTGATGGATGGTCCAACAAAACTGCTTTCATACACTACTTGTTTAATTATCTACATAAACCAAATTTAAGAAAAATAAGTCCTCTTTAAAAACATGTAAACAGCCTTCACATTTGGGGGCATATTGTGTGTGTGTGTATATGCATAAATTTTCAAATTTTCCAATCTAGCCACACCCCTTTTTTAACCTTTAAATGATTCCGAATAATGTGAAATACCCATTTATAAAACATTAGACAAATCGGTACATAATAACTGAAGATATACAAGAAAATCCTTTAAGGGCTGCTTAAATACTTGGAAATATAGCAAATAAGTCATTCTAGTATTACTTTCCTTCATTCATATTTTCATTTCAACTATTAATACAGCAGTTCCAAGAAAAAACATTTTAATTACCATTAGCAATGACTAAATAAAGTTTTTTAATGTATATATTTATTTGAATATTTAAATTATATAAAATAATAATAATAGAGGAATATTGTTTAAAATCTTTAAAAAATTGAAAAAGTTTAGCAATTCACATTGATATAACAAGCTTAAATCTAAGTTTATGGAGCAGCTGAAAAGTGAAAGACATATGCTATTTCTTGAAGCAATCCTTTAAAAGAACTGAAACAAAGAGCATAATGTTACTAATTCATGTGGCCAAATGTCCACCAAATAATATAAAGCAAATAATTTTTAAGAATACGTTGTTACTTGAGTCTCTCCTTACAAGAGCATTAAATAAGAATAAATCGACCTTAACATTTTAAAAGTTTGTCCAGTTAAAAAAAAAATTAAGATATGTTGTCAAATCGAGTGATACTGCATTATTTTATAAAAGGAATAGTTTTTATTATTTCTTCAGTGTTTTATTTCTTCATACATATTTGAACAGAATTTTGGTTTTGCACTTTTTCCATTAATTAAAGACCTTGATAATTTCTACTCTTCCATTTTTGCCTCAATTATATGCAATGATAATCAGTTCATCTTTGAAAAAAAAAATGTTAGCTTGAAAGAGATAGAAACATGTACATATATCAATTTAATTTTAAATAAAAAATAAACAACTTAATATAAAACAACATTGGAAAAAATGATTTGATTTTTGTACTATTTTCGTGATTTTTTCTTTACTTTTGCCAAAGAATTTTGAGATGACCCCTCTCCATCCATACTAAAGAAAACAAAAAATTATACTTTCTGAAAGCTTTTTTATTATTTCCGCATATCTTAAAAATTATTAGATACAGTCGATGAAATTTGGAACAATGGTATTTTAGGTCTTGCTTTTTCTTTTTTTGCAGTGAAATTTTTGTGAATTTTTATTCAAAAAGTGTTAGCTTATGAATTTGAAATCAATAAAAACAATATATAAAAAACATTGATATTTAAAAAAAATACAACTTTTTTCTTTAACATAAGATAAGAGTTACTATTAAAGATTCATTATACTTTGAAATATGTTGAAAAAAAATCAGAACTCTCATTTAATAATAGAAGCTGAAACTTTTAACTGTTTACAACTCACCTATCATTTACACAAAATTACAAAATACTATTTATGTTCATTTTTTTAGCTTGTATAATTTACATATGTATTTGAAACTGGATGTTACTATTTAAAGGAGGGGATGAGTTTGTATAAGTCTAATTATGAATGCAAACCCATGTATGAAAATTCTCATTCACTTATTAAAAACATATTTACGCAACAAACATTTATAGATTTACTATGCAGCAATTACTTTTTGACAGTGTCTGGGTAAGTTTTTGGTGGACTGTACATAATTTTTCATATAAAAAAATAAAAGCTTACTGATCGAAATTTTACATGAATTTGAATTATTCCCTCCAGGATTAAGAACGATATGGGTGTTGAAACCAGCAAAATTATACTGCCTTTCTTAAAAAGGATATATTTCACTAAACTCCTTCATATTCAAAAATACTATATAAGTTCTTATTTTTTATCTTTTGCATAATATAAAAGTTTAAATAAAGCAAACTTTTTAAAAACATTTAAAACTTAATCATTAGTATTTATGCAAAGTTTCAAACTAAATTTGCAAAAATTTCATGGGGATAATGTTCATAAAGACCAATTGCTGCAAGTAAATACATTTTTCACTGTTATGTTGTTTAAATTTATATGCAATTTTATCAAAGTTCTGATTCATTTGTTATCAGTGTAATATTAAATAATTTTATTACTTAATTCACGATTCCATTATAGATGTTTTCTTGGTTCAATTTGACATCACACTCACACAGTATGTGAAATTTAACACTGAACCATGATTCTGATATTATTCACATTTGATGAATAAAATAGAAGAAAAACTGTAAGGAGCTCACTGAAATGGCAATAGAGAATATGAAGATATCATACTGCCTTCTTTTAAAAGCATAATGAGCTTTATTGAAAACTTGTGAAATTATTTTGTTTGTCTAGAGCATTAGGAGAAAATAACACAATGAACAATTTGATTAATAATGCTCTAGTTAATAGACAGTCAGCATGTCAGATGGTAACAGGTTATTCTTTTCATTAAATTCTAATCCACATATTCACATAAAAAAATTAATGTATTATTAGTACTCAAAACAAACGAAATATGTATGATTTTTTCTCATTTTTATATTTAAAAAAATGCATCTTTACAAAGTACTTTTTACAATATCAAGAATTATCTTTATAAGTATTATCTTAAAAACTTTAAAAACAGAATTCTTAAATGAATTTATATTAGTAGCAATCATTTTTAACAATTAAAGTTGTTTTCATTAAAATTTCGATTGCACAATTATTCATTTATACATTATTTATGTTAGTACCTTGAAAGATTTAAATGGTACTTTAATACTGACAAAAGATTAGGAGTACCATTTTCAATTGGCAGATGGTATGGAAGAATATGATAAAATAAATCAGTAAATTTTAGAATCTCTAAATGGACTCGCACGTTAAAATTGTATGGACAGAGTTATTGAATATTTTAAAAGGAAGGCTAGTGAAATTAGGGATAAACAATAGATCCATCAATTTAATACTTTTAAAGGTTTATTATCAATCAATTTCATAAAATTAATATCGATGCAAAGTGATGTATCAACATGGATATATTTAAAATTATTTCTCATCTCAATTAAGTGTTTAATAAATACTTATTAGAATTATTTTTCAAATAAAGTATAATTAGTCCATAAGTATTTAAAGAATTAAAATACATTAGCTCTTATTAAAAAAAGAAAATAGTAATTATTTACCTGATAAATTTCATAAATTCCTTTTCTTCCTTCATCACATTCTCGTTTCACCCAATGGCGATTTAAATACGAGCAAATGCCATTTAGAACTTTACTTGAAAACTGATATTCTTCCCACTGCCTAGTGTAAAACCTCAACACATCTTCATCCATTAGATCTATACCATCCTAAACAAAAGGAAGCTGTTTATAAATAATTCTTAATAACTTACAGATAGTCAAACCAGTTGTGGCTTAGAAAGGTGATATAATGGAATCATAATACATAAAATTGTCTAATACAAATGTTCAACAAATTGGAAAAGTTAAAAGCTAAATTACTTTGAAATTACAGAGATTTATGATAATTAGTTCATCAAGATTTCACCGCATTTTAAATTTTTACACCTTGATTTAAAATTTTAGTTTAACCCAAGTTCAATTATTTTAAATCAGATACTATGCGACTGTGAATTACTTAAAAATATGGCAGCAATTTAGATAGAAAAAGACTGAAAAGTTTCAAATATCATATGGTCAGTGGGAGTAGGGAACTACTTAAAAAAAATTAGAAAATAAAAAAAACAATTCTTTTTTAAATTTACCTTCAAAAGATTTATGAGGTAGCACTTCAGAAATTCTTTCAATCTTTTATACAATTCATGTCCAACAAATTGAGCTCCTCCAAGTTGTGGATTCTTTTTGCATTTTGTAGAAGACGAAGAAGATGATAAAGAAGTCGATGATGTTGACGAAGATCTAGATCCAGATTGATGAACACTTGTACAATAATCATAAACATGTCTATTATAATGTTAAGAAAAACAGCTGATCCACTTTTCATTATTCAAATTATAAAAATATTTAGAAAAGTAAAAGTTATCCATTTATTTTAACAGAATGCTATTCTATATCACTTATAGTTTCTATACATAAAATCATATTAATTAAATATTCCCAAAAATAAACTCAAAGGTTAGAGAAAGGAAGGAGCATTTTTAAATGATTAAACATTTTATATTTTAGTATCAAACTGTATGAGAAAATAATATTAATTATTTCATCATAAAACTTAATGTAATACAGTAACATATTAAAAGAATGAAATAGCAAATGATACATTTTAAAAAAATTTCCAACATATATTTTATGAAATACACAACCGGCAAATAACAGAAGGGATTATTTAAGTTTAAACTGATTTACAACAGCACTAGACATTTCAGTGTGCATAGTGAGAAATTGCTGCAAAAATTACTTTTAAGCACAAAAGTGCCAAAGATTAAGCACCTCTGTATAAGTGTGCAAACATATTTTCTAAGCATAGTATCCCCCCCCTTCCGTTTCTATAATAATGTATACTTTTTATTGAAAAAAAAAATATTTAAAATTACTTAAAATACTTGGTTGAAGTGTAGTTTGGTGTGCCTTCGAGTTCATCGCCAACATGGCAATCCAACGAAATGATCTTATTGCAACCCTGATTCTGTTTTGTTGACTACTTTTTACAGTGGTTGTGTTGTACATGAACTAGATATATCTTATGAAGAATACTAAATTAAAAATAATAAAAAATTATAATAACAAGACTAAAAGATTTTAATTTAGTCTTGTATTATAATTGAAAGTTTTTTTATTGCTAATAAGGGACTGTAATGTTATTCTTAATGCGAATACCAACAAAAAAATATTTATTCTTTTCCAGTATTTAACTAGAATATGTTTTAAAATTCATCTGCAATGGAATTCGTTGCACTTTTCATAATTTTTTAGTTTATCTGACAGTTTTCTTGATAACTCGTTGCATCGTTAATTGTTCAAAAACAGGTGTATGGTGAATGAGATGGAAGGAAACATTTTGAATCTGCAGAATGAATGTAGGTTGAGTGGAATATATATATATATATATATAAATTTGTTTATGAAGTTGGGAAAAGGATGCTTGTTTGAAATTTTGTATGGAGAATGGTTGATTGTTTCTTTTCTTCTGATTATGTACTGTTCCTGTTATCCAAACAGCTTGTCGGATACCGATCTCTAAACTCTATTATGAATCAATATTCCTACTTCTCAATACTCATATGATGTAGTATATAAAGCTCAATGCTCTTCAAAAACTTATAAAAGCTTTTAATTTACTTTAACTACATCTAATTACATTCACGGACATCTAAAAACTGCGACGCACAGACACAATATGTAAATATTCACAGAAGTTGCCAGATACCAAAAAAGGGATACAACAAAATGATCTCGTAACCAGTCGGTTTTCTACATCCTCCCACCTTCAGTTGGGAGAGTTCACACCTCAACAAGTCTCAAAGTCACAAATCGAGTCTTTGGTCCAGCCCCAGCTTTAACAGTTTTAACAGTTCCAGCCCCAGTTTTAACAGTTTCTGAAATGAGACCTTCAGGATCTAATACTCGTGTCCACGAACCCTCATGAGTAGCTAGCTCTCGTTGCACTTCAGGAGTAGCCTGCTCTCGTTGCACTTCAGGA
>JAPMOQ010006612.1:2316340-2362161 GCA_026543055.1 Argiope trifasciata
AGCCTGCTCTCGTTGCACTTCAGGAGTAGCCTGCTCTCGTTGCACTTTATCTCTGACATTCTCAGCCACATCATATGTTATTTCCAACGAAAACAGTCGTTGTATCGGTCTTAGAATTTCCCCAATGGCTGTTTTAAGTCTCAAAAGTCTGATAATTCCATCCTTTCCTGGGATGATTTCTGTCACACTTCCAATGGTCCTGTTGATAAGCTTCTGATTATCGTTTCTTACAAGAACACCACCCACAGAAATATTCGACTTATTTTGCTGTTTTGCCCTTTGAATTAACGAATCTAAGTACTCAGACCTGAATCTTTTTCTAAGGTTCGTTTGCAAAGTAAGATGATATTTTATCCTTCTATTTAGGCTTTTGTGATCTGCTACATCACAGCCAGGCACTCCATTTTCTCTAATGTCTTGGAACAAAATCTGAATCTCTTTCTGAAACATAGGTGAAAGGTCTCAAGTTGATTATCGACTCACAGTCGCAGAGAACCGTGATCATCCCCTTATATGTCAAAAAGGCATGGCTTAACATACTCTTTAGAACATTTTTCATAACTTGTATTATCCTTTTCCACCAGCCTCCACACCAAGAGGCAGTAGGGGGTTAGATTTCCACTGAATGCGATTTAAAGATCCATTCTCTACGATTTGGTTCAAGTCCAAAGAACTAAGCAGATTATTAGCACCAACAAAGTTTGTTCCATTGTTACAGTAGATAACTGAACATCTACATCTTCTTGCCACAAATCTGAGCAGGGCCAACAAAAATGAGTCAGTGGAAATGCCCGATAGAAGCTCAAGATGTACAGCTCTGTAGACAGCGCATGTGAAAAGACAAACCCAAGTCTTTTCCTCATCTTTCAAGTACAATGGGCCAGCTATGTCCACTCCAACAATTTCGAATACAGCAGTGTTTGATTCGATTTTTGGTAATTGGGGCTGGCTCTTCATCTAAATTTTTTCCAGAATGCCTTTTGCAGATAACACATTTTGAGATGATCGATAGCACAGTTTTTCGGCCATTTACAATCCAAAAATGTTCTCTCAGCAGGTTAAGTAGCATTTGAGTCCCCATATGACCATGTCTTTGTGGAAATAAATGATTGAAAGTTTTACAACATAGTATTGAGAAGGAAGAACTACAGGTGTTCGAAAAGAATGGATGTCTTCGCGATACTCAATTTTTGTTCTCAATCTGATTATGCTGTCCTCATCTTTGTAAACTCTTAAAAGTTTTCAATTTCTCATTAACTAATGCTTCATTTTGAATGATCTTTACTATTTTCTCTGCATCCAGAGTATCACATTTTCTTAGTTCTTTCGGGTTTTTTTTTTTTTTTTTTTTTTTTACAGTTTCTAAAAAATCAAGATCCAGCCGATCATACGTACAATTATATCATATTGAGAAAAGTAACGATAGTACCAGTCAAGTTTTCATAGACAGGAGCACTCAAACAGGCAGTCGGGGCAGACACAAGAGTTTTCTTTCGTTCCTTCAGCACTTCATCTTCATTGACTACAACATCTGAAAAAGGCCACTGATCAGCAGGTGAATGTAGTTAGTCAGGGCCTCCCCACGATTTAGACCGCACTAGTTTCTTTGCAAAACAACCTCTACTTGGAAGATAGACAGGGTTAAACGAACCAGGCACATGCCTCCAATTTTCTTTGGAAGTTTTCTTTTAAAGCTCCGATTTCAGCAACACGGTTTTGTACGAAGGCGCTACAAGCATCTTCTCTTTTTATCCAAGTTATCACTGTGGTTGAGTCAGACCAGAAATAGATTTCATCATGCGGAATTTCTTTTGTGATCGATGTGGCAAGGCATGTAGTGATTATAGCCGCCAATAACTCTAGTCTGGCAATAGTGATCTTTTTTCCTGTAGGGGAAACTCTGGCTTTAGCACTTAACAACTGAACTTTGACATGCTCACTTGTCTCAACTCTAAGAAAAGCTATTGCTGCATAACAATACATGCTCGCATCACTGAAAAAATGCAAGGAACATTTCTCATCCACATCACCAATTTTTAAGTATCGAGGAATTTGCACCTTTCCGAAGTGAAATCTCTCTTATCCACTTCAGAAACTCTTCTCTAGTATCAGAGCCCAATTCTTCCTCCCAATTCAATTTTTGCTCCCAAGTTCTCTGTAGCAACAGTTTTAGAAACTATACAACAGGATAAGTTACACCAATTGGATCGAATATGAGATGGGCTGCAGAAAGAATAGTTTTCTTCGTCACACGCTCCACACAAAGCTCCTTCAGGCTGTTCATTTTGATACCCAAAGTAACAAGACCTTTGTCCCACTGTAATCCTAGAACATTCGTTACAGAAGTACTTTTATCAGTAAAATCTGTGCTTTCCCAGCCTCTTAGTTCAAAACTTCTCTCAGCCATGACATTGGTTGCAACCACAATGAAAAGTTCAAGCTCCTTCTGGTCTGGCACACTTGCCACACAATTATCCACATAAAAACTCTACATTAATAATTTGATTCTCCTGTTTGGGTATTTGTTATCTTGATGTTCTACAATATCTTGCAAGTGGTGTAGAATAACAATCCCGAGCAGAAATAGGCTGCATAATACACTAAAAACTACATGACAATTTCTAAAGAGTTTCAACTGCCCATCTTCACCAATCCACAGAAAACGCAAAATCTTTGTCAGAAGGTGACAGACAAACTTGTAAAAAGGAATTGCGAATATCAACAATAATTCCAATTTTTTCCAACCGAAAACGATATTAGATATTTGGTATCAATAAATAAAATTCCAGTTTCTAAACAGTCATTGAGAATAGGGGCACCTTTCTGTCTGGAAGAAGCGTCAAATACAGGTCTGATTTTGGCTGCATTATTCTAAATCAAAACAGGACGATGTGGTAAGTAATGTGCAGGGAGATCAACCTCGTCCTTAGTCACTTCTTCTATGATATTTTCTTCTAACTACTCTTTAAATACTGCTCTATAGGCTTCAAAGAGACTTTTGTTTTTAAGTCTTTTAACAACTTAGTGTAATCTCTTTTCAGAAAAGCTCACACTTTTTAGGAAGTGGAAGATGATCCTCAATCCATGGCAAACTCACAGCATACCTATTGTTCTCTATTTTAACTGTGTCTAAGAAATGCCGCCTCGCTGCTTCTTGTAACTCAACCGTATACAAATATACCGGCCACAAATATGTTATGAAAGCACTTGTCGTAAGCATTTAAGTTAATAATAAGTAATATATATATATATATATATATATATATATCCAACAGTTTTCTCTTTTTTTTTTCTTAATGAAAACAAAATTGGCCAGATTAGTCCAACAAATAAAATTGTTGAAATAGACATGGACCTGAAATATATAGTATGAATTTAAGACTAAGTTAAAATTTTAAAATACTAGATTTTAGGTGATTGGCTAACATGATTACATACTAGAATTAAATGGATATAGTACATTTAAATACCGCAGTTGATCGTTTCAAGCGATTACTCAAAAACGACACATTTGTCGCGACTTAAACAGCTTTTCTTATCATTACCATGAGATGCAATTAAAATATATATGTTTAAATTAAATTTAGTTTTTCTAAAAAGTTTGTAATATTAAATGAAACAACTCAACTTGTATTGAAACGATTTTTTGTAACAGAAAAATGATTTTTGTTTTATGTGAATGGCAACTGTGAATATAAACGAATTAGATGTCAAGGATTTTTGTTAACTCGGCACAAGCTTAGAGCTCGTTCAGGAGCATAAGCCGGAAACAAACCTCCACACTTTCTTCCTTGTGGATTATCTTAACTAATCTGTTTCATTAAAATTTAAACAAAACCTTTTATTGACCCGCGGACGTGATATGGAAACAGTTTAGTCGTGGTTATATTATATATCAATTAAACTTGACAACATGGCTACGAAAGATATATTAAGAGAACGAAAGTGCGCTCATAAATAGCTTAATGAAAGAATTTGAAAAAGTGATGAATGGCGAAGTTGTAAAAATGAAACGTTTAACTTTTTATCGTGTTTACAGGGAATAAAAGATTGACCCTACAATTTTGAAAAATATCGAAACAGATGAAGATTTTGAAAACGAATATAAGATTGAAGAAAATCTAGAAAAAATGGATTTTAGTGAGAGAAAAATTAAAACTTCTTCAATAAGATGTGTTTTGAATCAGTAATTTCATCACAAAATGATAAGCGAAAAATGCGGCTACCAAAAAACTGAATTATCACATTTCGGTGGCGATTTGAAGGATTATTTAAGATTTTGGAGTTAGTTTCACAGAATAAATACTGATGAGGATTTGGTGCTGGAAGATAAATTTCAATATTTATTACAGTGCATGTTGCAAAGGAAGTCGAGCTCATGAAGTTATTGAAAGTTTCCCTCCAACATTTGAAAACTATTAGCTCTCGTTATACAGAATACAACAGAAAAGGGGTAAGTCAAATATTTCTGATTTTAATGATAATTAGATTCTCATTTGAGATCTTAAGAGTATTATAGGATTAACAAGTTAAAAATATGAAGCCATTTTAATCTCTCTTGTTGAATTATGTATTACCTAAGAATTAATGACCGCGAGTTTGGCTCAGAGGTCTAACAAGCTCGACAACAGATGATGAATTAACATTTGGTTATGGGAATAAACTTGGAAATTTACAGTGTTTTTTTTAATGTGAAGGCAAAGAATGATTACAGTTGGCTAGAAATGGAATAGAATTTGAATTCAATAGTGGTAATTTGAAGAGAAAAAAAATTGGATGACAACGGCAACTGCAAGTAATTTATTTTTAGGTGATATGGGGGGGAAAAAAAACGTTTCATTGTGTGTTTTGTGACAAAACCTACAAAAGAAAATATTGCTTTTTCGTTCAAAATTGGTCTTTAGACAAAAAAAAATAAAACTATAAGTAATAAGAAAGTGTGTAATGTTTGTTGCAATGGTAGTCGCAAAGCAAGGGATTATAAATCGAAGTCAAGTGCCTGATTTGCACTGAATGGCATCATACAATCAAATGTTTTGAATTACCTGTAAATAAAAGATTTCAACAAATGAGTATCCACTCGAGCAACACATTAATTGGTGAAGAATGTTCTGAAGCTGTATTACTACAGACTATATTTGTAAATACTGAAGCAAACAGAAGTGGGTTCGAGCATTGATTGACAGTGGTTACTAGAATCTGTACATATTAAAAAGGACAGCGGAAGAAGTAGGATTTGAACCAATGAGAAAGAGGAAGTTTAGCTCATTCATTATATGAAGACGTTAAAATACAAATAAAAGATCACAGTGTGCATAAAATTAAGCAGAAATCACCCAATGGTAAATATTCTTTTGATATATAAGTTTTGGACCAGTCATCTAGATATGGAAAAATTCCTAAACTCAACAGAGGATTGTAAAACAAAGAATTAAGAAAAGATAAAATCTGGATAGATGATTACGGTAAAGGTTCTCCTGAAATAGAACTGCTAATCATAGCAGATTTTTGCATACAACTTTTTACTGCACGTATAAAAAAAACTTGAATATGGGTTTATTATGTATGAAACTTCAAATACATAATAACCTCAAATAACATTAAAACCAACCTCAAATAACATTAAAACCAACCCCAAATAACATTAAAAGAACACCACAGTCAAGCGTTACTGAAAATATCACAACGCTTACATAAAGTGAGAAAGTAGGACACTTTGGGAATTTGAATCTTAAAATCCTAATGAAAAAGTATCCAGTAAAAGATTGGCCCGATTCCAAAATAAAACTAACAAAGAAATCCCAATGGAGAAAAGATATGGGAGAATCAATGTGTCCTGTAAAATATTTTCTATATGTTGTATTTTCAAGCACTTAATAGTGACAGTAAATTATATAATAATAGACTATTTAAAAATATAAAGAACAACTCAAAATTTAATAAATGCAATAACTAAAAGGATAATGCAAATTTAGAACATTCCAATAGAAAAAAACTGTACCGGAGTAGTCAAAACTAAATAAGGTAGAAATGTTATAAAACCTAAATGATACGATGATTAATGTTAGACTTTATTAATTTATATTTATTAATGGGAAAAAATGTTTTGATTTTATTATGTCTATAAAAAAATCAAAAGGTGAGGGAGTCGTGACTTTAACAACTATTCTTATCATTACCATGAGATATAATTTAAATATATATGTTGAAACTATAATAATTTAAATGTTAGAAAAAGTAATATTAAATGAAATAACTCAAATTTTATTGAAATGATTTTGTAATGGAAAAGATGTTTTATGTGAAAGACTGCAGTGGAAATAAACAAATTAGATAGGGCTCCAATCATTAACACTGCAGCACCCTTGAGATGCCAGACTGAAATCGACGAAGACTTATAAAACATCAGGTAAATTCTCTTTTTACCTTTTTAAAAATTATCTCTCATTTAATCCATAATTCCATTGCAGATACAATAGCTAACAAGTATAAAAATATCTAGGTTCATAGCACTCTTTTAGCAGGTAAATTTAAATTGCAGGGTTTCGGAGATGGACCAAAATTCCAAATGCTACACTGAAACAAGCATCACATCATGAAACGAATTAGATGTTGATTTCTGCATGGTTATGGACTATTTTAACTAACCTAATTCATTAAAATTTGGACAAAATAATATTAATGAGAATAGTGATTTAATATGTTAAAAGGTTTTAAAGCAGCTTTTTCTATGTTCAATATATTGTTTTGGCACATTAAATTCATCCCGATATTTTCTATTTATCAGACCATACTGCACATTCTTCTTTAATAGATAAAAGTATACATAGATACTTACCAAGGATAATTTAAATAAATTCATCAGCATCTAAATCAATAAAAATTGAGAGGTTTTCAATCTATACTTATAATAAAGTTCAATGTGTGTGTGTGTGCGTGTGTTGGAGCTCTACAGGCCAGACCGCTGGACCTACAGCTACCAAATTTGGTACATGTATACCTTGGAGGTCGGGAATGTGCACCTCGGAGCCCTTTTATCGAATTTTTAATTAGAATTTGAATTAATTTAAATTTAAGCGAAATTTCAACGTCTTTCCGCTATAACTTCCGAAAATATTATTGCACAAACATGATTTTTATATCAATTTAAAGATAAAAAAATTAGCTTTCTAACAATATCAGTTTTTTTAATTTATAACGTAGGCTTCTATTTTTAAAGAAATATTTTAACAATGTTTTTATCACGTGACTGGATAAAATAATGCCAGAAGTTCGAATAAAAAAAAACTATCATCATAAATCAAGTCTAAAGAAATGCAACTTTTAACACGTGACTGGATAAAATAAAAGAAATATAAAATGTGATATTTTCTAAAAAAATAAATGCAAAGCAAAAGATTCTATGATCGTTTGCAATATCTAAATAATTAATTCAATAAATCTTCTTTACAGTAAACCTGATCGAATTTAGACAGGATATGCATTGGAATCCCGACTTAATGGCATATTTCTATTATCGTTTGCAACATCTGTATCATTAATTCAATATATATATTTTTTTTTCATTACAAAATGTGATAGTTTCAAATAAATGCAAAGCTAAGGTTTCTATAAAATCTGCAAGAGCACGTCAAAGGGAAAAAATTAGGTTTTATCACCGTGTTGCCCTCATTTTGACGGAAGTTCAAATTTTTAAAAAAATAAAAAAATAACTATCATCGTAAATTAAATATGAAGAAATGCAACTTTCTGCACATGACTGGATAAAATAATATAAATATAAAATGTGATATTTTCTTTAAAGAATGCAAGGCAAAGGATTCTATGATCGTTTGCAATATTTAAATCATTAATTGAATAAATTATCCTTATTTATACAGGATTGAATTTATACAGGATCTGCATTCAAATTTCTTTCCAATGGCCAATTTGTAAAATATTATTAATAGGCATATATATTGTTTAACACTATTAATTTGATCTAAATGAAGTAAATAATTACATTTTATGTAGCTCGAGTCAAACAGTGCATTTATGACTAATGAGTTTTAGATTTCTTCATACTTTGCTCTGTGAGCCATATTTTACAAAATATTTTTATTAATATTTTAAAGAAAAGTTGCTACATCAATCAGTCTTCTAAATCAATCATTAAAACTGACTGATTTATAAAATTAAAGAATATTATTAGGAAAACGTGTTCTTTTAGAGCTTTCCGTCCATCATAAGGAAAATATTAATTTCAGGCCAATCAATGCCCGGAGTTACTTCAAGGCTAATGAATATGTGATTTAATTGAAAATTTTAGAACCCATTACTCATGGCGAACCAGCTGGTCGCCAAAGGCGGCTAGTACACAATAAGTATGGTATAGTACCTATTTCATATGGCTCCTTCCAGATAACTGAAGAAAACGGCACATTGTTGAAGAAAATGAAAGAAAAATCATTAAGGGATAAAAATCAATTATCTTAAAATGTGTTGAAACCTCTGGAATACTTCTGTGAATTCTTAACTTTTAAATTGGTTTTCTTTTTGATACATCCAGTAAATAAGGCTTTATAATCAAGATTTCAAGAGCTATTTATCTTGACCATACCTCTGAATATTTCCCAAGAATCACTTCTACCTTACAAGCCTCCTATGAGTACAATACAAACCTATTGGAACCATGATCTAAAAAAGAACCAACTCAAGTTTTATTACAGAAAGGTGAAGATACAGTTTGTTCACTTGCAAAAGATAACAGTGCAATTGTCTATACTGATGATTTCTCTGATATTAATTGTTATAGAGGTGCAGGCATCTACATTATTTACCCACCAGAAAACTTCATGCTTAAAATACCCACTGGCCAAATTTCTACGAACTTTACTTGTGAACTAATTGCTATTAAAGAGGCTCTAACCCATTGTCTCTATTTTTCTCCTGTTGATGACTCAATTGAAGAAATTATAATTTTCTCAGATTCTAAATCAGTTCTAGAAGCTATACGAAACAGTGAGTCAGCACGGAAGGTAGATATTAATACCCTTCTTCACTCACTAAATATACCATGCATTCTCCAGTGGATTCCTGCTCATGTAGGTATCAAGGGGAACGAGCGTGCAGATGCCCTTGCAAAGGAAGCATATGATGAAGAACAACCCCGAACAGTCACCTGTACAGATGCAAATGCTGCTGCCAGGCTTAGGACATTCAACATTTTGTCAAGGTAACAATCCCTGATTTAGACTGCCCAAGAAATCTCTCCTTTACAATAGCTCAGCTATGTACTGGACATTTCAAGGGCGTGAAGATATCACCAACTGGTATTAAATCTTATGCAAGCACTGCCTTCAAACCCAATTGACTCCACAACATGTTCTTAAACTATCAAGCTATTATCCGATCCCTCTTCCTCCTTGAAGCACTACCAATTGAGATCCTCCATGGCCATCAGGCACCAGAACTGGCAGATCTCATGACCAAGACATTTGGTGGAATAAAGACTTCATTTGCACCTTTATAGACATGATAACAACAACATCAAGATTTTGAATCATTATATTCAACATGGGAAAACAAAATGCTTTCTACATTTTCAAGAGAAAATTAAACACTTTTGAAGTGCCTAAAAATGGTTATCAAATTTAAGTACCTTTTATGATGCCATGTATCCTGCATTTAAGAAAACAAACATTCTGAAAGTAAAAGCGCAATGACAAAGTTTACCCTTTTTCTACCTGATATGTGCTCATTATCTGCAAATGAAAATCTCACACATTGCATTCATATTATAAATATGTTACATATCTGCTGAGAGAGAAAGCAGGAGATGTATTCTTCAATATGATTTACTTACGGCCATAATAATATTAAAGAAAATGTTCCACTTTGAAATGTTTTTGACTAATTCTATAACAAGAGATAGTGATACAATCCGAATAGGAAGGTGGACAGCAGGAGGGGGGAAAAAAAGAACCCCAGAGTTTAGTTAATTTTTCCTTGAGTTCACAATTATATTATGCGTGCAAGGATTGAAGGGCATGGGAATCAATTATCTACACAACTCAAAAGCCCAAATTCAAGGGAATAGAATGAAAAATAATTTTTTTAAAATTGAATACAACAACTACTATAAATATTAAATCGTAAAATTAGCATGAGAACTGCCTTTTAAAATGCCTCCTTACTTTCACCCTGTGCAGTCAAACAAAACCATTTATCTTTTAAATAATTTGAAAAATTCTTTGTTACCCTAAACAGGTTTAGTTTGGTTTTATGGCAAAAAGTCCCATTTGGTCGTTCTGTACCAAACGCATGGTTTAAACCCTAAACAGGAACCTGCAGAATGCACTCGAAATAAAGAGGGGAGAGAAGGAAAAAAGGAAGCCATGGAAACCTGCTATATAACCGCAACAACATTTTTCCTGAAAAAGAGCAGAGCTAAATTTCTTCAAAATTTCTCATTTTCAGGTGATACAGCAGATCAATATTAAATAACAGCGGTAGTAATTAAATTATGACAGGCATGGAAAAAGTCAAACATCCACACACATCAGAAATGTTATTATATTTGAATATATAAGAGAGAAAGATTTTAAAATACAATCTAATTTTTCACTCACACACACACACACACAATATCAAGGCTTGATTTATTTATTTTACTTTATTTGAATACACAATGTTTTCTTAGGAAAATCATAACATTTTCAAAAAGCAATCAGAAATGCTATTAAATTTAACAGATAAGAAAAATTTATGAATAGTCAACATAAGCAATTCCTAACAATTAACTGTATACTAACTTAAATACAGTGAATCTAAAAATACTATACAATTATTGTTTATAGAGTAGTGCAATATTAGAGCTTTCTTTGAAAGCAGAAAATTTAGAAGGCAAAATATGAAGGATACGTATAAAGTTCCATGTAACGGGACTTCGACATATCTTGATGTCTATTCATATACACTTGTTCAATACCATCTTTGAGATCACCCCATATCTGATCTAGATCAATTTGTTTCAGTCCATGTGTACTTTGAGATTTGCAAGTCATGCCTGAGGGACCTGGTGAAGCCATCTTGAAAACCTAAATCATAAAATTCTTATTTTTGGATAATTCCATTTACAAAGTAAGAAAGTAACATTAAAGCACTTTCTGAAAAAAAATTTAATATTTTAAACAGTTCTTTCCAAAAAGTGATAAATACTATGAAAGATAATTCAGCCCTTACCATCTTCCTCGGAATATAAATGTCTATACAATAAGAGAAACTATCGAGATTTAATACAAGTTAATGTTTTCATTTTTGAGAGAGATAATTTTTATATTTATATAGAAATGGAAGGCATTTAAGGGCTCTTCAATTTTTTCTTTTTCTTTGAGCTAACAAAATAAGTTGAACTGAGAAATAATGAACCTAGTATGTCCACTTATAATTTACACTTTAGCAGCATAACTGCAAAAGCAATTTTCAACTTCGATAAATTTCCATTGCCTCTTTTAAATCTCCAAAGCATGAACCATCATTCTTTGATAGCATATTTATCAAGATATAAGCAGACAATTTGGTAAGGTCAAGATAAACATTGCAACAACTACAATTTTCATTAATTTTGGATCCCAATTAAAAAAAATATTACATTGATGATATCCTTAATGTAGCTGTACCATCTATACAGTGATACCATGAATAAATTACAAACATCAGCTGTTTTCTTTATACAATATATATTTATATTCAAAAAAGTCAGATACATAAACTTTTACATTTAAAAACAATGAAAGTTCTTTTACCTTAAATGGCTAAAAATCTTGAGACTTTATATTTTCTCCAGGTCCAGACTTCGTTTGTCAATTATTATGCAACAAATTTTTTTTTCCTCATAACTTGAAATTTATACAAAATTTGTGGAAACACTTTATTAATCAACATCAATTCTTCATTAATAATTTAGGACATCTAAAATAATAAAGGTATTTCAGTTTTTATACATAATTTTTTTTTTTTTTAAAAAAAGCTGCAATTTGTAAATTTACTAATAGAGAGCCACAATTGAGCAAAAAATATTAAATTTTTTTAGAATTGCCAATGCAGTAACAGAATATTAAAGCAGGTTGTCCTCATTCAATTATGTTTGAAGTTAATTTCCCCCCCTTAAAATATCTTTTTCCCCCCAATACTCTCTGAATGTATAATTTTTTAACATCACTAATTAGATACTATATTTGCAAGCAAGTTCAAATATTTTTCAAACAAAGTGAACTAATAATATGTCCTAAAATATAATAAAAATCTGTTATTACAAAAATAAACACTAACTTATGAAAAATGCAGAGATATGTTAAAAAAATGACTGATAGTCAACCCACGGAAATCATGGAATAAGCAGCTGGAGGGTTAATTAAAACATAACCATAAAAATAAAATGATATGAAAGGTGGGGAGTGGGGGGAGGTCTATAAATTTTTACATTCAACAAAAAAAGCAAAATGACAAAATACTAATTCGAAATCGGTAACAAAACAAAATTTATCAATCCAAAACTTCCAAAAACTTGAAATCAATGATTATATATATATACACATACATACTTATTAATCAAAACTTGCCATCAAGTTACCATATGTAAAATATCTATATATATTAAACTTTTTTTCAAAGTACATTAAATTTTCATTAAAAGACAGTTTCCAATTATCAAATAAAATTTCTTTATATTAAAAAAAATGTGGGATAAGTAAGAATTTAATACAAAATATCGACAGAAGACTGAATTAGTGCAATTTTTGTATGTGGATGATAAACTAACCATAGCTAATTATTCCATTGATCAGGACATATGAAACTAGGAATGAAGAAAACTCTTGAAGTATTTTAGACAATGACAATAAAAAAATTTAAAAATATTTTAGGGAAAAAAGTAATGGACACATTCCAAGAAGTAATGTAACATAATATTAACTTAATAAATATTATTTTGAAACAGTTCAGGGAAAAAAGTATGTTCAAAAATAACAAAATTTATTTAATAACTTTCTTAGATCAAAATTTTTATATCTCCTTTAAACCTCAAAAAATAATCATAAATAAAAATAGAAAGAATGAAAACATGTGTAATTGTTTTTGGTTAAGAAAGCATGAAATTTGTATTTTTCTTACTGAAAGTTCTAAATATCAATCCCCTTCCCCCAAGAATCTTTAAGCTTCATATATACAGCTTTGACAACATTTATTTTAGCAGAAATTAACTTCCTATCATGGTAATAAATTTGAATATCAGCCAAGAAATTTTTAAATATACATAAAAAAAGGAAATTCTTTTTTCAGTTGCACTGACCAGGTTGTGTCACATTTTACAAATCTATAAAATTATAGATATTTCAGTAATAAAAAGAAATTTTTACATTGTATGGTTAAAAATGAATAGAATAAAATTATTCTGCTATTTTAATAATAAATTATTTCTAGAGATCAAATAGAAATTTTTAAAAAGTGCTGATCAATTATAGCTTTTAACTCATAATTTTATTTTGCATTAGTAACCAAAACAGAATTATATAGCAAATCTAACAACACAAGAACAATTAATTGTTAGTGGAATTATATTACAACCAAAAAAATTTCAGACTATAGAAATTCAAATGAGTGAATTTAAAAATATATATATATATATATATATTTACTACATTCAAAATCATGGTTATTTTCAGAGTAACTTAATATACAGATAAATGACTATATCAAAACAAGTGCAAAACCTTTTTTTAGCATTAAAATCCCTAGCTGTTTTTCACTTGCACTTGAAAAATATTTTATAAAAATGATACTCATAAATTGTATATATGTTGTAATGTTTCAAAGGAAAATAAAATTTAAAAACAAGGAAAAAATTTTTATTTTTAATCAAACAAAATAACACAAATAGAAAAAGCCTCCTCCATTTAGATATTGAGTTTAATCATTATAAATATATGAAATCCGAAATTAGCTTTGTCATTCATACTAAAAGAAAGGTTAAAAAGTAATTAATGAATGTATTTAAATGGGATTAAGTATGAAAAACTGTTTATAACCACAGTTCATCTTTAAAATGTGAATTAATTTTCCTTCTTAAAAAATGAAAATAATGTATATAAAAAATAAAATATTAGAATCAAGTCAGGATTTTTTCTCCCCGCCCCTTCCTTTTCTTTACAATTTACTCAAGTCCAATGATGGAAAAATATTGCATGCTAAAAACTTCAAATACTAGAAATAATAACAGGTCTATAAAATTTTAGCAATGAAAAATTTCTAAGTTTATTCCCTTCATGTCCAGGCATAGCATTGAAAAAGTTCCCAATATCAATATTTTTTACACATTCACAATTTAAATTCAGAAGCTTTTATTAAGTAATCTCAAAATTGAAAAATTCGTCTACAGGTTGAAAATGCAAAAATTTAAGAATATACATCATTATTTCTAATGCATTTTTTTATTTTATAATATCAGCTTTAATATTTAAGTTATTTTATGCTGTTGTATTTTAATATTCTTGATATATATATATTAAAAATAAAAAATCTAAAATAAGATTTTACTAAAAAAATGCAAGACAAAATTGCATTTACTAAAGAAATGCAATTTTGTTTTTAGAATCAATTGTTTTCTATTAATCAGTCTATTTATGCATAAAACAATTAAACTTTATAAGGTAATTTATTAAAAAAGCCTTTTTAATCATACTTGAACTGCGAACTTTGAAACAGAAGATTTGAGCCAAAACTCAGCATTCTTACAGTTTCATTACCTCACAAGACACCTACAAAAAGAAAAATAAAGCCTAGACATTATAAATTCCCAAAACATTACTTTTTAAAATTATTTCCAAGTACATGGTTTAAAACTAAAAGTTAAAGGAAACCGATTAAATT
The DNA here is from genome assembly GCA_026543055.1 of Argiope trifasciata. NCBI lineage: Eukaryota > Metazoa > Arthropoda > Arachnida > Araneae > Araneidae > Argiope > Argiope trifasciata. The sequence goes on from JAPMOQ010006612.1 coordinate 2,331,248, forward strand.
TTGTTATCACAGTAATAGAGTAGTCATACCTAATATCTTACCTGACAAGTCAAAAGTCTCAAAAAAAAATTTTTTTTTTCAACATGAATGGCAACATTCATGTTTAAACAAATGTGTAAATTAAAAACATTTTTATTCAGTTTAAATATTATATATATAGAGAGAGAGATCGATTTAATATGTGCAGTTTCACAACACAGAAGAAAAAATAGTGTTCAATAAAAAATATGCCTTTATATAAATAGCTTTGTTTCAAAATACGATATGTTTTATACCGACTATCTGACAACATTTTAGTGAAAATATCAAATTTTATCTATCCCATTTAATGATGTTTATCTAATTTATGATGCATAAATTTTTAGCAACACTTTAAAATTTCATGTTATAAAATAAAGGGCAGATTATAATATTTTATGAAAAAAAGTTTCATGAATATTTATTAAGAACACTTCCATTTTCAGTCAGAATTTATTCATTTTTTTAATTCGTAACACATTAAAGGCAGGGGATCTTGATGAAAGTATGCTAGGTAACGTGGATCAAATCGTAGTATAATGACTCCCGCCTTTAATGAGTTAAGTAGTGTCTGAGAAAAGCATAAAATAACCTTAAAATTTTTTTTAATTTGATCAGTTCTTACTTTATTTAAATTCTTTTAAAAATTATAGATAATGCTAGCATACTGTACATATTTTAAATAAAGGTAATTTTTACATTAAAAATATTAGAAAAAGCACTTTCAGCCCAAGTAACAGAAGGTGTATCAGTCAACAATACATTTGTTCATTTTAAGAATTTTAAATAATGGTCAATCAATATTACTCTATTTTTTTTAAATAAAAGTCAATGAAAAAACAATACATTCCCTATATTTTTAAATAACAGTCAATGACTAAATAATGAATTTCCTTTTATTTTAAATAACAGCCAATGATTAAATAAGCCATTCTCTTTTAATTTAAATAATAGTCAAAGACTAAATAAAGTATTCCCTTTTATTTTAAATAACAGTCAATGACTAACATATTCCCTTTTATTTTAAATAATAGCCAATGACTAAATACATTGCCCTTTAAATAACATTCAATTAATAATACAACCCATATAATTTAAATAATAATTAAAATCTCTTATAAATAACATTCCATCAAAAGTATGTCTAATTTAAAATTTTACCTATTTGTTTTAAATACTTGTCAATTAATATATTTCCTCTACTTATCAATTTTTACTTAACAGTCTTTAATCAATGCTTCTATTTCATTTTTAATAAATCTGCAAATAATGCATAGATCCACTTTACAGTTTTAAATAATTTTGTAAATAAGACTAATTTGTACAGAAAACAAATTGTGTAAGTTTAGGAAGTTTAGCAACTGCACAGTAAAAGAACCTTATGTACATACTGATAGTAACTTTTTATATTTTTTTTAATAAAGACAGATAATACCTGAATTAAAGAAATGATAACACATTAAAACTTATATTTAAAAAACAATCAGAAAATAGGTCTTTTCTCTCTTACATTGACATGTTAAAATTCTAAATACAAGAAAGGATTCTCATTTATATCACAAATCTAAATTTATATTTTAAAATGGCAACTCTTAAAATTTATATTATATATATATAAATTCTAGTATACAAGGTTTATATATGTTATGACCTATTCAAAATGCCTTAAACTGAAAACTTCCTTACCTTAAACTTCCTGATGAAATTAATATCAAGTACAATTATATCCTTTAGTTTTACTAATAAAAAATTATAAAGAATAGACATTTGTCATTCTGATTTACATTTTGAATAAAATCAAACAAATTTGGAGATTTTCCAAGAAATTAAAATCATCACACAAATCCAAGCTATATCTAATTTAAATTAATGATTATGAAAAATTATGAAGATAACAGCAATATCAATCACCTATGTCAAGTAGAAATTCACTTTTATATTAATTATTTCATAAGTAAATGTTAGTAAACTGTATAATCAACAATGAGATACAAGTGATATTATTTACAATAAATTCAATCATTATAAGTAAATCCATGTAATTTAACAGATGATGCATATCTGCACAAACAGTAAAAAACTCTCCAAAAACATTTTTTTTCCTTAGTATCAAAATATTATTCAGATATTAGACTTAAATATTAATGAGAAAATATTCTTTGAAATTATTTTTATCTAAAAATTGCTTTAAGCATTGTGTTACAGTTTTAAATATTTGTCAAAACTATATAATAAGCAGTTAAATGAGATGAATAAGAAAAGTTGAAAAATTATAACAAAGTCATTTTTATATGAACTCTAATAGTGGTATATATTTCTTTCTCATTACTTCAGATAAAAGAAATTAAAAACAAAATACTAAGAATACTTTTAATTACAAAAGATAAGGAAAACTTGCCAACAATTCAACAAAGTATTATGAAAAGTTTGTACGTCGTCGATTAATCTGAATAATATGTAAAATTCCGAATTAATTTTTGCCTGTGATCATTAGTATAAACTTTTGAAAAATACATAATTTTGAAAATATAATTGAAATAGTTATTTTGAAATTCTAGTTATCAATTTAACTATATAAAAATATTTCACGTAAATTTTAAATAAAATAATACCTGAACATTCATAAAACACGAATAGAAAATAGTTCATTAAACTCCCCGTACCTGTCAATATAACAAAAACTTTTCGGGTTGACTAATGCAGGAACGCAGGTCACGACTCAACGCTCATAAAACTTAAAATTATAACTTATATTTTACAAAAATTGAGTTAAAAAATTCTAAATATACATGAAAATATTCATTCACAGCTAAAGACAAACTTTAAATTTTTAAAGAACAACAAATACCCATGCATCATACATTTTGAATATTGCATTTCATACAACTTCTTACGGTATCCGCCATTTACTTAACTAAAACGGTCAGATATAATCACGCAGTCGAATAGTATAAAACTAAATCAGAGCATTATTTTCAATCGTTATTTGAAAAATAATAATTGATCATCTGGATAGGGGTAAATTTGGGTGGCCAATCAATAACTTTTAAACTTTAAAATAATATTATTTTAATCGAAAGGAAAATTAATAGTGTTGCAAACTAGCCACTGCCAACTGTCACTAAAATAGTTGTTTTCATGAACTGGCAACACTGAGGAAGAAAGCTTTCTGATCTGTTTAATTTTTGTGTCTGTCAGTTCTTAAGGTTTGGGGGTGTGTGGTTCCCATTTCAGTAGTGTCCAATTTTTCAAAATTATGTCATCTAAAGCTGAAAGTGAAAAACAGAAACTTATCCAAGATAAGTGTCAAGTAATACTTGGAAATCTGCTGCGGGAAGAAGATAATAAATATTGTGTTGATTGTGATGCTAAAGGTGAGTTGTTATGCATGTAAAATGAATGACATGTTTGTTAACAAACAAGGTAACTTTCTAATGGCTGTGCTGAAAACATTGATCCTCATAATTCTTTGCCATGTATATATTAATTTTATGGAATGAGATTTGAATTTTTCATATGATAGGAGAAAAAAAATGCTGTATCATATGCATAGTGATCCTGTTTCTTTGTTTTCTGAGTACATTACTTTCAATCTTTATATTTTATTATCCTTTCCAATATAACTGTCTTAAAACCCTAGTTGTAATATACTTTTAATTAATGTTTATGATCTAAATCTTAAAAATCCCTGTTGGGAATTTATTATTATGCAGTTTTTCTGGATTATTTTTACATTTCTTATGAAAAAATGCATTTAGAAGTTAATTTTTGCAGCTTCTTTGTGCTGTGTAATTTTTCATTTTATTGTACTTTAAAATTAAAAGTTGCTCTGTTCCTTAGATATTACATGATTGCATAACCACATTCGCTTGTTGTGATTGGTGAATTCCTGGCACCAAAAATAGTTAATCTCTGATATTAATAGGTTTAACATATATTAGGCTTTAATTAAAAAAATTTATATATATATATTTAATGAGAATATATGCAAAGCTGAAACTGCATATTGAATTTTTTAAATAAAATATTTTGACATTAGATTTTTCTTTAATTTGTATACAGTTAGCTATAGATATTTAATTTAATAACAGTAACATATGAAAAAAAGAGCTTTCTTTTGAATATATATATATATATATATATAATGAAAAGTGATTCTGTGTAAATGATATAAAATTGGAGGTGAAATACATTGTGTTATAGTGTCATTAGAAATGTTTTTTGCAAAAAATATTATTTCATGTAAAAAAATACCATCCAGAAAAAGATATTTGGGTTCATTATGAAATTTTCCCTATGAAATCAGCTTTTTTTTTTATTTTTGTTAGAAAATCTTATGGCTTGTAGCATATAAATAGTATGTTAAAGTTGCTGCAATTTTTTTTTTTTTCAATGTATGCTTTATAGTAATTTTTATGAATTTTTCTTAGATTTACAGTTTTTTATTAAAATCTTGATTAATAATTAGTTTACAACACTCCCATTCTTTCCTCTTATTTACATTTTATTGTTAAATGATAGCTTAAAAGAAAGGCTTTACTATTTGGGACTTGATCCAAATGAAAGATTAAACAGAAATCAATTACAGTAACTGTAAAGCTTTGGTTGTATCTTCATCTTTATTGCTTCAGCTGTAATTTCCTGTAATTTTAACTGGAATACATGCACATATTTCCCTAAATGATTACTTGGTGTTTTATTATTTTTTAGAGATTTCTTTGATTTTTTTTTTTTTTTACATATTTTTAAATGCTTTATTTTTTTAGTATTTAATTATCAAAACTTAATACCAGTGTTAATGTTTAGGAAACCTGTTTATAAAATCCAAACCTAGATGTTTATCCTGTGTTTGATAGGTGTATAAAAATATATTCAAGGGATTTCAAATGAAACTTTTTACTGTAAAAAAAATAATTAGAATCCATCTAGTTAGGAAAAAATTGTCAAATGCAAATATATTTTTGTTTCTTATGTAGCAATTTGATTTGTGCATTTTTTAATGTATATTATTTAATTTAAATGTTTAATGATTTCTCATGAAGACACAACTTAAAAAAAATACTAATTGTTTGTTTGAATTACTGGCTGATAAATAAAACAGTATCATATAAATGTAGCACTTACATTTGGCTGTTGACCAAGAAAAGTGGACTTCTATCTGCATGTGCAAATTTACAAGTGAATTGAATATTACTTCATTAACTTAACATTTATTCTTGATTTTTCTTGCTGCACATAATTTTTTAGCTACTGGAATGTTTGTTTTGATGTCTAGCATTGTTAATTCACTACTGATCTAAATTCCTTTTCCTTATATAATTTATTCTGTTTTGGGAATGAGTTATTATTGATTCAACAAAGAATCTATAAAATACTTTTTATGTTCACAGATGGCATATAATTTTTATAACTTATTATAACAATTACGAATGACTTTTAGTATGAAAATATAAAATTTTAGCAATTCGGTGTGTTTCCAAATAAAATAATTGAATTTATTTTCCTGCTACAATCTTTTATATTCTTTTGTTGTTATATAGACTACATGGTCAGTATGATTAATAATTTAAACCATTATAAAAGTTTTGGAACTTTTAATTTAGTTGTAATTTGGCTAATAAGTGTCACTCAACAACTTATTAATCATGTTAATCTTAGTGTGTGTGTATATGTAATGAAAAAATATTAATAAAAATTATAAAAAGAAATGAAAGCAGAATGCATTAGTTGCATCAATTTTTTTAAAAAAAGGCAAAATAGTAATAAACACATAAATTGAAATAGAAGGGGAGAAAAGTAACTGAAATATGAATATTTTTTTCTGATTTTAATGTTTTGTTTGTATTTCTGTATGTTTATTACTTCTTGTACATATTCATGTATTCTGATGTACAACCCCTGTAAATAAATTGTTTTGATGAAAAACCATAATCAGGTTGTTTTAAACCTTTTTATTGGATAAAGATATTTAAACTTCACTGAAATATCAAAAAGAGGAAGTTGTGAAACTTTACCAACTTATGATGAGGGAGGAATTTTCAAAAAATGCATAGGTTCTCAGTTCACAACTTCTTTCATAAATAAAATTTTTAGAGCTGCTAAAAAATTATAATTATTAATTCTAATAACTTAAAAGGGGGGAGGCTCCTGTTCTAAGTAATGTTTACATTTAGCCAATATTATCATTCTAACTAGATTATGCATATATTGTCCAGAAATATATATATATATATATGTTTGAATTCAAATGGTTAGAAGAATTACTTTTTAAAATGCTTCAGAAAAGTCCTCCCCCATCTGTGAATTTTTGTAGTAATATTTTTTATTATTACTAATTGCTACAGAATAATAAATTGCAAGACTTTTATTTTAATTTTGCCTTATCTATTAAACAGTTTCATTCTTGCCTAATTTCTCTCTATCCCCATAAAAATCAGTTCTTATATAGTGAATAAAAATTTAGAGAAATTTAGTTATTGTCAATTTTTTATTAAACAGGGGAAAGAATTGAATTTCTTTTTATCTACCTTATGTAATATACATTACTACTAATAAATCCTACTGACCATGTAAATTCAGTACTGCTTGTCTGGTTTCTACTAAAAATACAGAATGCAAAATTAATTTTCGCCTTGGATATTCTTACCTTACATCCTGTATCTATTGTTTGAAATAAATGGGTAATCCGGTATAGAATTTTCATGGAGCAGGTTGTTTGTGAAAGGAATAAAGCTTTATTGGTGAATCTTGAACTTGATTTCTTCATACGTTTTTAAAAATCAATTTAGTGTATTAAAATTCTATAAGATTTTTTTGTGTAATTTTAGTTTGTTTTATAAAGCTTAAAGTAATTATATTTATCATTTAATTACTTCAAGAAAGAGAAAATATTTGAATTTATATTTCTAAATTCTATGAACATTTGAGAGAAATGAAAAAATGTTTGCCACTGAATATGGAAAAGTGATTAGCCTATGATAAGTTTACTGTTTTTCTGTTATATACAAAAAGAGACTTGTCACATTGTAAATTCTTAGGATTTAATTCTCAAAGTGTGTATATGTTAACATCAATTCATATTCTACTTTTCATTGTATTTTATAAGCATGAAGACTTATTTTTTGTTTATTTTCAAGAAACTTTGACTACAAAAACATTGATTTTTATCTTGTCATTTTTTTCTTTAAAGATATTTTGTTGTATAAAATTAAAGTATTAATTTCATTTAGTATGTTGCACTGAAGTTAGTTTGCTTTAAAGACGATTTTGCCAAATGAATAAAGTTCAGATTTTATTTTGAAGAAATTTTAAAGAAATTTTTATTTTGTTTAAATGAAATGACTAGCTACATGAATGTTGCCTTGAAAAATTTAACAAGACCTTTTTTTAAAAAAATTTTTAATAAATCTTGTTTGAAAATACTTGCAAATACTTTGATGGCTTACAGTATATGGTTTATCTGTTTGTAGTTTAATTAAGATTGATTTATTTTAAATTCTTTTTGAAATTGAAAAAATTATGCAAAAAAAAGTTTTACATTAAGTTAAAATAATTTAAAAACATACCCCCTACCCCCCTTGATAAGGCACCTATACATTTTTCAACTATTTAACTATTGTTAATTTGAATTTTTAAAAATAAATAGGAAGCATTTTGTTACTAGTTAATTAGTTATTAAAAGGCCTGCATTGTTATGAAATTCTATTTTATTCAAAACTTTTATTTTATTGCCTGGTGGTAGGGTTCTAGGCTCGAAACCCGATTCCACTTAAGAATCGCTGTATAAGCGAGTCTGGTGCACTTTAAATTTATTGATGACAGCCATTTCACTGATGATTTGGGGCGGAAATTTGTGGAAACGAGAGCGGGATGGCGGCGCAGGTATCATTTTCGTCATTTGACCGCTATTCAGGATTTCGGGATCCGCCCCCAAATCTCCCCAGTGTTTTGCCACGGAATGTGATATTTTTTTATGAAACGGTGAGTTTCTAGAGGTTTTGAAAGTGTTTCTTCATACTGGGGAACTAAAATCAAGCAAAAAGCATTTTTTTGTGTTTTCCTAAGGATCTTAAAAAAAAAAAAAATCCTGCTGAAGAAATGTGTATGCTACGACTCAAGTTATAAATTCGGTTAATATGAATAATTACCGGCTGTAAACATGCTAAATGCAATGATTATTCTTAATAGCAGACTTAAACATCCGAATAGTATGAATAATTATCTCCTATTATTTCTAATGGCTGATTAAACGCATTGAACGTAACAAATGTCTTAAGAGTGTTTTGTGTAGAACATTGAAGTGAAAAGAAGATGAGTTCATTTCCCGATTGCAAAGACGATGTAGTGTAACATTCTGCGAACCGTCTGAAAATAAATCTCTTGAAATCGAAGAGTTCATGTTCACATTAGAAAATATAAACGCATATGATTTATGATTACTGTGCATTAATAAACAGCAATTTAAAATTACGGAACTATGATTTATTAATGCTTTTTATTATTTTCATTACTAATTATTTGAACTCGATTTGCTGGAACAGCATTAAAATACTATCCTTTTTATCTCTTATGATAAATAATATTTAATTCGATTTTCGTTAATGTATTTCTTTTTTGTATCCTATTTAGTTGGAATATTTGTTCATTTATTATTAAATGATGGGCTCAAATTCGAAAATCAACTTGCATGCTTTCAAATGATCTCTTGAAGTTATGAAAACTTTCCGTATATACAATTTAACAATATAATTTCAGAAATTTTATTTGTTTACTGAGTTAATAGCTGTGCTGAGGGTTCAAGGAGTACTTGAACTTATTTGTTCATAACCTTCAGGCATAGCTATTGTTTACATAAATTGGTATGATTATTCAAACACTTCACAAGTTTAAAAGTACCTTTAATAATATAAATGCATTAAAAGCAATGAGTAATTTATGTGCACTATAGGAAGAACCCCCTCCCCCCCAAAAAAAGCATGGAGAGATTTATGGGTTTACTTTAGACATTTCGTTTCTACAATCAATATTCATGTTGATTCATCAGGTCTTCAGGGAATTAGAGTAATTTGCTGAATCTTCTAATGTCTTTAAGTTGTCGGCTTTCGAATTCTTTAATGGCTAACTTTTCGTTTTTCATGATTTCGTACAGTCTCATTTATTTTGGAAATCATTTTCTGTTTGGTATCTAAAAGTCTAATATTACCTGTCGTCAATATTTTGAGCAACCACGGCATACTACTAAATCATCGTGTAGCCCCCTTCCCTAAACATATTTTTGCTACAGTTGCCCAGATGAAAGATACATATGTGATGAAAAGTCTTAGCATGGTTTTGGAGATATCCTTCCCTCATAATTTAAGATCTGAGTTGATAATGCAGTGTTTACCGTGTGATTCTTTGAAGTTTTTAAATTTCTGCATATAGTTTTTGAAGATAAAATGCTTACAATACTTATGCCTCTGTATAGGATTTTCTTGATTCATGAGAGTTTTGAGAAAGTGGAAGGTTTTGATTCCTAGTAAAGAAAATTGCTTGACATTTATTGATATTAATTTGAGTTTTTAAATTTTTTCTTTATAAATGATTATAGATTCCATTTTTCCATGTAGTTCTTGATGCACGTGAAATCTAGTTTTGGACCGAATTTCCAATTTGTAGATATTTTTAAATTACTTCTCAACTGCAGACCATCTTAATTATGTAGTGAATTATCGGTCTTATTCAAAAATGTCTTTTCTCAGTATTCCTTTAAGCAATTAGGAATAAAGCTAAACACTAATTAATGATTCAGAATTCGTCGTAATGAAATCGATTAGTCAAAACCTGAGTCAATTGAAATGAAAAATTCAGTAGATAAATTATTGTATGGTTGTGTATGGAATAAAATTTTTAATTGGTTCAAAGGCAAAGCTCCTAATATTTCTTGCGTTTATTTGATTAATTTTCTTCATAAAAGGCATTTCCATTCTAGCTGGTAAACTCATATTAAAGGGCTGTGAAATGTATTTTTATTTATGTAACTTCTGGATTTGGGACATTTCCTGTCAACAATGCGTAAATTTGTGCAATTCAAGTACTCAGTTCTTTTAATGATAAAACGGTGAATATTTCTCTTATTATTTCCGATTCAACATCTTTATTTTGCTTAAATTATGCAATTTTATCTATATTTGTGCCATTACTCTTGCTCTATCGTACCTTTAACTATCCATTTGTTTCAGAAAGAGAAACTTGATGAATAAAGCAAGTAGCATGATGAATTGCTTTATTTCCTTGCATTCTTGTATTGAGCCTCATTCGCCATACTTAATGTTGCATTATTTTAATATTTTCAATAGTTATATAAAAGTCACAGAATTGGGAACATTCACGAATTAATTTATAGGAATCGGATCAATAAAAAGATATACATATTTCGATTTTTGAATCTTCGAAGAGAATTCCTATACGCGAATAATTGTGTATTTAATTGCTTTTCTCTGGTATAAACTGTAAAAATTATATGATGGCGACCTTTTAGTATTATTTAAAAAAAAAAGATTTTTAAAACGTATGAGTTTTTTCCTGTTTCTTTGAAATCTAAGTATTAAATCAATGAAGTCATGTTTATATAGCTGATTGAGAAATTGAACTTAAATCACCTTACCTTTATATTCGGAAACTTATTAACACTTAAAAAGTCATACAAAATTTCAATGAGTAGTACTGCATTGCAACAGAACGATGCAGTATTTTTTATTAGCCAGAGGTCGTTATATGATTCATATGCCAAAAGGATCGCGTGACGACAACTGGGCGTCACATTGATTTAAGTGGGTTAATTCCTTTTCTACGAGGATGTAGTGATTGAATGGAGCGTTTATGGTAAAATAGAATTAATTTTAACAAAATCTTAATCATGTATAATTTAATGGAAAATCTTTACCATTTATATTTTTAAATATTGATATGCATTGAGTGAAAATTAATTTGTAAATGAAACTACATTTCCGATGAAATTCTAATGATTAAGCTTCTTCGAAACAAGGAAAACTGAATTCGTCCTACTTTCAAATTGAACGGTCCAGTTCTTTTTCCTCCGTCTGATTAAAAATTGAGATACAAGTAGAGGTGGAAATGCTTCTTCGTTTTCGCACAGGGGAAATAAAAATCTTGGATTAACCCGTTTAGTGGCGATCGACGATTTTTTTTAGCAACACTTGCAAAAAATGCCCAACTACGATATATCGTTATGTTAGAGAGAGCATTTTACTTTTCAAAAACTATTGAAATACAACTGGCATTAATTTATTCTTCTTTTATTTCGTAATATGTTTCTTTTTAAATATTGCGAACATTTTGATTTTGTTTCTTTATTAGCGTCTTCTCAAATCCTAGCAAATTCGTGAAATTGGACTAGCTTTTATCGCAAACATGAGATATTTTCGTTCGACATTAAAAGTGTTAATCCCCCCCTGCCTCCTTTATTTCGTACCAGTATTTAAATATTTTCATATAAACCATTTGGTTTAAATCTTTTTACATTGTTTGAAGTCGGGGGGAAAGGACAGTTCTTAAATCTTATCTATCTATCAATTACAACCATTCAAAGGCATATTGAAAATTCGCCGTTATCATTGTCAAATTAAAACTAACTTGGCTTCCGTTTCAAATGCGTGTGTGTTATGGGTATTCAAAATTTACAAAAGAAAGAAAAATATGTATTTATACATTTTTTAATGAACGCTTTTAGCAATACAAACAGTGCCTGACTTTGTTGATATCTCCCCCTTTCTTCATCTAGTTCCTCCAAAATAAGTGTTATATATATGAATATATTTTATTCAGAATAGTTCTTTAGGAATATTTAAATTTTTCTGAAAATTAAAAGTTCTCAAGTACTTTTTTTATAAAGGATATAAAATAATTAGTCTTAATTAAGTTAAAAACGATTTTATTCAGTGCATTAATAAGTAAAAATTTTTTGTAAAAACCATACGCATCAAAACAAAATCGTAAAAGCTTGAAGTGGCGAGAAAAATGGTCTAAGCAGCCTCGAATTTAAATCATATTTGTTGTATATTAAGCGAATATTAAGGAATTTTTTCATGTTCAATGTGACATTATTTTCCTTTTGTTTTTTCAGAGTTTTATTATTTTTGCTTTGATTTCCAGGCTTTTAATTTAAAAAATTTCAACTTCTTTAACATATTTTTAAAAAAACTTGTCGTTTAAAATTATGTTTGCAATTTTCTACTGTTCAATTAAAATGTTTCATAATTCATTATTTCTCTTCAATTCTTAAAAATTCTGTTTTTATTCTGCAGTATTTAAAATAAATTGTGAATTAAATTTTATAATTCATTTTCATAAATATGGAATCTTTAGATTATTTCCCTCTTCTCAAATTCATCACCGTCTGGTGTCCTTGGTATGAACAAAAATTCATCAATTAATTGATGATTAAATTCTGAAAATTCTAAACTGTCATAAAAAAAAAAAAAAAAAAAAAAAAAAAAAAAAAACTTGCCGATATATCGATGTCTAGCGACCAGTCAATTCGATCGAACTCGGGATTCTGTAAACGGTAACGCGGGTAAAGGGGAGGGGGGTCATGGTTACGGTTGTAGGTATAGGAAATCGACATTTTCGAATGGCAAAGGCCACTTTTCGCCACAGTGCATGCGAAAAATCCTAAAGAGCATTGGAACTGTATGTATATCATAAAAATGGGATGCGTTACACATGCACAAAAATCAGCTCTGCAAACGGCCAAAAAAGAGGGGGGGGGGGGCACGATCGGGTGCTCATGAAGTAAATTTGCATATGAGAGTGGCAAAACATCTATCATTAATGACAATACGAATGGGAAACTTTAATTTGAATGACACATTTTCCTCAGTGGTCCCATCATTGGCAATTACGCATTGCACAGTATCAAACGTGAGACTTCAGTAATCTCTACATCATAAAGTCTTCACTTGGAAATCTGGCAAAGTTTGAGGATTGATCATGTACTAGATTTGAGAAATATCCAGAATTAGACCATGCATTTTTTATCGGAGAGGGGGATCGTTAGCAGAGCTTTTTTTAAATTTTTTGTCTTACATACCCCTTTTTTTAGGGTACGTGTACCGTTTCAACCCTCTTGGGGTTTTTCGCAGCTGCAGAATATTTTGCTAAGAGAAAAATGACATTGCTGTTCGAAAACTTCAAGTTTCTGTAGCTATGACCGTAACTGTGAATGCCACATTGTTGTCATTCACAGAATCTTGTGCTCATAGCTATAGCTATATACTATACATGAAACTTCAACTCGATTTGTTGAACGGACCGGTATTAAAATATTGAGTTGTCATCAGAAGCTTACAACTATATAAAATCTGAGACATCCAGCTCATTGGGAAACGAGTAAGATATTCAATATAAATTTCCTTTCTTAGAAGCACGAAGGAAGTTGAATAAGAGCTTGTAAACATTTACTGGATGCAGAATAATTGACCACAACTGCATCTCAATATTTGAAAATGTATCGAACTGTCGTACAGGTGAAGCTGCAAAGAGCATAGTAAATCTCTGCAAATACCGCTATCTTGTCTTAAAGACTTATCACACGGCAAAATATCATCGGCACTTTCAGTCAGCAAACGACAACGAAAGCGACGTCACTTCAAAGTTTCTCATGATTGGTTTAATTTCATTTGCGGACAATATTTCCGACGGCATTTTCTAGCTGGTTAGAAAAAGTTGTCGATGATGAAACTTGCTTTACCGGTTCTGAGGGTAAAAACGGAAAATTGCTGACGGAAAGTGCAGACGATATTTCGCCGTGTGATAAGGCCTTTAGAAAACTAACATTTTTCGACAGTTTAAATAAAATTATCATAATTCTGCATTGCCCCCTCTGCAGCACCAGGATTTCTCAAATGGTAGGTCAAAACCACCTGATATAAATAATTGAAATTTGAATCGCAAAAATTTTGTCAATTGGTTCTTTCGTCAAATTCGCCGCCACAATGAAGAAAAATAACGTTCATTCAGTAATCGTAAGCCTACTTATCTTCATCTCTAAACACGTTTCGCTATCATTTCGATGTTTTTTGAAGAACCTACTTAACCTTATCATTTGGTACTACATCGTGATTTGCAGTCTAAGCTTTCATTTACTTGTAATGGAATAGTCCTTTTTCCTTGTAATGTTTTTAAAATATTATCTAGTATTTTTATGTATTGAAAAACTACCTTTGTTTTAACATTTTCAAGAGAAATAATTTGAATCTTGATCCGAAAACTTATTGCCGTTGTGGGAATTCGAATAGTATGACTTCATGAGACTTGTAATTCTCTGTTTTGTATTCATACAACGTGATATTGCTGTGTGGCCACTTAATTTACAATTTTCTTTCTAGCTTCATTTTCTTTTGAAAATCCAGGTAATTTAATTTTAAACTAAAAATGCAGTATATACTGTAAAACAAGCTAATGCACACGTTCTATAAAGTTGGTAGTTTTGAGGCTTAATGCTAGGATGGGACAAAGTTGCAGGATATAATTTTATCGAAATAAAATTATTTGAATTACTTTAGATTAAATCATCGAATTTAGCGCATTTCTTTTTTTAAAGGTTATTGAATATCGTCGCTTTACAAGTAACGCCGTCTATTCAGTTTTTCAAATCTTCCAATAGGGAGAAGAAACTAAATTTTTTGCAAACCAATAACAAATAGTTCTTACTTTTTTTCTCTTCTAATATGAACATGAGATTGCGTGCTCATGCCTGATGTGGGGAAATGAAGGAAAAAAATATCCGTTATTGATTGCAAAAAAAGTTTAGTTTCTTCCTCTTACGGCATTTTGGAAATTTAGACAGGTGGTGTTACTATATGTAATAGCAACAATATGTTACTTTTTCATAAAAAGGGCTAATATGCCCGATGAAATGTTGATTTCCAGTCAGCAAACTGACTAAAATTGCAATGTGTAACTAAATGTTGTAGTTTTAAAATGCAATAAATCATATTAAAGTTACAACACTTGGCAATCTATCCTAGAATAACAATTTCAGTGTGATAGCCAACCGTGTGAAAGTGACGTTAGACTGATTTTCATTGACTTTCTATAAGACTGATTTTCATCTGTGTTATAGAAATATCATGTCTGATATTTTAAAAGTAAAATCTACTTTTGATTAAAATATAACTCAGAAAGTACTTGCATTATCCGAAAGTTTTTTAAATTAAAATGAAAGTAACTGTTCAACAAAGACTATTTTTAAATCTTGCTAATTTTTTCCCCTGTCAATAAAATAAACCAGTAGTTGCTCCTTACGAAAATTTTAATCGTTTGCTTTTAAACTTTTGTTTCAGTGTTCTTCCAGAATTCTGCTAATACATTCTGGCAATAGTTCATTTGTGTTCTTGTTCTTCAAAAGAAAAAAAAAATGTTCTTACAGACATTTTATAAGTTGCCCGAGACTAATTTAAAAAAGGTTTTAAAAATAAATGTCGAAAAATAAAGGTCATGCAACTCAAACTTACCTGGCAACAGAGTATCTAGAAAATTCCGTATTTCAAAATCTTTCACTTCTTTTCAAGTATTAATTTTTTTAAATCATAAAAAAATTAAGGAATTTCCTCAGAAATAAAATTAATATAATTGACATATAGGATTTTGAGTTTTAAAATAGCATAAAATTATTTGTTGTGGTGAAATGTCCTTCAAAGCTTAATATTAAAAGCTGGCGAAATAATTACAATACTTAATTCTTATATTCTAATATAAATATTGTTTTCGACTGTGGCATAACTTTAAACGGAAATTAATTTTAACAAAAGAAGCGGATGTTTTCATTCCAATCTAGCATTCATACTAAGTATTTTGAAGTGAATAAATTGTTCTTAATTGGATGTTGAAATTACTTCGCCAGAACAAAACATAAAAACTCAGTTTGCTGTTCGTCGAAGAATATAATGTGTGGCCAATTGAAGTTTCCTTTGGGTTTTTGTAGTTTTTATTTTCTTCGAATTTTAAAACAGTGAATAGCAGCGTGGAAAAACAATGTTTGACTTCATTGCGCAATGAGCATAAAAAGAATTGGTTAATGACTTGAAAAGAGACGATAACAATCATAGGTATTAACTAGCTTTTGTAAAATAGCATAATTTTTTTAAATTTCAATTCCTTTTTTGTACTCAGTATCTTGTTCAATAATTTTTATATATTGCTAGTGCTTCGCTAATCATCTAAAAAAATCGGACGATCTTACAGCAGAGCTGAATGGAACATTGCAGCAATGCATTCATTTCAACAATGCACTACAATTTTTAATTTCACTGAAATGCCATTCTCAAGACTCGTAGGAAAGCAGTTTCTGTTGGCTTTAAATCAGGAATAAATTGAATCGATCAAGTTTTAAATTTTTGATCGCATTTTCTTAGGAAAAATTATCTCATTAAAAAATATTTAAAAAATGGATCTTTTAATCATAGTTTAGTAAAGAAGTATGTTTGAAAAAATCCTGCAGGTCTGATACGTTTAATCTTTCGAACAGATCTTTTATAAAATATTGTTTGATAAATGTTACAAATAAACGAGTCATAACTGTATATTAATTGTCTAACAGAGAACATCTTTTAAACATTCATTTAATTCAGCGATTATAATGAACAAAGAAGGCTTGATCAGAAAGGTTCAAAAAGAAAGGTATTTTTCTTGAAGTTCAGCAAAGTATCCCTTCATGCGCATTAGAAATTTTGTCATTTATGAGGTCTTGATATAAATTATATCGACTAAACTATTTTGAGCAAAATTAAATGCAAAAATCAGTTCAATCCTTTGGATTCCATGGTTTTTTCGACTTTTTAAATGCATTTAATTAACAGTGTTTCATGTTTATAAAGATAAAGTTTTAAATCGATTTTTTTTTTGTTGTTGTTCACTTACTCGTGTAGTAGAGTTTTGAAGAAGAAAAAAAAATGAATAATTTGTTTCCGATAGTAGCAGAATATTTTAATGATTCGGAGCTCTTGAGTGTCAGTGTATTAATTGCTCTAAATTGATTTTATACAGATGGAGCTGTCAATTTGAAAAATATATTTAACTCGATAATATTTATAATTATGAAATATGTTAAAGACCAACAAGCGGAATAGTAAAAATAAAAATATTTTAAATTTTAATTTAATATTATAAAAAGTAGGCAAAAGTTTTTTGCCAAAAATCAAGTAACATTATAAAGAAGCCGAGACTGAAGTTGAGTTGAAAGAAAAATAAATACTTGAATATTCAATAAAAGTTAAACTATATTATAAATGTAATAAAAATGTCATTTTACTTTTGAGTATTTTTATCACAATCGTATGGTTTTGTTTTGACATCCGTATTATGAGTAAAGAAATTAAGAATATTATGAAGAATTCAAATATTTCTTAATAGAAAGAATTTTAAATGCATCGTATGCGAATTAAAACATGTATTCCTTGAGATAAAAAATAATAGAAAATAATTTTCTTCAGGAAATCACCCAGGTGTGGTGTGGTAGTTTATACGGGATATTGCAACAAAAAGGGAGACCAAATTCGATTCCGATCAAACTTTAAATGCTTTGTAAGAAGTCCAACTTTTGCCGTTAGATAATGGAGAAAAGAAAAAACCACTCCCTTTTATTGATTATTGTTTGGTGAAACATTTGATTGCATGAAAAACCAAAAAATAAATTTTTAAAATATACTTTTATAGGTGTATTAAAAAATAACTTTTATTAAATATTTTGAAGTCGAAATAAACACTTACGTGATTACAAAAAGCAGTAAGGTACAGACATAGAACATAAATGGATATATCATGGGGAGGAAAATCGTTATCATGAATTATATAAAAATTAAAATGCATTATACACATAATTACTATTCCAAGTTATTATAGTATTTTTCTGTCTTCCGCGTTTGAGATTTTTGTTTTGAACTTCAGGATTTTTTAGTTAAAAAAATACTTTGTAATATCCCAATAAAACTGTTTATTATATAATACACTATAAAACCTTTTTATATCTGTTATTATTTAGAAATTTTGGTGAATCTTAATAAGCAAACCGCTGTGTGGAGTACTAGGCTCTATTATAAATTGCAACGGTTGTAAAACTTTAAATCATTGAAGAAATTACATTAAATTTTAAACTTTTTAATAATTTTAAATAACTTACAGCTATTAGGATGCATTCTAACGGTAATTGGGGGGGAGTGTATGAAGTCAATGTGCAGTTCATTACTTTGATCAGCTGGCATTTTTCATGCGTTTCTGATTTTGAATAATAAGTGTTGAAAACTAGTTAATCATTAAGATTAATTAAAAATAAATGAATTTTATGTTGAGAATATACCAATTATTCATTATATTAATCCTAGGCTGATTATAAATAGCGACATAAAATTCTCATTAGTAACTTGTTTAAATTTTTCATAACTAATATGGCATACATTTTGTTTTTGCTTTGCTGTTCCTTTCCAGGTTATTAAAACAAAGGTTTTGTGACTGTCGTGAATAAATAGAACCTCACATTTATCTGCAGCTGATCTACAGGAAACAAATAAAATCATGCTTCCACTTTTTGCTGCAGAACAATAAAATTGTTTGCTGAGTCGTTTAAATTGCTCGGTCTTGATTTCAAATGTTTCTGTAAAACTGTGAAAGCGGAAAAGGGTTGGTGTAAACATTGCTCTAGGGTTTCCCCCCCCCCTTTCCCTCCTTTGTCTGGTCATCTCTCCTCCAGTCAGTTTTGCATAGGGTGCAAATGTCTTTTCACAGAGAATAGTTTATATTTTAAAAAAACCTTAGTGGCATGGCCAAAATTCGATGATGAATCAAAAAATTTATGAATCATTGCTGGCATCTTATTAATATTAAAATTTTAGTATGTTGTATCGAAATTTCTAATTATGCACTAACAAAAGGTTGACGAGTGCCGATATGATGCGCAGTCTTTTAGTAGATAATTATAATAATATATTAGTAAATAAATCTTATTAATATAAATATATTAAAGATTTTGTAAGGTTTGTTTAGGTCGAACGAAATTCGTAATATTTCTTAAAGTTTTGTGATTTTTTTAAAACCAAAAATGCTATTCGCATCTATCGTCTACTAATGCAATTTGTTCACTAGTTAGTTATAACACGCTAATTATCTATTTTTTTTATTACTGAGAATCAAATAATGAAAAAATATCAATATTTTAAATTTTGTAACTCTGAAATCAAGACTGAAATCTAATCAGCTCAGTCGCATTTAAAACGTGATTAAATTGCCGGATCAGCGGGATAATAAATGCTCAGCCTTTCATCAGTCAGATCCTGAGATAGGTAGGTATTCGAGAATAGAAAAAGAAACAATTGATGGAAGTTCTTTTCTTCGGGAAGGAAGTGTTAAGTTACATAAAACGACTTTCGGTACTCTTGTTTTGCAGTTTTCATTTGGCGAAGATTTCAGTATTTCAAATGACCTTGACTGAGAACATTTTAATTCTGCTCGTTAATCTCTGTGATAAAAATTGTCCCTAGAACTGGTTTAATTTTGCTGTTTTAAGTGCTTGTTTTAATTATGAATATATATTGTTATTGCTTAATAAACTAGAGTTGCGAACATTCATTGCCCAAATATTTGAGGTTTTAAATTCATTACTAACATTGATGTGTTTTTTTCCCCTTGAATGTAAGAAACACACAAAAAAAGAGTAAAATAGTTAATATGTGAAAAAATATTTCGAATTTCTGCGTTATAAAAATCGCTTTTTAAAAAACATGTAAACTCTTAATCTTAATTTCGCATATTTCATCCTTTATACAGGTGTAATTTAGTAATTGCCTTTGCATTCACTTTCTAATGTAATACACATCTTAAATTTTATAGTTACTTTATATATTATTTTCGATCATAGTAGAATATCTAAACAGTTTTGGAACTTTTAACTATTAATTAATAAATTTCTTTAGAGGAAAATTTAATTACAAAGATGATGTCAAACTATCGTTCATTTGCTAAAATATTCATTATTAGATTCTATAATATTTGTAATGATGATTAATAAAATATATTGATCAACAAATAGAAAGTAATGAAAACAAATTTGTTTAAAAAACACACTTGGAAGTGTCGTGAAAGTAGAAAACAAAGTTTTATCGATATTATATACTAGCTATTACCCACGACTGTTTCGTGGAAATTTGATTGTGTATGTACGAAAAACTATCAAATGATGACAAATAAAAAAAATTAAACCTTACCTAAAAACGATACATTTAATAGTATAAGCATATACGAAAAATCTATAGCATAAATACAATTTAATAACAAAAACACACAACTAACATAAAAACAAAATTATTCACCTTGTGTACCCGAAATAAAAATCCGATCAAATCCATTTTATTTATTGATCGAGAATGAGATAGCTACTACATACACATAATTTTTGAACTTTTAATTTAAATGAAAACACAATTGTCAACAATCATGCGTAGATTGTTGACAATTGACTTTCAACTCCAGTTGGCGTAACGCTCATGCCTAACTTTCCACATGCTCATGCCAGTTGGGGTAACACGATGCAGGTTAGATTTTTTTTTCTTTATTCTGTTTTATTTCAATTTAAAAGTACTCCAGAATGAATCCGAAAGACCGATTAATTAACAAAATTTGATTTTAAATACATTAAACACAAAGAAAATACAATCGTTTAAATGATCCGTCGAAATTCTGCTAAGCCTAACCTCATTTCTGTTGGGGGGGAAAAACTGGAGCCTTATTTATTTTTGGCTGGATTTGGCCTCACCATTTTGGCCTGAAAGTTAGTTTTTAATTAATAAAAAATTAAACACTCAGTTAACCAGAATAAAAGTAGCCTATGTTCTATTCCTGACTGTAATCTATCTTTGTGCTAAATTTCATCCAATTTTGATCAGCCATTCTGCCTGAATGAATAACAAACCTCCATCCAAATTTTCACATTTGTAATATTTGTATAGATTATAAAATAATAATAAGACTCAATGTAAACATGCAGGAAAAATTTCAATTATTCAGTCAAAGATAAAATGCGTTATAAATGTCTTTATAAGTTACTTCAAATACTTGTATCAGAATCTCAGAATTTTGCGGTTTTCTGAAAACATTTTTTGTTATTTTAAAAAATAGTTAAGTTAAACGATAACTAATAAAAACTAGAATGTTTAACATTTTAATAGAATATTAAATTTATATGTTATGCACATATTGGAATAATTTATTCTTAGAAATCGGATGATTTGCCTACGGCATTGTTACGAATGGGTGACCGAATTCAATTAATGGATGAGGCTATGTTTTTTTGTTGTTGTTGTTGTCGTCGTCGTTTGTTTTCAGTTTCAGTAGTTGTCGTAAAGTTATAAACCTGAAAATAAGAATATATTTTTTAATACTGTTTATATCAGCGTATTAAAAAGGAAATATTTATCTAGATTCTGGAGATCAAAGCAATCTTAAAAGCGTGACGACAATAGAGGACTTATAAAGCCACAATGAATTGAATTTCATGAATCTGATATGGTGAAATACCGTCATGGGCATCGTTCTTGTCAGTTGATCATGTTTCAAAATTACGAGGGTCGTTCCAGAATTAGACTTCATGTTGCTCCAAAACTGGAAACGTTAATGAAAATAAAAAATGGTAACTTATTAATAAAACTGTTTGCAATTTTGCTGTAAAATTAAAATGGTTAAATGTCAATTCAGTATATCTACATTCAGTTATTTTTATTCTTATTATTTGAGTTAGGAATTTTAGAAGCTTCGCACCACCTACACTAATTCCATGGAAGCTTAATTACATTCGGTCGTTGAGCATGTGTATAGCACAAACCTCCAACAACGAAATAACATCAAATGTTTATAATAAGTAAAACAAGGTATATACTTGTTCTGCTCTAATAGATGCCAAAAGTAGTTGTAAGTTTGAGTTTCTGTTCGTTTTTGATACAGTTATAGTATTGTTTTGCCTTAAGAATGGACAGGTTAAAAAACCTGTGAGAAATAATGCTCAAATCTAACACATTTTGGAGCTGCGATTTACATGAAACCTATTTTGCCATCATGGTTGTAAAGTCGTATATTTTAAATGTTTATCATCTGCACTAGATTAAAATGTCGACTATGCATCATATTTTTAATTTTATAATCAGTGGGCGACTGCATGCATAAACGATGAATAATATAAAATAGTCGATAGGATTAACTTTGGTATATTTTCTGTAGTAAAAAGTGTACAAAAACAATGGAGAATTTTTGTGTAGTTGTAACTAATAAAATATTTGTGAAACAATGTTTTTACTTAACATTATCAGATATATTGAAATCAAACTTTTGGAACACACCATTTATTTGAATCTATCATTCGGACCATCCCTTTTTCCTTTGAGCTTTTCCTCTCCCTGCCTCTTTAAAAACTGATCGCAATGAAATATCAAAGAATCGGAATAATAGGAGTTTGACTTCGTTCATATTCATGATAAATGAATCGGTCATTAATTTGAAAAAACCATAATTCAAATCAGAGGGGGAAAAAATCATTGTTGTTTACAATTGATTTTGGTAGAGAATCGGAAAGATGATTATCAGTTAGTCTGTAAAGTCCAGTTATAAATACTATGAATTAAATGAAAGGAAATATTAGGGGTTTTTTGGGGGGAAAGAAGCTCTTTCAAATGCTATAGTTTTCATTACATAATTGTGATGGCATTTTTTTTTTCTGGGATTAGTGATCCAAATCTTTATGAATGTTGTAAAAATTCGAATTCATTTGACTTGGTTTAAATATTTGAGTATCACTGTTTTCCTTAATGTCCATGTGTTTAACTAAGT
Source organism: Argiope trifasciata (assembly GCA_026543055.1). Taxonomy (NCBI): domain Eukaryota; kingdom Metazoa; phylum Arthropoda; class Arachnida; order Araneae; family Araneidae; genus Argiope; species Argiope trifasciata. Next base: position 2,354,132 of record JAPMOQ010006612.1, read on the forward strand.
CTTACTGAAATTTCAAAATTAGTCAAACCTTTTCCAACTCGCTTCTTAAATTTAAGCGGTTTTTGTAACCAGGCTTAAAAATGTTCTTTAGCTAAATTTCCGACATTTCCGTAAAACCGCGTTTTGCACTGATTGAAGAAAAGTGTATGGGCAACGATACTCAAATATCAAAACCATGTTGTTAAGACATTCGGTTTTACCCATAGAGCTGATATATAAATGGAGGGAGCTAATGGATTGTTTCCTGTCTCAACAAGTGTGCCCAACATGAGTCATGTGACTTTGGAAAAGTCTGGGAGTAAGAACACCTTTTTGGCGCCATATCGCAAATCTTGGCATACTCAAAAACTGCCGCGCAACATTTTGCTTCCCGGCATTGGGTCCAGTCGGTTTTCATTTCCGGTTAAACCAACCGGAAATCCCATAAAAATAAATCCTATTTCTTTTCCTAAACAGTTTATATAAATATCTTTTTTACACTAGTATCCGAGTTAAATTATATTTTGATTTTTTACTTTGTTTTTGTGCAATAATTAAAAGTGATTATTTTTCTTCTTTAAATAAACATTTTATTTTTCTTCTTTAAATAAACATTTTATTTCTTTTCTTTGCCTAAAAACAAATTTTATTTCTTTTCTTTGCCTAAATTCAAAATTTTGCATTAAATGCTCAAATACTTTCTATCATTTTCTCAAACAGATAAAAAACAGCTTTTTAAAAACAGATTATTAAAGTGACATAAGTCTTTTTTTTTTCCAATATACTTAATATAATAATAAATATCAATACTAACCATGTTATGACATATAGAAATTATAGAATCTTAAAATATATATTATAGATGTCTGTTACAATTTTACTTATAATTGCAGATATTTTTTAGTTTAAAACTTGTAGGAAACCTTTTTTAAAACCATTTATCTGTTGATTCTACTTTAGTATCCCAGTTAAAAAATATTAAAAAAAATTAAAAGCATTGAGAAGAGATTACTTAATTATTTTTGAAAAGAGAGAAAATCTTTAACTATCATAATTCTAAATATTTATTCTAAAGACTGTTCATTTTAGTAATTTTAGTGACTGGAGCCATACAACAAATGTTTTAAAACGGAAATTAATAACTATTTTTTTAATCTAACTTGATCAAAGCTACTTTGAGGTTATTTATTATATGTATGAAGATATAAATATAATTTTAGGCAGTTAATTTTATAAATACAAAAATTATTTAACAACTGTAAATATATTCTTGTAAATTAGTTTTATAAGCATTTAGGTGAATAGCCTTTTTAAATCAAATTCTATAAAAAAATATCACAATTCTTGCCCAATAGGGTTTTATTAAAACAATTTCTTATGAAAACAATTAAACGATTTTCTATTATTTATTCCAATTTCTTTACAGAATAAAAATAAAAATAAAAAATAGCTTAGGGCATAGATGAGTAATAAAATTTGTATTAAATAGCAAGATTTTGACTCTTATTTTGTCAAGGTTTTACATTCGTTAGCAAATGGTATGCAATTCTAAATTATGATATAAACATAAGAAAAAAATGTACTATCAAAATAAAGTACAGGAATTCTAAGTTAAAAAAATACAGCTTATTTGGTGTGACCCATAAACAAATTTTTTGTGGCTAAATAAAGTTTATGATTTAGTTGTTAAATTTTTCTTTTAATAAAAAAAACCACAAACTATCTCCCTGAAAGCTATTAATAAAACAAATAAAATAACATTTGGGTTATTTGCATTAAAATAAACACACAATTATTAATCGGTCAATAATGTTTATGTAAACACTTGTATTGGCGAGAAAAAATCCCGCCAAGCTTGTAGCCAAGCGCTTGCAACACATTCGAGATTAAAATAGAACAAGTAGCAAAATATAACGCAGTTACATCAGTTTAAACGAAGCTTAGTAACATGTTAAATAAATTCAATACAATAACTAAACCAAACTGTGAAATATTAATCAGTTATAACACCAAAATCACGGGGTAATCGAGGTTACGAAATTTTAAATTGACTTAAAATGGATATAAGCAGAATATTTTTTTTTCTAAATACATGTGAAATGATACAGGACTATCCTTAGAAGCTTTTTCTTTGCCTCTAATTGCACAGCAATAATTAAACATGGCTTAAATAAGCTTTAAATTTCAACAGTTAAACGCGGGAAAAAATTTGACATTGAAATATAATGGAGAACGGAGAATGTGGTTACAGCTAACACAAATTCTGTCCCATAGTCACGTGTTTTTATCTTGTCCTACACGAAAGTAGGGTTGCACTTCCCCTATCAGTATCCTAGCTCTATGGTTTTACCCATACTATGATACGATAACTTTTAAAAAATAATCGTCTCGTATGGCATGCGTTCATCAAAAGTATTGTAGCAAGTGACAAAGAAGCTGTTTAACATTGCGTCATTCTATTTATGTAATTTTTCTCTTTATCTGTGTTACAGGAACGATCCCTTAGGTTAGTTTTTAATTTATAAGATATCAATTTCGTACAGTCAGTTTTGTAGATTAAAATGATGGCTAGGAAATGATTTAAAGCAAAAACAGAAACTGTTGTGTTATATTTATCATTGTTCGTATTTATTGACTTTCGGTAAATGCATCACCAAATGATAAGTGGAAGCCTCATGTAGAAAGGCTGAGATTAGATTATTAAAAAATTGATAATTTCCACGACAAAGTGCATTGAGTGTATCAAAGGATAAATTTTACTTTCATCTGGTGACTAGGAAAAGTCGTTTCTATGAGTATTGCATCGATTTGGAAATAAAATCATTAAATGTGAATTTTTGAAATTTGACCTCAGGGTCATTAAAGGTGGCTTCTAAATGAATGACAAGCACTATGATTGGCATTGCTAATATTAATCATGTCTTGATTTTAAAATAATTTAGACATGTTAGATAGTTTTAAATAGATGTTTTTGATGCAGATATCGTTTGAAAATATTGAAAAATCTATGATTGTGGAAATTCCATAAAAGAGAAAAAATGCACTTATAATAAGTATACAGCTTTGCTTCCGTGGTTTTTCAATAGTTTTCTGTAGCAATAAATGGTGGTCGAAATAGGTAAAAAATGTCACACTATAAACTTGGATTTTTGTAAACATAATGACAGCGTCACTTTTGAACCTCTTATTGAATTTGTGTTTGCATCGTAAATTTATTCTTCATCGAAAATGTCAGTTTTCGAGCGAAATTCTTGTCACCTGCGGGAATTTTGAATTTGAAAAAAGCTGCGTCTGAGCACATCGTATGTACTCGAGCACTGATGGTGAGTCTGCTGTGAGGGGTTTCAATACTTCAAACCGAATGTCCGTGCTGCCAAAGATCTGCTCTGCATTTGGTGGGACAACTCGGTGTTATGTATTATGAGCTAGTGAAATCGAATGAGACCTTCACAGGTGATCAATTACGAATGCGAGTGTTGCGTTTTAGCCGGACATTAATTGAAGTAGAAACGGCGGCTGTTTCAAGAAACACGAAAAAGTTGCCATCTAGCATGATAATACTCGGAACAGATTTCTTAAAGGCCTGTCAAAACATGCTTAGAAACGCTAAAATGGTAGTATTACTATTGTACCTCACTCGCTGTACTCTCCGTACGTTACTGCTCTCAACTACCATTTGTTTCGATTACTGGTGTACGGCCTGTCTAATCAGCTTTTTCGCACTAATGAAGTCCAAAAGTGGATCGCCCCAAAAGATGCGTCGGTTTATGTATTTTTCGAAATTTTATCTAGCAATTACTAAAAAGCTGTGTAAAATATAGTTAGCTAACAAAGTACTGTTCTTTGTGTAGTTGATCGGTTTTAAGAATAAAATCTAAATTTTGGGGGGAAAGAGTGAACGGTGGAAGCTTAGAATTCACTTAAAAGGATTAAATACAATTAATATTTTCGCTGTTATTCATAGAAAATATTAACATCGAAAGTATTATTATCCCTACTCAGCTCTATTAAAATAGTTTGAATAAATCTGGATGGATAAAAATTGGAAAAAATAAACATCATCATACTTCAGGGAAAAATATTTACGATTAAAATTATACGATTCTATTGGAGAGTTAATAACTTAACATGCGTCAATAATCTTGATTTTGTTATCAGTTGTGATAAGGACGTTGTAAGACGAATTATTTATAAATTACTTTTTGAAAACCATTTTCTTGTATTATCTGTTACAGATATATATATTTAACTGTTGTGGTAATAAATACAAGTTAAGTATGGTAGTAATTGTAGAAATTAACGATTAAGAAATAAGGTTGAACTAACGATTAAGAAATGAAAATTTACTCACCTCATTCCGGAGATTAATTTGAACCTGACGCAAAGAAGGCAGACTTCAAAGACCATTTTAATGTAATGATTAAAGATTGGAGCGAATTATACGAATACAGAATGGACTACTGAATTGAATACAATAAAATCCACCGGAAACATGTATAAGAAAAATGGATAGGAAATAATAATTAAAAAAAAACTAAAGTCATTTTTTTTTTGCTGCGTCTTCATTGGCACCACCCCAGTCTGGCCGGATGAGTCAACACCTTGGGAGTGCCGGCGAAGAGACTGACAGGATGGCCAGTCGTGAAACTGGACGGCGGATGATATCGGGGGCAACCTTCAGCTCCACAACGCGAGTGACCTGGTCTTTCCTGGAAACACTTTAACTACTCTGCCTAATTTCAAGTACAAAGGTGGCACTGAGTCTTCTTCAATTACGGCTAAGTCACCTACTTAGATGACTGTTCATTCGGTGCTTTAAGGCAGTGCTCCGCAACCGGTGTGCCGCGATCAAATACATTGTATTTGACATTTTACAATTTTTCATCATGTATTTAATACACAATGACAATTTTTTTCATTATAATGTCTATTTTTCTAAATATACTAAAGAATAATTATTATAACTAAATAATTATTCAATAGTACCCTGGTGAGAACAGATTTAAATCATGACATGACTTTAAAATTATTCTCTGAAGTTCCATTAGATGTTTTCTGGATTTACGTTAAAAAAGAATATCCTCACATTTCCTACAAAGCAATCTTAACATTACTTCCATTTTCGACGACATATTTATGTGAGCAAAGTTTTCAACTCTTGTATTAATTAAAAATGATAAGCGGTCATACTTAAAAGATCTTGACCAAGAACTTCGGGTCGCGGTGTTAAATATTGAGCCAAATATAAAACTTTTGTGTTCATTGAAACAAGCGCAGGTATCACATTAATAATTATTATGATAGAAATAAATATGTTACGGTTTTATGTATGTATACCTTTCAAATAAAAAACAAACATTTATTGTAAAGTTTGTGTATCAATGAATACCTATATACTTTAGCTTCTGGTGTGCCGCGGAATTCTAAAAAGAAATAAGGTGCGTCGTGGATGAGAAAAGGTTGCGGAGCACTGCTTTAAGGGACCGAGACGTCAGCTGGGAGAGATTCTCTGGACCATCGTGTCCAGAACTACTTCTTGAGCTGGAAGAAACTGCCATATCTAGAAGATAAACTCAAATCTAGATTAGTAGTACGAATACTTCTTTCAGGTTACTCCATCATAGGAGCTCCTGTTAGTAAGTGGCCAGGGCTTAAGGCTCTTGACATCACTGGAATCAGTGGATATTGGTACCAGAGACCTTGGGTCATGCATGCCTAAATTTGACATAATAATGTGGACAACTCTTCGAAAAACTCTTTAAAAGCGAGCCTTGACAGGTTTTCAGCAGATGGCGTTTAGTTAATTTGCCAGATGCTCCCATAACCCACCAAAAATTGGGGGCATGCAATGCCACGTGATAGCCTTGGCTGATGAGAAGTCTTGAATAGCCTCACTTCGAGATAAGTCAATTAGGATTTAGAATTATTAGAAAACCTGAAGATCCATGCTACAATTCTAACTGGCTTCAAGTATGACGAATATTTCAATAGAAAGTGCGAGAAGTGGGTGGTTTCTACTACTAAACAATGAGGTTCCTGATCTCGTAATATACAGGGCGCGCCAGAGAAACTTACTTATTTGAAAGGTCAATAAAAACAAAAGTACTTCAGTTATTGTTTTAATTCTTTTTTTATTTGCGAATACAATGTCCTAATTTTTTTTTCATCCAATTTTGAAAATGAATCGATTAAATGGCGACCCCCATTGCGCATACACTGATGAAGTCGATTTTTGAAGATACACTCTTTGCAGCAAATCAATCGGTATATTGGCAATGGCGTCGCGAATGTTGTTCTTGAGGTGAACTATTGGCCGTGGTCGATCGACATAAACCAGGGATTTCAAAGTGAGCCTCGTCACTGAAAAAAACGACCGCGTCTTCAGGCAGGTTGTCAAGCAGCATTTCACATATATTTTGACAGGCAACAAAATCGCGTTCAGTTAATTCTTGCACAACAGCCAATTTATAGGGATGAAATTGAACGTCTTGATGGAGAATTCGTCGAACAATGGTGTGAGAATTTCCCAGAGCAGCTGCGTGTTTGTGAGCCGAACGCAGAACTGACTGCCTCACTCTTTCGACATTTTCCGGAGTTCTGGTGGTCCGTTGATGTCCATTTCTGGGTTTAGCGACACTCCCGAAATGAGTTAACCCACGACAGAATCGAACTACGGCCAGGAACGGGTCTGTGAGGAGGCATTTCAAAGCAAGCGTGGAAGGCACATTGCGCATTAACAAATGAGCGACCGTTAGAAAAGAAGCTCTCGACGGTGAAGGCCCGCTTTTCTCTAAATTAGAGCATGACTACTGGCTAGAGAGATAAACAAACTTGGGGACTTCCCCCTCCAGTAGCCCTGCCTATCACCCCTCTACCCACAGACCTCACCGCTCGGGAGTTTTTTCAAATAAGTTTCTCTGGCTCACCCTGAATTATCTTCTGAAATCGTTGCACTGGGCAACACATTTAAAGGTACGTTAAAGTCCGAAAGAAGCCCTGGTGGACCAACAAACCAGTTGCTGGCCTTTAACTGTCCAGGAAGAAATCCTTCAGAGTCTGCATCTGCCAGATTTTGTTTTCCCTGTATGTGTTCAATTTTCGGCAGTGAGTTAATCTTCTCCACACGATGTTTCACAAATTGGTTCACCTTTACTGAAGGGTTAGCTATCCTGCTTAATGCTGTCGAGGAGTCGCACCATAGCAAGACTATCGACTTAGAATTTAATGGTAGTTTGTATAGCATTCACCAATTCCGCCAATAAAACTGCTCTTGAAAGTCCAAGCCGATGCAACGTTAAGTGTTTCATGGGCGCAACTCGTGTTTTTGAAGCTATTAAAGATACTTGGATACTGTGGGGTATTACGCACAGATAGGCAACGGCGGCGTAGGCCTTTGCAGAGGCATCACAGGATCCATGAATTTCGATTTTAGTGGCATTAACTACATGCATATATCGAGGAATTTGAATGTCTTTTAGATGAGGTTCAGATTGAAAGCTGAGCCATATTTCTATAATATGCAGAGGTATGGGTTCATCTCAAGATACTTCAGCTAAGCAGAGTTCTTGAAGCATAATTTTCAGAACGATTGTGGCAGGTGCCGACAATTCTAACGGATCATATGTCTGAGCTATCTGCGATAACAATTGCCGTTTAGCAATGACGCTTTTGGAATCTACTGTCCGAACTTGAAGACTGTCCGAATTTAAATTCATGAATATTCCCAGAACTCTGAGGTGATGCCTGATCAAAACAATGAATTACACTATCTGCTTTAGCGGACTCTGGCAGTCAGGAAAGGGCCTCTATGTCACTGCAAGCCCATTTTCTAACGGGAAATCCTCCTGAACTCTTAAATTTCTGCAACTCCGGAGTTGTGACTTGAGCTACCTCTATCAAATCTTCTCCTACCAATAAATCATCGACATAAAAGTTTTCCTTAGCGATTTCCGCTGCGATTGGGAAATTCCCATATTCATCTTCACATAACTTTTGGATTGTGCGAATAGCTAAATATGGTGCACATGATGTGCCGTAGGTTATAGTGTTTA
>JAPMOQ010006612.1:2362171-2536031 GCA_026543055.1 Argiope trifasciata
CACCGAGGTGAGATAGAAAATAATAAGGTTGAAGGAATATTTCATCTGGTTTTATCAGTGTCATATGTTTCATGTCTATATATGTAGGAATTGGGTGGGACAGAATGCCCATCCAACCACATTTAGTTCAGTGTCTAGGGTCACTGAATGAAGAAAAAAGAAGCTTTTGAACATGAAAGAAATTTATTTACAGTAAAGAAAAAAAACATTTACAATTACGACAGGACTATTTACAATAGAGAAAAGAAAAAAAAGTAAAAAGGAATTACTTATAGATGCCGCTAAGAGTTTTCATGGCGTTTCGTTTTCTAAAGATACATGTTCGGAACAAAATGACATCCTCTCTAGCCCCCGTCCGGCGAGCGAATGCAACCCTCTCTGGTCCACGTCTGGTGAGCGAATGCGCAGTTCGCCTTTTCTCGAATTCTTACGTCACGCGTTTTGGACTTTGATTCAGCCATATCTAGCGATTCCCGTAGCGACATCTATTGCAATAAATTGAAACTAAATATTTAACAGCAATGGCCTGATTAAATCTCTACATATATGCCTTCATAAATTGAATGTATTGTTTCCGTAGGTGAGGATTTTGATTTAATTTTCTCTCGATAGCATAAAACCTCTGAAGAGCACCCATTTTGCTCTCGCCTATCACCTTATCTTCCTTGATAGGTAGTTTAACGACATTTCCCTTCATCTGTTCGGGTCATTGTATTTAAAAACAATTGTTCAACAGCATCTTTGGAGTAACAGATTTTTTCCGATTTAGGTAACGATTCACAATCGAAGAATTCCTGTAAACTTTCATTTACACAAGTCATTGTTTGTACAAGTTGTATGATATATAACACTGGGACTAGCATTTATAATGAGGTCACCTTGACCTCATAAAAACCAGCCGATTTTGTTGGGAAAAATAGTAGTAGTCCCCGCTGGGTCAATGATCGCTCTTCCACTAATTAAACAGGAGAAAATACCGCTCCCAACCGCACATCTATAGAGCTTTGAATGAAGAAATTAGGGTCTGCGAGCTGTAACCCTTTGATATGAGGCCAATCGTACTTATTCAAATGAAAATTCGGAAGAGGCGAGGTTACCCTATCCACAACGAATGTATTCACCGAAAAAGAATCTGCTGAAAAATCCTAAGTGAATTCAAATTTTGTTTCTTCTAACGATGTGCCTACAACCATGCAGTTAACTCCTTCCTACCAAACTGTGTGATATACTATGTAGTGGCAATCCTAAACGTTCGGCACATGCCCTCGTGATTAACGAATTTTGACTGCCATTATCAATTAGAGCGTTGCACTAACTTTCCCTCTTTTGTCTTTCTACGTTAATTAAAGAGGGTGATAACACCTTACCACAATAACATTGTGCCGTATTTGAAATTGACATTTCTAAATTTCGGTTACTAACTACTTCATTACTTCCGACATTAGCTGCATATACATGTAAAAGTGTGATGTTTCTCTGCACAGTTTTTGCAATTTATGTTTATTCTGCAGTTTTCTATCTGATGATTTAGACGCAGACAATTTCGACATAGTTTATTGAATTCTATAACCTTCCACCGTTCAAAAACAGGCATTTTATTAAACGTAGGGCACTTAAATAACGCATGAGTTTGATTGCACACTACACAAGTATAACCTTTCTTAACAATCAAACTGTTAACTGTTTACTCCGGGATCAAGTGATTTTTTTACTGAATTGAATTTCGTTTCCGATTTAATATCCTTCACGTCATCTAAACTTCGCACTTACCGCTCAATAAATTTCTGAAATGTACCAAAGTCTGGTATCTTATCACTCTCTAACGTTAATTCCCACCTTCGTTTTAGCGATTGTTCTAATTTCGAAACCATAAACTGAATAACTATCAAGTCACTCAACGAATTTGTCTAACTCTTAAGTATTTAGACTTCTAATGGGTTCATTGCATGTATCAGTTATTTCTAACAAAGTTTTTTAATTATAAGCTTTAGCTATCTCGTAGAAAATATTCTATTTATCTGGTATAACGCTAGCTGTCTTTTATTTTCGAATCTTTCACATAATTAATCCCAGCAATGCTTTAAATTCTCTTTTAAAGAGAATCCACGAATTATTTTTGCCGTGTTTCTTCTGAGGAATGTAAATACTGTAGTTTCTCAAGATTTGACAAATTTTCATTTTCTAGTATAGTGGAAATAATTCTTTAAAAGAAATCCACGTTTCGGAATCCCGATGAAAATGCAGAGGTCAAATTTAGGTAATTTCACGACTGTACCTTTAACCATGGATTCTGAAAATATCTGGCTATATTATCCAACACTGGATCTGTTTTTTCCTCAAGATCCACTTATAAATCCAAAATTATCTTCTGGTATTTCAAATATTTTCCCAAATTATCATCATTCTCTTTTACTGTAAAATTCTGAATTATTTCCGCTAAGTTCAGTCCAGGAGATTTTACTTTCGATTTTAAAATTTTGATTTTAGACTGTTGTTCCTTACCACAGTCTCTAATTAACTGACTAAATAAATCTAATTCCTTGCATACTTGCACAAACTGAACTTCGGCTTTAGAAATGTTAGGACTCTTTATGCATTTTTACAACAATAACAAATAGCATCTACAAAGAATATAATGTTTAAATAATAGAATGAATATTGTAAAATACTGTTTCGATTTCAATTTTCGAATAATGAATTTAAATACTTCAACGATAACTCCGTCTACGACTGACCAAAAAATATGTAGAATTAACGACCAAGAAATAAGGTAGAACTAAAGATTAAGAAATGAAAATTTATTCACCTCATTCCGAATATTAATTTGAATCTTACGCAAAAAAGGCAGACCTCAAAGACTATTTTAACCATTTTAATGTAACGATTAAAGTCTGGAGCGAATTATACAATAAAATCATATAATTCGAAATTGAATACAATAAAATCCACCGAAAAATTAATAATAAATAGGAATAGACAGGAAATAATACTAATAAAAAAAACTAAAATCATTTCTTTTTTTGCTGCGTCTTCATTGGCGCCACCCTAGTCTGGCCGGATGAGTCAAGAGTAATAAAACTTAGTTTTGCAATCAAAGTTAGCAATTTTTTCTGCTGTAATTTTCTTTTGCTTTGAATTTTTGAAAAATTCACTCATCTTAAGAGGACTCTTTAGTTCACTCTACTATAGCATTCATTTATATGGACACTTAAGTGATTTATGTAATAATGGTAAACTTATTTCAGTTCGAATTGTTGCCATTGTACCGAAAATATGGAAATTTAGTTTAGTTTATTACTTTCTGTAACGATTTTTTTTTTCTCATGAAATGATGCTCTGAAATCGAATAAACATTTTCAGTATTTCGTTATTTGGGAGGGGGTCAAAAAGTGGTGAAAACAATATGTATGGATAGCAGATCTTGTTTTACCTTTATTTCGATAATTATATTTCTTCATATACTACATACTTGTTTACTAACTATTTTCATGATATGCTACTTAGATTTTATATATATATATATATATATATATATATATATATATATAATATATTGAACAGATAATGAATACAAATAGGAAGAATAAATAACATTCATTCCCTTTTTCCATCCTTTATATCCAATGAGCTATAATTTCTTTGATTTATTTGCCGAAAGTAAAATATTAAAAATTATTATGATATTTATTACTTTTTCTTCCAATCACTGTTTTTGAATTAGTTTTTAAAATCGATATTGGAAATAAAAAATCTGCAATTTTATTTCGTTTCTGATGGTCAGGTTGAAGTGTTTCTGATTTTGGTAAATAAAAGTGTAATAATATTAAATAAATTTTCCCAGTATGAGAAAAATCCAAAAATATTGCAATTTTGTGCATCGAAATATTTAATATCTTTAGTTGCGTAATTTTTTAAAAAATAAGAAAGTGTGCACCGTTGTAAAATTGTAACTAGTTTATTGGGGGTTTTATTTATTTTGGTGAGACAAAGAAAGTTGTTAATTGATCTAAATGATCTTCATTATTTGTCTTATACTCCGTTAAGAGTAGCCTAACATGTGAATTTAGAACAATTAGGTACAAATCCTTTCCTATATAAAAATGCTTGCTTTTTGGGTTTTTTAATGAATTTATTAATGCATACAAGACACAGAAATATCCTGAAATATGTAATGCAGTGTTTTTTCTGCTTTTAGGGAGAGCAGGTGCATTTGTGATTATGCACATGCACATACACTACTGGTCAAAAGTATTACACGTTAGAGTAATTTCGCAAATTTCAAAAATTACAAGTTTGTTATTTTCTAGTATAAATGTGGTGCAGAAGTTTCAAGGTGCTGCTTCATCCCTTGTGAAGCGATCTTCTGCCGGGAAGTTTATGCAGCTCCCGGTAGTTTATTATAAAAATGTTCCGTCAGCGAAGGATTTCATTTCCTTTGTTGCGTAGTTGAAGTGCTTTTTCATGTGCATTGCTTTTCAATTTAAACTGATAATTTCTTTTTAAAATGTTGGAATTAATTCTTGAGGTGTGCCAAGTTGTTATTTTTTCCATCAAGAATACATTCCTAATGTTATGATTGCTCTTTTCTATAATTGCAGTGAATCGACTGTTTCACGAATCATAAAGAGATTCAAAATCGATGGAACCGTAGATAAAGTCTTAAGGCCTTATCACACGGCAAAATATCTTCGGCACTTTCCGTCAGCAAACAAGGAAAGTTACGTCACTTCAAACTTTCACATGATTGGTTGAATTTCGTTTGCGGACAATATTTCGACGACATATTCGAACTGGTTCGAAAAAGCTGTCGATTATGAAACTTGCTTGACTGGTTTTTGAGGGTAGAAACGGAAAAATGCTGGCGAAATTTCACCGTGTGATAAGGCCTTAAAATGGCCGTCCGAAGTTATCTTCTAAACGTGCTGATACTACATTTACACGATTAGGTTGTAAAAATAGATTTGCATGCTCTGCCACACTTGCAAAAGAATGGAATGAGTCCACATCTTTTATTGCCAGTCCCAGAACAGTTCATTGAAGGCTCTGTGAACCTAGTCACGAGGCACTAGTACCCAGAAAAAAATCGGTACTGACGAAAATAATGCTGAAAAAGCAATTTGAGTGGGCCAAGGTGTACAAAAATTTGAGTATTTCGGAATGGGGACTAGTTATATTCAGCAACGAAATTCGCCTGATGTCTGGCCACGTTTGGCGTATAGCAATGAGGCATGAGGCCAGAATGCCTGACTGTACATCAAAACACCCAGAAAGCATAATGGTTTTGGGGTGCATGTCATATCAGTCAAATGAACTTTATTTTATATTGGAAACAATGAATAGTGACAAAAGTATGTTGGTGCGTTTAATTTCAATTCCTTCATAGTGCACGTGCGATGTTTCCAAGGCAGAAAAAAAAAAATCGCCAACTCTAGGACCTTACCATGTATCGAAAAAGATAGCACTAACTTTAGTTGAAATAAAATTTAAAATTGTAAATTCTGGTCTCTGTATCGAAACATTTTTTTAATGTTAAAAGCTGCATTTGCAAAACATGGTATTAATGTTTTCGCATGTTCAAGAAACTCTTCAGATTTAAACCTCATTAAGAATTTATGGAATATAATGGGAAAGAAATAACTGATTATCATTCCAGAACGAAACGAGAACTTCAGGAAACAATAATTAAAGTTTTCCACCATAAAATACTTAAAGAAATGTTTCAAAACCGTGTGGATTTCATACCTAAAAGAGTGGCTGCTGTGATTGGAGGCAGAGGCTGTTCAACCGAATATTAAATCTTTTCAGTTCGCTTGTACTCTTTTTATTATTATCTTTTTCGATCAAAAGAAGAAATTTTTTCTATACTTCATATTATTCCGCTGAAGCAGAATGGATTCCAGTATTGATAACCTGCGCATTTAGTTTGTAAGTTATTCTTTTTGAAATTAAATAACATTTTTGTTTAATAAATTATTTATATCTTGTCTGTAGACTAATTTATCATATTGACACAAAAATATATTACTTTAAATAAATTCTTTTTTTAGGAGAGTTTTTTTTACCCCTTCATAAAACATGAAATTTCTCAGATTTGCAGTACTTTTGGCCAGTTTTGTATATTTCTATATCACTTTTTTAATTCAGTGTGAAATAAACGTCCCCCTCCTTATCTTGCATATTGTGCATTTTATGATTAATTTTTTATCATGGCATAATTTTGTGTTTTAAAGTTTTTAGAACAAATAACTTCTACTTTTCAAATATTAATCTAGGTCCCAGATGGGCTTCATGGAATCTTGGTATTTTTCTCTGCATAAGATGTGCCGGTATTCACAGAAATTTAGGTGTTCACATATCTAAAGTTAAATCTGTGAACTTGGACACATGGACTCCAGAGCAAGTGGCCGTAAGTTCTTAGTCCTCTATGATTTATAATTTTTTATTAATCTTTTTTTAAGTCTTGTAATTATATTAAAAATTATTAATACTTTTTTTTTGGTGATTTTTGATCATTGCTTTGCATAGCTTCTATTTACTTTTAGTTTAATATAAGAACTTGAAATCCTTTATTTAAATCACCGATGATTCATTCTGCAAAGGAAACAGGAAGGGATTGTTGTTTTTGTGAAATTACTAATGTACTTAACTATGCCAACATTTTATTCTTTTTAAGCAGTTGTTTTATTGTAATTTTTTAATAAAATGTTGTAGTCTGGTTGTATGCTTAAAATATATTTTTAAATTATCTTGTTGAATTCTTTTCATCTCTCCTAATTTTCTTTGTATTTTACCACAATAGAAAGAAATTTTTAATAATAGAAATGTGCAATATTTTAAATCAAAATTAAGATAATGAGATAGGAAAATTTCAAGGAAAGATTTAAGGCGTTAAATTATGTTTGAAAATAACAGTTCAGTAACAGTGAATACCTATTTTCTCTCTACTCTTTTCAAAATTCATGTTTGAAGTTATTAGTATCTTCAGCGTTAATAAGATATCTGATGTATTTATTTTTCAGTACCTCCAACAAATGGGGAATAGCCAAGCCCGGGCTGTCTATGAAGCCAATTTGCCAGAAAGTTTCAGAAGACCACAAACAGACTCGTATCCTCTTTTAATCTTTTTTTTTTTTTTTGTATTTGATTGGCTGATAGCTGAATACCTTAATATTATTGAATGTAGGCCCTTAGATTGCAGTAAAGCAAAATCGATCCTGTTTTAAGTCGAGGATCTTAAGTGAAAAACAAGATGCGTTCTTCTCATCGTAACTCATCCCCACCGCCCAATTCCTCCTCTTTCAAATCATTACAAGATAATATTTACAAATATTTAAAGGCTCTATTTAAAATCACTGCAGTATTCTTGTTTAAAACTCTCTTAAGTATTTTATATATACCAATATTTTATGTTAATAAGCAGTTATACTAAACATATTAATAAATTATCATGTGAGTAGTTTTTTACATCTCTTCTGTAAGATTTAGAAGCACTGTCATCGATCTAAACATTCTGAAAATTGTTGTAACAAGCATTGTACACCAAGATAGGAAATCTGGTAACAATAAAAAGCCAAATATCAAAAAGAATTCAAATATTACTTTGTACTGGCATTTTCAGTACTTTCTAAATGGAAATTAAGCCTCTGTAGCCCCCCCTCTCTGTATAAACTTAATTTATTGACTTCTGTCAATTTTTCAATTTTTAGGATATACATATAAAGTGTCATCATTCATGAAAGTAGTTCTTGTTATAAATAAATCATTATAGCTTTGTTGTCTGAAGTCTTTATTTCTAATGAATTATTGAAGTCTTTATTCTTAATGAATTATTTCATTTTAATTTACAAATGTAATCTTAGAAGCCTTGACTAGATTTAGGTCTTTGGAAGCTTTTATTAGAGCTAAGTATGAACAGAAAAAATACATTGCAAAAGAATGGGTACCACCTCCTCCACCAAAACCAGCCGTAAGTATTTGACTTTTACGAAAATTTTCTTTTGTTTTTATTATCAGTTTTTTTTTTTTAATTTGGGATTATTATCCTTTCACCAAATTCTCTTTCAGGATAAACAGAGCACATATTTAAAGGAAACATTCTTAACACTGGGATGAGAATTTTACTAAAGTTCATTGTCATATTCATTATCAAAAATTGACTATCCATTTTCTGATTACAGCCTCTTATGCAAAAGGGAGAATGCTGTTAAAATTCTTTCAGCTTTGTTTGGTAATCACCACTGGACATTTGAAACTTTTTAAAATATGTCAATAAAATGAAAATTGTGAATTTTTGTTTAGTCTTGCAATTCTTTTCTAATTTATATTTCTTCACTACATTTCTATTAATATATGAGCTGCTATAAGGTTTGTTTTGTAAAACCTCGTCTTTGATAAATTTTACAATGGGGGAAAAACGCAAAGTCATTGAAACAAATTTTTATTCATATCATAAAATTTTGTGCATCATGATGCATAGACTTAGCCTCTTCTAACCAAACTGCTCTCATCATTTGATATCTTTATTCCACTTTTCAAATATCTGATCTTAGTATTTCTAACTGAAAGCAAGTCTTTTCTTTTTTTGTTGTTGCTGTGAGCAGATGTTTCTTTGCCCTACAGATTTGAACTTGTTAGACCCTTAGAGGATCCCTAATTTATGGCAGATCCAAGTTCTTTTATTGGCGAATTGTCCTTGTTACGATTCGCCATTGGAGTTCAATGTTCTAGCTTCTGAGATCTACTGTGATTATAGAAGGGTTTAATATTTCTGAAATTTATATGCCCTCGATGAAGTTTTTTTGGTGTGCCAGATCTAGTCTTCTTCTGTAGCACAGCCACAAAAGGCAATGACGTTACTGATCGCTTCAATTGATAAATTGTATCTCGATATGTTTAGAACTCTGGATACAACTACGTTGACTCCTCCTTTTTTTATTCAGATATGAGATTTTTCTTTCATTCTAAGCTTTTTCCGGCTTATTTATATAGTGGGAGTTAATATGGTAAAATCCAAATTTTTTTAAGAAATGAAAAAAGCCTATTGGATGAGAAAAAATGTTCAACCTTGCTGTAAAAGTTCACTAGGCGATATGAATCATAGCTGGATGGGAGTGTGTGTCAGTTGGTGGAAACGGCAGGTAAAATCATGATGTGGAATTTTATTTGCCTCATGAATTAAAGGAGGGTGTGACCATTGTACTATAAGAATAGGAACAAAATTGGAACTACACGTTTCGGTTTTGAAATAAGGAAATATTGCTCTTAGTACTATAATTTAGATGAATTAATGTAAAAATAGCTTCTTTGAATTTATTTTTAGTTTGATGTTGAAGAAGAAAAAAGGAAAGAACGAGAGAAAAAGAAAAAAAGTAGTAAACCAGCTGCTGCAGGAATTGAAATACCTGTAAGTTTGAACATTTTTTAAACATCACACACACAAAATTTGAATCATTTTTTATGCTTCCTTTAATAATCTTTTCTCATAATTTTTCATATTACATTATAATATGATGCAAATTCTCTGAAATTAAATGGAAATGAAAATAAATACAACCATATGGTATGATTCAGTATGAGACTTTCATTCCTGAATTTTGATGTTAGATCAGAATATATATGAAGCATTAACCAGAGTAAGTCTAATCACTGTTTTTGTGAAATGAATTCATATTGCAATGAGAACTAGAATGAATTGAAAGGTCTTTGATTGCCTTATACTAGATAATCTGTTTCATCAATATTTCACTAGAATTATAGAGTTCAATATCTGACATATATTTGATTATACATTTATTTCGAAGCTATATTAAGGTTTTTTTTTTTGTTTAAATATATCTAGGTATTGATGCAACTTCCAGCTGCTTTGCCTAGACCGCATAGTATCGGACCTGTTAGTCCTTCAGCAAAACCGGCCCCTCAAGAATCTGTTAAACCCAACAACACTGTGCAACAAGTGCCTGGAACTCCTGATTTACTTAATTTAGGTAACATAAATATTTGTCGTTTATATCAACTAGTCATTTTCGGTTACCAGCTGGTTCACCCATATTATTACTTGTAATAATTCATTTGCATCGGCAAAATTTGAATTTTGCAAGTGGTTAAAATTAAAACTATTTGAAGAAACAATTTTCATTTGAAATTTCATAGCCCAATAAACTACTATTTTTGGAAAAGATTTAAATAAAAGTGAAGAAGTGATAAGAAAATTTGAAGATGACAGATATAAATTCAATTCACTTTGTAAATCCAATCAATTTGCTCAATTAAATATTTGATTGAGAATACTTTACTTGGAAACATACTGTAATAATCCTATCTTTTGAAACTCATATTAATCTTAAAACATTTTCTCTATGTATCAACATGACTTTAGAAGAAAAACTTTTATTGATGAAAATTCAATTTGTTGTGAACTATGATTGAAACCTGAATCAAACAACATGGCAATAAAAATTAAGTCTTTTTCCCTGTTAAAACAATTTATTTCCTTGTGAGCTTTTGTAACAGTCATTTTTAATTTCTCATTATTTTGATTAGAAGAATATATTTAAAGAATTGCAATATATCTTACAGTGAGTACTGAATTTTATTGTTAAATTTTCTGGTATATAAATCTTTTCTTGAATTTTTCACTCTTGTAATAACCCTTCTTGAGTATATATATTCTAATTAAAGTGCTGCAATCATAACTGATTTTGATTATTTCAGAATAATCCTTAATTTTATATTTTAATAAATGAAATAGCTCCTAAATTTAATTTCATAATAAAAATATATTAAAATAGTTAAAGGTGTCTTTAATTTTTTTTTTCAGAATTATATTTCGATACTTTAAATTTTATTAAAAAGTATTCCTGTATCATTGTAATGCTTGGATAAAGTAATATTGAAATGGTGATTCGATAGTATGTTATTCTTGTTAGTGCATTATGTGGGAAGAATCCCATAAACGACTTATTCATTTTTTTTCTATGCAGGGGGAAATGACGATATCTTCGATGCATTTCTTAGTGCCCCTGTGTCATCATCTACTGAAAATGGTTCGATATCCTCCCTATCTACGACTTCAAATGATTCTGCTGCTTCCAAAAGCACCATATCAGCCGATGAAGCTGACTTTTTTAATCAGAAATCTGATGGAATTGGTAATCAGTCCAGTAAAATGACAAAAGAATCGATTCTTTCACTTTATAGTTCAAATACCTGTCAGGTTCCAGCACCTCAGCATATTGCTCCAATGTATGGTTTATCAGGTAAAATGCCTATGGCATAGAATTTTTTTATTGCTAGTTCCTGTTTTGAAAAGTTAAGGAATATTGTTTTTTAAAAAAGTGAGTTCAGCCGGTTTTAATTTAAAAATTCTTTTGGTTTTTTTACCTCGCAGAAATTTTTTTGATGGGTTCGTTTAATTGAAACATCAATATGATACATATAAACCAACTAGAATTTTCGGCATTCAATGATATGCAAGTTTTTATTCACAATATTCCTATTTGTTCCAAGAGCATTTTCAGTTATATCTGGGAAGATTAGAATGAGAAATCAAATTTGAAATAATAGAAAAGACATTTTAGAGCCGTCTGTGCATAATAGAAATGAATATGTTTGATTTTCAGGAAATTTTCAGAAATTCTAAGAAAATATTCTTTTAATAAATATTTTTATGAAAAATGTTCTAAGGCTTCAAAAAATCGAGTGAAATGGACATACTTAGTTATTCAATGAAAGTTGAAAAAACACTTAAACATATTATTCTTAGCTAATTCTACCATGCAAGACCGCACATCTTTAACATTATTGAAAGTTTTGTATAGCACCGATTATCAATAGTATTATTGGTCGCGTGATATTTGTTCCACTTTTGCATAATGTTATGCTGGACTAAATGATTGTATAATTAATCGGATTTGAGCTCAGGCATATTAATTATATCATTCTTTAAAATGATTGCGATGAACTAGAATTTTTCAAAAAGAAACGGAGACATATAACACATTTAGTAAAGAAATTATCATTTTAAAAAATCTGTGGTGTGTTATAATATTCATATTTTTCTTCGTGTTGCTGGAAGTTTTAAATAATAAAAAAATTATTCTTTCTCATTTATAATTTTTCTTTAGCAGGTGGAATGTATGTTTCTCAACAAGCATATGCTCAAGTAGCCATGACAGGATATCCAGCTGTTCCTAATGCTGGAATTAACGTTGTAAGTTCTTTCATGTTGTCTATAAAAAATGTTACTGTATTTTTTTTTTCCGAAAAAGTAAAGTAAATGTAGTTAATTGCGAAACAAATATTGCAGAAGTTTTGTAAATATTTAACCTTTTCGACTAAGGTTTTTAAAATTGTAGATGTATCCATAACAGAAATTTTTTTAAAAAATTCTAACTTTAAACAGTAGTTGGGAATTTTTAAGGTACTGATTTACTGTTACTGGGGAGAGAAGAAAAAAAAAAAACGGTTATCTTGCCTGTCCATGAAATTCTAGATGAAAATTTTCACAGCTTCTCGTGGTCTTTTAGTTTGGGAAAGGGAGAGAAACCTACCAAATAGATTCGTTTGACATGTTTCCTCGAAAGTAATCATAATTTATCGTAATGCTTCTTAATTTCATTTATTATATTACCAAGCAGCATTGCAATTTTGAAATATTCCATTGATATAATGATTGGTAATATACATCTAAGATTAAATATCTTTTTTGCAAAGATGTAGAATCGACTTAGTGACATTTATTGGTTTCATCTGTCATTTCAGGCATCTTGGCATTATGTGCATTTTTATTAATACATTAAGAAATTAGCATATAATGTTGATTAAACTTGTACAAGCAATTTCTAAATTAAATAATTTATAAATAATGTAACCTAATCCTTTAACCATAATATTCTTGTAATTTACTTTTTTTTCGTACTAAAAACATTTAATGTAGTGGATATGCAAAATAGATTATTTTAGGCAACTATTTATCATTTTCATAAGAATACATTTCTGTGACTTTTTCTGTTTGCACTAATTGCTGGATTAGATAATAAATTAGTGCTTAGAGATAAGATAATAGATAATTAATTGCTAGATTAGATTATTAATCTCATTCCATTTAGATTAGATCACTGAGATAGGTAAAATGGTAATGAAATTCAATTTTTGAGCACTTTATTTGTGATCAAAATAAAAAGTTTATCTTAAGCCAGAATTATCTTTTAGAGCTTTCTAATGATTTCTTTTTTTTTTTTTTTTTTTTCAATTTCATTAGTGCACATTTTATGTATTATGTGTCAAAGCATTTTACATAAATTTCATTAGTTTTATTTGAAATGTGTTAAGGGTACAAGCACATTATAGAATAAATTTTTTTGTATCCTTAATTGATTTTTTTCCATTAGTTTTCTACGACTTAAATTATGTTTATTGGGAACGTTGATCATCCCATTAACAGCAAAATTCAATTCAGCACTTTCAATAGAATTTGAAAGTAATTTTTCGAATTAAAAGTGTATAGTTTAAATAGTATCAAATTAAAATATAGTTCGAATTCTTTTTAAGATAAAATTATATGCCTGTTTTTTTTTTTTTTCTTTTTGATTTTTAGCATATCAGATTGATTGGATTTTATTTCTCTAGGTTAATTATAAGTTTTGACATTTAATGATTTTTAGCTTCAGTGGGTCCAAAATTTTTAATTCAACCATTTGTAAATATTAAGTGTTTTGTACTTGGGTCTTTGTTGACCATTGTTAATTTTAAATGCTCTACCCTCTCTCCTGATGATTTTGGAAGTGAAGTAGAGAATGACAGTAATTAGGATAGTACATATTACAAATGCTATGTTTAATATATGAAACATTTAATAATTTTAAACTTCAGGACATCTTCTGACTGTGATTGTAAATTTTCAAAACCTGTGATGGTAATTCAAAGTACCCCCACCTCCCATTTCTTACACATGAGGCTATTAATTAAATCAACATTCAAGGTGTTTAGTAACATAAAAATTGCTCAAAGCAACTTTTGGCTAACTCCAAATTAACTATTATGAAAAAAGGAATTAAATTGGATTTTTTAAACTATGGATTATTTATATTTATCATATTCTCATTAATAATAATTTACATTTCAGTATATAATAGAGCTATCTATCTGCATTTTTGCTTTTCTTAACATGGAATTTTTTATATCGCCCAAATATCTGTATCATTTCCATAATTGTGTTTGTTTCCCCTTCTAACAAGCTAAAAACAGTCAATTTCCATTAAACTGAGTATAATAACACTATTCTTGGTAACATAAAATATGTAACTTTGACAGCAAATATTTATCTTATAAATATTTTTAGCTTAATACTTAAAAGTTTATTCTGATTTTAAATTCTAAAGTATTTTGTGTTAAGGTTTGAAGTATGATTTACTGCTTTATCATACTCCTCAAGTATGCATACTGTTAAAGTAACTTCTTTTTGTATTGGATTTGAGTGCTTTTCGAAAATTAAAATGATTTTATGTTCGTAAGTTAAATTTTAAAAAATGAATGCAATTTCTTTCCAAACTGGTTTTTAAAAAATACAGCTGAAAGATCGGTTTTACTGAATTTCATATTACTAATGGAAAAAAAAGGAAAATAAATGTTAATTTATATCTGTAGATTTAAGTGTATAAGTAAATGGTATTTTATTATGAATTATTTTTCTAGGCTTGTTACAAATGAGACTTTTGATTCAATTTCTTGTTTTTGTTTTTATAAAATAATTTATGCAATTTTTAAAATAAGTTGCGGAATCACAATTTTAAAATCTTATTAAATGGCGTGCAGTAAAAGAAAGTTTTAAATGTAGGATCGATTTTTCTGAAAATTTTCTTTGTATTTTGCTTTGAAACTAATTCCCACCCCCTGATTTGAGAAAAATATTATTTATATAACCATTTAGGTGGATAATATGCTTTTACTTAACCCATTGGGCACTTTCAGTACTTTAATACTAAATTCAGAAATGGTTTGTGAAAAACCTCGAATAATATCTGAGTGTCTGCTTGTAATTAATTACCTATATCTCAATGCGAATTTATTCACTCTGTGTTTTAATGTTACATTTAAAGACCTTTAACATTTTGTATTATAGCATGGATCTAATGTAACTGCTGTATACAATCCATTTGCTTCATATGGCCCTCCTGTAAGTCAAGATACAAGACAACCTAATACATGGATTGGGTTAGCATCTGGTGGTGGTGGGGAAGAAACATTACTAATGACTCATGGCCTTTTAGGACAGGTCAGGAATTTTCTAACTGGCTGATTATGCATGCACCTACATCAGCAGAAAAAGGGCCTTACTCTAAGATTCTAATACATCTTATTTTTATGTTGCACATTCCAAAACATTTAAATTATGTTTACTCTGTTGTACATCGTTTGCAATTTATATTATTAATTCTTTATTAATAATTTTCTAAATTTATACTCATTGCTTGTATTCAGGCGTTCTTCAGGCTCATTTTGTTTTTTAAAACAGTATAAATATAAAACAAAGCACCTTTCCTCAACCGCACTACTGTTTATGTATTGTTAGCTATTTTTGAAAAAACTTCTTTATGGTTTGCATGCTGTGCTTCAACTGGCTTTCATTGTCATCCTTTCCCATCTAATAAAATTTCAAGATTCTGTGAATATAATTACATGTGAAAAAGCACTTTACTTATATTTGAAATTTAAATTGCTGTTGCTTCTTATTTTTAAGATGATTATTTGATTAAAATTTTCTTCAAAGAAAAATATTATTTATGTAATTCTTAAATGTAGAAGGATTTACGTAGCATTCTGCCCTATAAAGCCAAAATGTGGGAAATTTGCATTTGGCTTGATAATTTTATCAAGTATTTATATAATTATGCTTGATATTGAATAAATGCATCAAAACTATTCAATTTTGTGCATGGATGGAAATTTCTGTTATTTAAATTTTGAATCCGCAACAACAGCTTTCTTTTAGCCTGTTGGATTCAATGCTTAATTATCCTAATTTTTATTTTCGGTGAAACACCGATTATCCAGTTTACGAAGAATTAACAAATTTAGAGTTCGTCTAATGCATTTATAATTTTATAAGTTAATATTGTGAAACCTTTATTATATATTTGAAAAATATGTTCTAAAGTTGCAATTTACTTTGTTATATGTTGTTGAAATTTTTTTTAAAACAAATTCGCCAAATTTAATATTAGCAGTGTTTGAGAACTAAGGTTTTGGTTCATCCCACAGAACATGCGTCTTTTTAAAAAATAAATTATATGTTAGAAATTTTGTTTTCTGTGATTATTTTTGCATTAGAAGAAAGGGTTGTTAATGTGTCTATATCCAATGTACATGCTTTGGTAACGAGCAAATTGTTTAACAATACTCTTAGCTTAATTTTCTGCTAACATGGGCTGTTATTTTTATTTAAGGTATCCCAGCAGATGTCTAACTTGCAAATCGCTGGTCAATCTTGGGGTTTGGGTAGCAACACAAATCCTGTGAATCCTGGAGGGTTGCTTGTTGGTTCTGGTCAACCTGGTGGAGTCATTTGGCCTACAGCTGCAAGCAGTCAAAATCAAAACCTGTCGAATAATCTATGGCAATAATTAAATAATTGAAATTATCAAAGTTGTGTTCAGAAGAGTATTGCCTAAACGTTCATATAAGATATATTAATTGTTTACTTATTACTTTGGAGAGGAAAATTCTGAAGTATGATTTGTAGATTTTTTTGTTTGTTTTTGTTTTCATCATACAACTAACTATCCAGTTGTTTGGGAAAACATGGCAAAATTGTATTATAGATCTTACTTCAGACATTTATTTTAAAGTATATTGGTTGAATCTGTCACGTTAAATATCACAAACACTTTATGTAATTCAAATCCATGTGTATGAATCTTTCAAGTGTTGGTTCTCAAAAAAAAATTAAAATATTATTATTTAAGAATGTCTTGTTGTTATCTCGCATGAAATGTTTGTAATTATCAGTTCAAGAACATATTGTCGTCAGAAGTAAACTATTGAAAAGTTTCACAAAATGTAGTTTTACTTTTCTCAGAAATTTGCAATTACTGCACATAACAAATTTGATGTGAAGAAATATTTGCATTAATGTAGTTTTATAGATTTATAAAGTTTTAGTGAAGTACTTAAGGCTTAGGTGCTGAAGATAAAGGTATTAAATTATATCCAGAATCTATTTAATGAATTTATTTTTGTTTTGATCATTACCATTCCCTTACTATTATATTTATTTTGAATAGATACTTATCATGAAGATAATCGTCCTTCTCAGATATTTGAAATTCTGATTAAATGAATTTAAGAATATTGTAAAACTCTTATTTTTACTGTGTTACCTATTTTTTATCCTGTCAAATGGACGTTATAAAATTTTCACTCTATAATCATGTATATATCTTATTTTTATGTTCTGAACTGAATTTTTACTGGTTAAGACATTTTGTTTCATTGCTTCATTAAAAAATATATATTCATATTATGATTGCTTTGAGAATACAACAGAGAGCTTTAACTGTTTTTCAGTTAAAGATTCAAGTTTATTATTGTTATTATGTTGACTTCAGCAAAATATACATTTCTTTAAATTAGGTAGTTTTTGAAATTTGAGTGTTTCTTTTTTCCCCATCATGTTTTAATTACGAAACTATTAGTACGTCTTTCTTTGAATCTAGAACGTGTAGAATTATGGGGGAAATTATTTAAAATGGGTTGGTTTTCATTCAATATCTTGATGCGGGGTATTATTTTTTCAAATCTGTTTTCCGATTTGTTATTTTAAGATACAAAGAAATCAAGGAAGCATCATATCTCTAGTTTGCAAGACATTTTATCGGTATAGATTAGGGATGTTTTTGCTTTCATTGAATGTATACCTATTCATTGCAGTGTCAGATATGTATATCAGAGTTGAAAAAAACTCGTTATCTGCTAATTTGTTTCTGGTTTCAGCTTCTAGTACCTCGGTTTCCCTTATGATTAAGAAGGGAGTTACTGTAACTCTCAGTACTCAAATTCTAGGGGCTTATTATTTTTCAAACTGGTGCTGGCGCTGGTTTGTGCATGTTTGACTACAATGATCTGGTGTTTTTTTGTGACTTCTAGTTATTATTCACATCAGATCTATCCTGTCTGAAAATTCGATGTTATCTTATGATTAACTGTTGTAAAATATTTCATAAGTAATATAAATTTTTGAGAGGGGAAAAAAAGGAACAGGACTTTTACAAATGATTTCAGTGAATGATAATTTTTTTTAATGTTATTCAATAATTTTTTTTTAAGTTTTTAATCTTGTATTTTCTGTTAATTATTCCATCTTGTTTGAAGCATTTTAGTGCTATTATGTGAATGTCAGATTAATACTGTAAATAGTGGGAAAATAATCTATTTTATTTTATTTTTTGTGGAAGAATATTTTTTCATGTATAGAAAATAAAATACCTCGCACTCTATCCGATAACTAACCTTAGTTTCAGTTTAAATTTATTGTATAGCAATTTATGTGTGGTACTTTTGTGATATATTGTGGTTAAATGCAAAGGGCTATCAGTAATGTAATGTACATTCAATGTATTGCAAATGATCTTGAATGAAAAAAAGTTATATTATATGACCAAATAAATAAATTGCTGTTTCAACAATAACATTTAAAGAGAAATATTGATGTGCTCAAATTTTTAATTTAGACAAATTAGCTAGAGGAAAATATCCAGTTTGGAATTTCCAGTGATTTGAGAACCATTAGAACTGCATTGAAACTGGTGCTATGTCAGCATTAATGTTTTTACAATATATTCTTTACGTGGATCATTCTTGGACAATAGTTTATCCTCATTATTGTGCTGTTTCCATTTTTATGGTATAGGGTTTCATATGTTGCGACAGGTTTCTTGTCCTGTGTTACAATTATATATATTTAACATTGCTCTTAAAATTAATATAAAATCATTTATTTGATTGTTTGCTCCATTAATAAATTTTAAATTGTAAGTTTCCCATAATCAGAAATTATCTTAGACATTTGTGTATGTTTCTTTTAAAGATAATGTATATTTCAAGAAAAATTGTTATGTAAAACATTACAAGCAATCAATTCAAGGTGCAAAGTGTTTTTCATTTTTAAATATGTACTGTAAAATTATTTATTAAAGTAAAATCATTCAATGGTAGAAAACTTCTATTTTGTCAAATTTTACTGCTTTTTTATTTTAAAGCTAATGATATTGCTATAGAATTTTGTGAAACTATGTATAATATGTGATTTAATTAATATTTGTTATTGTAAAGTACAGAGCAATTCTAGTTGTATATTTAAAGAAAATCTGAAAAATATTCATTCTTCGGCAATTACATAAAATGTCACTTTTTGATTCAATGAACTACAAAATTAGAGCCTAATAAAAGTACCATGGTTTTTAAGATTTCGAATTTCATTTTTTATCTATTTTAATTCATCACATAAAGAAGCCCAAGTAAAATATATTAAGAACCATTTTGAATGGAATCTTTTAAAAATGTATAAACTTATATGTAAAATGTAAACATAAGAATTCTTAAAAGCCCATGAAACAAACGCTTTTTAATTTATTACTAACGGTTATATTACTTCAAATATTCATGATTTTTATTATTAATTCTTTTTTGGAGCTGAATTTTCCCTCTTATTTATGCTTTCAAAACAAAGTAATTTTCTCCCTTTTAATGGCTAGGTATCGTAAAATTTCATATTGGTGTTTTTTAATGTATGGGTTTTTAATGCAATGTCTTTTCAAGCATTCTTTTATTGATTTGGTAGAAAGTATTAGAACTCTCATTAAATGTCTACTTTTCTTACCGTAATCGCTTTAATTAACAGATTTTTTTTGTTCAATTTCCGTAGCAAAATAAACTTAATTCATGGAAAATATGAATTTAAAATCCTTTACTATCAACATTTTTGATAAAACTGGAAGATTCTTTTTTGCAAATGGATTATGATTTCTTGGTATTTTTTGACCTCTCTAAATGAATGTGTAAATCCATCCAATGTCTATTTTTCATTTTACTTACTTATTATCGAATGATGTGAATACTATATGCATTGAAAAAAGTATATAAATATTGTAAAATACTTGTACGGTCAAACCTCGCTTAGCGAGCAAGATAAAATGTAAATTGTGCTCGCTATTAACGAGTGATGTTTTGCAAAAAAAAAAGGGCGAAGAGACACCGTGACGTCACATGCTTTATTGGTCTGTATTCGATCTGTTTGAAGAAAAATCCTTGAATCTACATGGACTTATTTTTAGTAAGACAGCGTTACTGAACACTCCGAGGGGTTTAATCAAACAGATTTTTCTGATGAAGGTTTTAATTCTATAAATGGATAGCAATAATATCCATGAGCTGGCGGAAGAATATAAATGTAACAACCGAAGAACTTGCAGAACTGCATTATCTGTCACAGTAAAAAGCTGTGGAAGAAATTTGGTAGGAGGAGGGATAATCGATGCAACAATTATTTCAGTGATGTAAGCATTGCAAATTATCATATTGTATGTTGAGAAGCATCGTCCTGATAAGACAATAGCTATGAGTACTTCAAACTCATTTAATGATAATGCTATTTCATTTTTGCCAAATTTTGAAGTATAGCTAAATGTCAATGTCTTTAGATAAATTTCTTATAAAAAGAAGCATCTATTATAAATAATCAATTAGATTATGAATAATTTTTTCTCGGAGTGGAATGCATTGTCCTCCTTTACATGGATTCTTATAGAAAGCATCGTTTCTCTGAACGATTGTTCCGTATTACTATTGAGAATGGGGAACTAATTATGCTCGTTAAAGGAGGTTTCACTGCATTGATTTAAGAAATATTGGTTATTTGGTTTTTATGGATAATTTTTTAAACATGCATTCATTATATATTTGATTTTTTTATGGTTTTTACAATATTAGAAAATATTCCTTGTTGATAAATAATATTCTAGAAGGTTCATTCTAGAATTTTTCTAGAAGGTGGTCTTTGAAATGGTATGAAAACAAAAGCAATTTCTTGAAAATGCGTGTAACATTTGAAACATTCATGTTCGCAATTCATGCATGTATTTAATGATATTGAAAAAAAATCCTTTAGTGAAAGAAATAACAAAGCTGTTGCAAGAGTTTTCTTGAAACTGTTGAACTATTTTAAATGTGTTAAATTGTTTTTCCTCTTCATATTATTTTGGATAGTTCAAAGTAAAGCTCCAACATATAATAATATTTTGGCATGATTTATTTCCATCAGACCGGATCACATATCAATTATCCAAATATGAATCGTTTGCATATTTCGAAAGAAATGATAAAAGCCAGTTTATCTTGGATTTCTTTCATTTTAATAAAATAATGAGAGAGAAATGTAATTCAATTGAAGAAATCCAGTTTGCATTTAGGTTAGATTTCTTTATCTCGAGTTTAATAATCTCATTCCTTAAATAATGTACTTACAAATATCATGATTAAATGATACTTGGAATATTGCATAATTTGAATACTTCATGCTCTCTTTAAAATTAAATTAGTTGTAATATCGTATTGAAATTCCTGTTCTTATTATTATTATTAATCATAATTAAATATGATTAATAATAATAGTCTTCAATTCATATGCGAGCTGTATTGAAATTTATTTTGGTTTTGAAACCAAATAATGTTTATGAACATTCTTAAAATTCACTTCCTGCTTTTTTACTATAAAGTAAACATGACATTAATTCCCGTTTTTCCTCCCCCCTCCCCCCCAAAATATTACTCTTAGCTGTCAAAATGATTTTCTGACGACTCGAAATCTTTATTTGAATTTAAATACATTACTACATAACTGCAATGCTTTAATCTTTTTTACATTAATATTTTTAGATAGATTCAGATTGTTATTTAAGCCATTATTTGTACACTGACAACAACTACAAATCATTAAAATTAACTTACTGTGAACTAAATGTTAGTGAAAAAGAGTTCAAAATACCTTGTCTGTAAAATATCAGACTTCGCTCTTTCATAAACTTCTCAATACTATATTCTCTGACATATTGGTGTAAAAGAATTGCTTTTGGTAGCTTATGTATTTATTGCATGGGAAGAACTAATGTAAATTGTAAATTAAATTTGTTTGCTCATTTTTTATTTTGTGGTAAGGAAATATCATTAGTTCTACAAAACAGTAGTTTTTACTAAATATATATATATATATCCTTGTAAAAATTGAAAATATTAAAGGTGTATGTGTGTGAAATTGGGAGGTACTGAGTTAATATAATTTATCGCCTCTCCATTGCTATAATAAAAGAAATTTAATTCTCTCTGTTACTTTTCATTGATTTGTAAGTTAAATTTTGTGTCGTAATGTACTGTGATTCGTTTTAAATCATTTTTCTCTTAATATAAGTATTTCCATTTCTTTTTTGACATATATTATAGGTATGGTTTTTTTACTATTTTTTAATCCTTAAACGCCATGAATCAGTTGAAATTTTGCTTGACATTAAATTTTCTTTTTATGCAGAATTTTTGATTATTATAGAGAAATGATGTACTTTTTCAGTGCTTTTAATTTCGTTTATTGCTAACAAGTGCTTTAACTAATATGGAAAAATGCCTGATACCCAAACCCATACTTTAGATAGATCCGACACTTCTCCACGAAAATGCTGATTTCAGCATTTTTGGAATCTAATTTTATTCTTGGCATCGATGTGAATCTGCATTTACATTTTTGTTAAATGTGTTGAGACGTACCTTTTGCGTAACAAATACAAGCACACACAAAGAAAAACTGCTTACTATGTGCAAAATTTACGAATGACTTTAAGCTGAGCTTCGAAATTGTAGTATACTCCTTATTTCTTCCGAAAGTCAAAATCCACATTATATATACATGGGGGTAGGGGTGAAGTTAAGGCGCATTTTGGAATCACATTGCGGCATTGGAAGGTTTTCTTTCTCATCTTTCATTTCACTACACCAAGAAATATCTCGACAGAAGGGAAGTAATTGCACATAATTTTGAGCTAAGAGAAAAAGATTGATTGCTGTCCGAAAGATAGCTGTCTTATTTTCATAATCTTTTAAAAATTTCTTTGTTTTTGCTGGTAGTTTTAATATCAATTTTGCTGTTTTCTTCTCCCTTTCATCAAGATGCGAAATTGTTGACATGGATAAAAAAATAACAAAGAAAAAAGCTTTAGGTGATTCTGGTTAGAATAAGAATAATAATTTTAAAAAATTCAAATTTAGCGGTGATGAAATTGATATAGCTCTTGGGGGCAGTATAAAAATTACCAGTATCAAATATTGTACATTTTTTCCGATGAGTTTGCTTATTGTGGGAAAAAATAATTTGGTGCTGTATATATATAAGCAGAGAACACATGTTAAAGGTGTTTATAAAAATTGTCAACTAATCTATACCAAGTATTTTTCCCCCTGTGCATCATTTTCAATAGCAGCAACGACAAATATTAGTCTGGTATCAATTAATGCCTCACTTTGTGGCAAACAGTTTCGAATGTTGAATCCCTAACTTTGAGTGTTATTGGGGAACATAATTTATCATTTTCAATGGCTGCTACTCTGGCGAAAGTTATCGAAGCTTTAGGTGAAAATAAAGCTTTGAATCTTTTGTCATTTAGTAGAAATTGTGCAAAATGAAGTTTGGTGTTGAGAATGTTTACGCTCACTTGCAGCGCCAATTCCCCCTGGGGTGAAGAAAGAAGAAACCCCCTCAGTTCTCGTGTGAGCTGGATCCAGAGATACCAGTAGTTGCTCCTCTACTAAGCAGGAGACGAAATATTCTGATTGATTTTAATACTTATTAAAATAATTAGCATATTTGTTGAGTTTCACAATAAACTGTTTTAAAAACTACAGTCTACTACTTTTTATTGAGCTACAGCTAGAGAAAAAAACATTTGTAAGTTGCATTGAAAAATTACAATTTAAATAATTTACATGAAGCTACAATACGTGAATGCTTTCAATATTTGCAATTTATTTATTCCCTTCAATGAACAAATTTGTAGTGAAACATATGGTTTCTGTAAAAGCTGTAGCAGTTGTATTCGGAAAACATTTTTGAAGAGATTAAAAAAAAAAAAAAAATTGAAGATAACAGAATTGTTTAGGAAAATCTTATGTCTGTTTTAATGAACTCTTTCAGAATTACGATGAAAGCAAGTGTAGAATTGGAACGGGAATTAGGAAAGAAAAAATCCCTTATTTGTTGCATATTGATGGCAGTTATTGTAATCATATCCACAATGTTTGCAAAAAAAAGCAGTTTTATTGTTCGATGGAGAACTCAATGAGAAGTATCTTTAAGGATACAAAATGGCTTGTTTCACATTAAATTTGAAGTATTTTTCTCCAGTAAATATCGCTTCCCATTGGTGGTAATAAGCATGGTGCACCTAATTGAGGCTCTGGCTCTTTAGTATTATGTATTCATCAATAGCCGCGACACAACTGTGTAATTTCCTACAGTACGCTCTATTTATATAAGCATAGAAATATTGATTCCGAAATATGACACATGAAGAGAATACTAAAGAAGTTATTGTTGGTTTATCTGGATTTTTATGACGCAGGAGTCAGAATTGGCAAGGCTGCGCCAAAACACATAGTAGCTAAATAAATTATCGAAATGAAAGTCGGTTGTTTTTTGATAACTAAAGGAATTATCAAAAAATATAAAAGAAAATGGAAAGAGAAAAAATATATAGAATAATCCCGAGGTTGATTTGTTGCAGAAGGAAGACTCAAGACTCTCATGGGTGTCATTTTTGTTTCAGCTTAACCATTTTTGTGTCTGCATATTTCGATTTAAATAGCCAATTTTTAATAAGCTGCTGGATGAGCAGTGGTAGTTATTTTTTTTTTATCTTGTTTTATGAGATTGAAATTATTGCAAGGTAAGAATTGAAAAGATGTTTTAAGCATTGGTGTGAATGAATGATGAGAATTTTATATGTGAGTAAGAGATGTAAGAACGCATTCAATCATAGTACATGATCCTAATGATTATATAAAATATTTTCTGTATAAAATTTTAAAAAAAAGCATATGCTAACTCTAGTGATTAACTGCAAAAGAAATTACCTTCGATATGTTCTTTACATCTCCTCAACTGATGGGGATTAGCTTACATTGACGAAGCTGCAGAAATTATAAGAGATTTTTTTTTCATAAGCATTGAGAATTAAGAAGCTTATGCACTGAAAATTAATTTATGCATTGGAAATTAACTAATTTAATTTGATAAATAAGTTACCGAATTGATTTAAATCTATCATTTTCTGTAGCCGAGTCATATATATTTCCATAGATATTTGGTGGTCTAAATTATTTGCTGTGAAAAAACACAGGCGTCAGTATAATGATAAAACCTATAATTATTTATTTTTTATGATCCTCAAGCTGAAAGTGCATTTTTCATTAATAGATAAAAGACCATAAAGACTGAATATTAAAACATACACAACAGTTCATACTGTATAATTATAATAATGAGCGAAGTGCAGTCTGCTTTAAATATGCTAGTCCCCCCCTTTTGCATAATATCGATAGTAACTTGTGAAAAAATTAAAAATCAAATTGCTATCAAGAGGAACTTGTTTGCTACAAAAAACAATGGTGGAGGGGGAGGGAAATGAACAGCCTTCATCAAAGAAAGAACGTAATGAAAGAAATTGAAAATGGAGGAAAACAACAAATTGAAGTATAAAGAACAGCTTAAGCTTTTGGCTCAAGAACTAAAAATAAAATTTTTTACTTGAACTTATTTCCTTAGCAAAATGAAGGTCTTTTGTGTCATTTTTACCATGGTTTTTATTTTAACAAAAAAAATTTCAGTAATTATTTTTCATTTCTTATTTTTAAAAAAATATATTATCAGACAATATTCTTAAAATATGAAGCACTTTTTGTATAAATTTATTTTATCATTCAATTAATCAGATTTATTTTACTTGTCAAATTGAAATCCATTAGGATTCTTTATTTATAAAGTTGCTATTTTTCGTTTGCTTATTTTGCTGGAAAAAACAATATTTAAAATATTAATTTTCCAAATAATTGTGTGTTAAATTAAAATTAAAATAATGAATAATTTTACTCCTTCCAAATTAGAATACTTTAATTGAAAAATAAAATGGTTTTAAAAATGATTAGGCATTAAAAAAATAGCACATTGTTTCTAAACTGCAATGATGTTGCAAAAGGAACCAATTCCAATGTATTTTATCTTTAATAGTTTGCATTAGAGACTAAAAGATTTCACATATACTGAAACTGTTAAGGTTTTTATAAAATATCAGATCAAGTATTTATGAAATTCATTAATTAAAATAATATTTCAGGTTTGTTATATATTACCCAGTCATGTATGTAGGAATTTGATTTGACAGAATGCCCATTCAACGACATTTAGATCAGTGTCTAGGGTCACTGATTGAAGGAAAAGCTTTTGAATAAGAAATTTATTTACAGCAAAGAATAAGGAAAAGACATTAACAATTATGACAGGACAGGCTATTTACAATAGAGAAAAAAGTATCACCTATAGATGCCATCAAGGATGAAGCCTAATTACGTGTTTCATTGCGAAACTACGCTGCGTA
This sequence comes from Argiope trifasciata, assembly GCA_026543055.1. NCBI lineage: Eukaryota > Metazoa > Arthropoda > Arachnida > Araneae > Araneidae > Argiope > Argiope trifasciata. The sequence goes on from JAPMOQ010006612.1 coordinate 2,388,856, forward strand.
TTAATGATGCATAATCGGAGCAAAATGTCCCTCCCTGTCTCCGTCTGACGAGTGAATGCGTAGTTCGCTTTTTATCAAATTTTACGTCACGCGTCTTAGACTTTGGTTCAGCATTATTTAGCGGTATCCGTGGTGACATCTATTACTACAAAATAAAACTAAATAGGGAATAATATTGTCCGCTAATTAAATCTCTACATGTATTTCTTTCTTACGTGTATTAATTTCTCATGGTAAATAAGCACTTTTTTATAACAGTCTATAATCTACATAAAACGTTTTTTTATAGTGGAGTGATTTTGCGTTATAAAAAATAGTTCATCTTGATTCAAAGGATCCTACAAATTTGCCAAAGATTTTATGCTTTAAAATTAATTGTTTATTTGTTAAGGTTTTAATTCTAAAATCTTTTAATTTTGGAGATATTTTAAGTATTTAAAATTTTTATCTTGGATGTTATAGTAATAATTCTGGAATGGTTAAATGAAGTCATTTTTATTTCTTCTTCCATTGAAATTAAATTCCTATTCCTTCTGGGAGAGAGGTGACTGCTTTCTTCTAAGCATGAAAAAGGAAACAGAGAAGGTTGAGGACTAGGCGCTGTCAATTTACAGCCGTTATCTGTGTTAATTTTCAAAACGCTGTGCATCATATTGGTTTTGCATTTGCAATAGAGGACGTCGGGTGTTATCAGTCTGATGACGTTTCTTTCTTGTGTTGCGCAATCGACATCAGTTTATCTCATTGCATCCATTCTGTGTCCTGTGAATCTTCGATATCATTTCGCACAGACTTATGTAAACAGATTGATCCATTTTTTAGCAACAAAGTGTAATATATATTAAATAAAATATTAATTTCCTCTCTGAGAAAATGTCAAAAAATGACTCTAATAAACCTAGAATGGATATATGAACTGTTATCGTTTTCACTGTTGTTGAACATAACAGTTTATTGATAGAATAACAATTTCCAATAAAAGATTTTATGTATATATAGGATATGTTATTTGCAGACAAATTAACAAAGAAGAAATGTATTTAAAACAGTTCTTTATTTGTTTCTTAGTCATTAGGCAGAAATAGCTTTTTTAAGATCTTTTAAAATAAACTTCTTTGTCATATGCAGAAATTTGAGGAATACATTCACTATAGTAACAATGAAAAATAGATTGTGTGAAGCATTCAGATTGTATGTACTAGGGATGTTCAAATGAAAAGGTACGAACAACAGCTGTGGGTATAAATGAAGACTTTATTAAAAGTATACACCATAGGCCTGAGTACAATGAGTCCATTGATTAATAAGCCAAAAAAAATCCTTGTTCTTAGAATTCCTGTGGCCGTGACGAAATCAATCCTTCACGACGACCTTGAGTTCACCGTATGAGTTGAAGCGCGTCCCTTTCAAATGTTTTTCAGAGGACGAAACAAGTGAAAATCGTTGGGTGACATATTCAGGCTGCAGGGAAGATGTTCGAGCTGCTCCCACTTGAACTTGGCTAGTTCCGTGTATCTGACCCTGGAGATGTGAGGACGCGCATTATCATGGACCACACTCTCCGAAAATAGCCCCGGTCTTTTGTTCTTGATGGACCATCGGAGTGTCTGGCAGCACACATCAGAAACAATGGTTCTTCTGTGCTCGAGGAATTTAACAAGTAGAGGATCTTGGAAGTCGAAAAAGACGGTGATGAACGCCTTCCCTGCTAACGCCACGACTTCTAACTTTTTAGGAAAGGTGATTGTTAAACGAGATGCATTATATAACGGCTTATGATTCAGCCGTTTGGCATTTTATATCTTGTCTTTAGACTAATTTAACATATTTACATAAAATATATCACTTTATATGAAAAAAAAATTACGTTTGGGTGGCTTATTCTTGAAAAAATGTGAAATTTCAGATTACGGTTTGTTTGTTTTCCCGATTTCCTTTTCGATGCTTAATGCAGCGAGTCCATTTAAGCCTTCTTAGTCAATGCTTGACTGAATACTATTCTTTATTAATTTTTAATTTGCTCAGTATTCTCTCTAATGACGGAAATAATTAATTTAGAAAAAATATATTATCTACAGTTCCCGCATTTCCTTTACAAGATTGGATAGGTTGTGCGGATCTTTTTTCTCCAAATGAATTGTACCTTCTGAAATCGAAGCAACTTCAATGTCAAAAAAAAAAAAAAACTTAAATATTTTATAGTAGGAATTTTCGAATAATACACGCAGGCTTACTTAATAGGTAAGGTAAATGACGGTAAATTATTGCCTTATTTTTGTAAAATGCTACGTGCTTGCATTGGACAATAATATATCCGTATATTTCCACAATCGACGATTTTTTAAGTTAAATTTTTTATTTTCCCCCATTCCGGTATTATAGTTCAAAACATTATTTTAGTTCTTGATCATTTGGGGGCCCTGTTGCATAGCATCCGTCGCAGCCCCCCCCCCCACCACCACCAGAAGGCCGGCCCTGTGTCAGTCATCGACTATATATTAACAATGTTTTTTAAAAGCTGATTTCTCACTTACAACTGCTATCTGCTAACGATTCTATATTATAAAGTCCGTCAGTGAATAGCCATCTTGTAGCTTTGGGAAAATTTGTTAATTCATTTGAACCAAATCTCACTTGTTCCTAATTTTATACTGCTCAGTGGTTCATTCAGAATTAAATAATTGCTCAACCAATATCAAATCTTTTTAATTGAATTTAAACAAGCTCTTCACGTTTGTTTTAAACCACCATCTGACAGCTGTTTTTTGGAATTGATGGCTCTACAAAATGAAAAAATATATAAAAAAAATAATAATACGGGATTTTTTTCCCTTCCAAACAGAGTGAGTATATTTAAGTTATTTATTCCGTGGGCAAAAAGCCCGAAGAAAAAAATGCTAATAGATGCTTTTTTATACTTTCAAACTTAAACTCTTTGTAAGGTTATGGTTATTTGCTTCAAAATTAATGGACCAAGATCTGAAACTTAATAAAGCATGTTTTCAAGGAATAATTGTTAGATGATAAGCATCGCTAAGTCTGAGGAACCGTAATAATACCGATTCTTTCAAATATGTTAACAGATGCATAACTAAAGTATTAAAGAATTATGCGTCATTTATCATACATTAAGAATTTCATAACTTAATTTATTTAAATGTAAATTATAAGAGTAATTTGTTCAGTTTCAGAGTATTAAAATATTCTGGCGTAAGAAGTATTTTAATATGTGAATACAATTTAGACACAATCAAAATTTTAAAATACCGATATTAGTTAAATGCACAAGAAAAATAAATGTTTTCAGCTGAAATGCTTTCCCCGTAATATCTTATTTCTATTTCTTGTTAAGATTTATTTTATAATGATGGCAATCTTAGTAAGAATTTGGGTCTCTTCCGATAGTTAATTAAATTCAAAATTTGATAAAGATTTGCTGCTTTGATGATAAATTTCATTTGTTCAACTTGTTGAACTTTATCATGCTCACATATTAACTAATCGACAGTCAGCATTTTGATTAAATTGATACAAAATGTAACTCACATCCGGAATTCTTGTGATAAAATTTAACGCAAATTTTTATCTATTTACGCAAATATTTATTTTATCTTATTTATTTTTTTTAGCTACTGTGATCTAATGCACTCAAACGTATTTCATCCAAAGTTTGATTGCAATTTATAATTTTGGTATAAAGATCACATGCTAAAATTCATTCTTCTGATTTGTTACGTTTTTGTATTATCGTATCCGTATATTGGTAGGGGTAATTCCAAAAGCAATTTTAATCAAACTTGAGCATTCCTTAAAATCACTGGAGGGGAAATTTTTTCGAAATTACAATACTTCCTCTTTAATAGGAGAAAATAAAGACTTCCCTTTCTGAAAATTATTTAACTTAAATTGAAAATATGATTCTTGTTCTCTTTTCTTCCGCATATCATTTCATACATAATTTAGATTAACACCTACTGGTAAGATTTAATAATAAAAATTTGAGCATCAAATAAACATTTAATTTTATTTTTTTTAAACTTGTTTCATTTTATAATTCTTATATGTTGTTGATTAAAATTACACCATTGATATGGTATTATTGTAATTCGTAAGTTCATATTCACTATTTCTTCAAAAACTTCTAGTGACTTCGGATTAGCATTTAAATTTCTCAAATTGAGAGTGCTTACACCAGGCACCCCCTGTAAATTTTTTGTCAGGCACATTATCTATTTCCTTCCATACTTCTGATGGTGTGTCTACGATTTCAGGACATTCACTAGAATCACTTATTACTCTCATAGTGTATCCTCATTTTCTAGATAATATTTCACTGTTATGAATTTCAATATCAGTTCAGGTAAACGTATGCTTATTTCTACTGAGTTTTCAAAATTTCTCTAATCACTTTGATCTTCACAGTCTGCACTACTCTTATCCATTACATGTTTATTTCTCAACACGTTTTTTCTTTAGTAAAAATATACATTGATCTAAGCGATGAACTCTAAATGTTTATAAGAATGAAATTCCACTGACTGATAACAATTAGATCGCGATTTATATCAAGAAATTCTAATTGTATCTAATATGTAATAAATTCTAATTATATCTATTATCTGTAACAGTTTTCTATTATATTAACATAAGTAATAAAGAAATTTTGCCCGATTCAGTACACCAGAAATTTTAAACCTAATTTTTTATCATTTTCAACAACTTTAGTCGCAGGACGAGTGTAGCTTGTCATCGGGCTGTATGTCATGAAAATTCAATAACAAGCTATACTCGTCGTTTTACTAGAAGAGGTTAATTATAATTAATTAACCCCTTATATTAATTATTTTATAATTAATTTTATCATAAGCAACAAAATTAAGGAAACTGTATTGCATTAAACTAGATAACTTTGTATGTAATCTAATGAAAAAAAAAATACAAACATTTTTCCATTGCAATTTCTACTTCATTTTCCTTAGAAAGAAAAAATTTTCTTTCGAATATCAAAATAAAGATTTTTTTTTTAAACTTATTAAAATGATATTCTTAAGATAAATAATCCTTAGCATAGGATAAAAAGCGGAAATTCTAAATTCTACTGAAAAGAACTATTTTCCATGCTGCCCTTGTTTTTTTTTTTTTTTTTTTTTTTTTTTTGCTGATACCGACAGTTATTTATGCATATAGAATAAATATAAAAAATAGACATTCGGCTTTGATTTTATATAATTTCCATAAATCGGCAAAAATTTAAATTTTCTCATTTATTATAAAACAGCGTTAAAAAAAAGAAATTATCTTCGAGTTCCTTGAATTTTTCACCTTTAGCATTTTAGGAAATATTGTTTTCACTTATGTAAACCTAGTAACAGCTGATATAATAAATTCTTAATTAGTTCATGTGAAGGGGATGAAATAGTCCATGAGAAATGCATATTACGTATACTTATAAAAATTCAAATCTTTGAAGTAACAAAGTGCTCTATTTTAAATATTTAACATGCTGTTTTATTATTTTTTCTAAAGAATTTCATTTGGAAACAGCTGTTGCCACAGTCTTCTGAATTGGTTTCATGACATTCAGCTTTTATGCTTTTCCTGTTATTTAAATATTACGAATCATAATAAAGTGCAATATCAGCAATGAAACAACTAATGGATCAAATTATCTTCAAATGATAAATTTTCAGTGATAATCTTGGTGTAGTTCATCAGATACATTTACTATCTATGCGCTACGGGAAAAAAAGACATTTCTCCTTGATCGGAGAAAAGTATGTTAAATACATTCAACGACGGAAGGTAACTTGATAAATCATATTGAATCAAATTAACTCATTTTTTAAAAAACTGGTGGTAGTCGGCAATTGGATGAATGTTTCTTATAAAAATTTATTAGAATAGAGCTTTTTGGTTAAAAAAAATATTAAATAGCATTCTCAATCGATTTTGAAATCGAATTCACTGAAACTGAAAGCTCTATTTTTATTTAGTGTTATAGAAGTTTTAAGATTGGTTGTTTTTCTAATTGTACAAATAAGAGTTATTACAACCAGACATATAATATTACTATTTATCTTGTGAAGACACTATCAGATAAGATCAAAATTATAATGCTCAATTAATTCATACTCATAATGAATATGAAAATTTATTATGTCAATGTTATTATGTTAAAAAAAGTTATGCCTCAAAATTTACTATAAAGAACTTCAGTAAATCTGGACACTTTTTTTTATATTTTGTATCAAGATACATTTGAACTGAGTGTTGTTCTGTAATCTAAAATACTATATCTGAATTATGAATTATAATATCAATGAAAATAACAATACTATTAAAATATAAAACTAATAAATAATAAACCAAACTGATATGCTCAAACTTGTATAAAAAAAGAAGCGTTACTGAAAAAGCTACAGATTGCGTGTCCTTCTAATAAAGTATCAGTTTCACATCTGAAAGAATATGGTTGGAGAAAAGGCAGCTCATCAGTTCAGAAACGTGTAGAGCTGCAAGAAATGTTTTACAATTAAAATACAACTTTTGAAAAACAGTTTTACCTCTAAATAACACAAAGGTTTTTAATTACAATCATCTGAACTATGTTTTAATCAATTTTTAATGTATCTTTTTCTGATGAATAACTTTTGAGAAAGGATGAAAGTATATCAAATAATATAAATTTTCATTGGACAACGTGACAACGAAACCAGAGCCAAATAAATGTTGGAGAGATAAAAAACAAAAAAAAATCAGGGAAAAAACGAAAGGCTAAGGCAAGTTTTGAATGGAAAGTTGGGGAGAGGGGAATTGGCTGTGGCCCAAATGCGATTAAGACCAGAGCAGCCCAACAACTGCCGGATTCAATGAGATTATTCGTTGGTTTTTGCCTTCTGTTGTTGTTTATCTGTTCAAAAAAAGGGAAATTTCGGGAGCTGGTCTCCAAGAAGACTAATTTGATTTTTTTTTACTTATCCTTTTATTTTCCTTCTTTTTATTTATTTTATCTAACTATAAATGTGGAAGAAAGCTATACAAGATTGAAAATTAGAAAACAAGCGTTTAAAGTAATTTCAGGAGATGGCGTAGTTATGCTGTTCTAATGAAGTAATCGAACCTAGGTTTGAGACCCAGTTCAACATTAGATTCGCCATGCCTTTGGACCTAGTATGCATTAAATACTGCTACGAGCATCAAGCTTCTCTTTTTGATATAGAAAAAAGTGGAGTGCCAATTAAAGACTGCCATCATCATCTGACTTCAGGTCAAAATTATGAAATCCGTCTTAGAATACATCATATGTAGCTTTAAAGTTAAAATACTCTGCATGAAATTTTAAAAAAACATAGAATGGTACAAATACGAATTAAGTTTAACATATTATTAATTTGTCTGTTGCATATAAAATTGCACTTCGTTATGATTTTTTAAAATATAGAAAAGTTATTTATATACATATAAAAAAGGGTGCTCTACTTCCAAAAAATTTAACCTTCCGGCAGGAGCGCGTATGTGAGAGATGCACTAGTGATGAGTTTCGTTTTATACTTTTAGATCTGGTGCCGATGGGAACGCCAGTCCTTGGCTATTTGTCCCCCTCCCTTTGATCTACTTTCAATTGTCGTCGTAAGTTTGTGGCGTTAATAGGTCTCTGATGGTCAGATATTTGTATTTTAGAGATATGCGTGACCGTTCATGTAAGTTTTTGTTACATCTGATTTTGTATGATTTTACAAATCTATGCTGTCTTAGACAGGTGACAGTTGCCAAATGCCCTTACGAAAGAAAATGTTGAGAAAAAAAGCACCCACGTCTCTATAAAGTGAGCTAAAATCAAAGGTGCTAAAGAGAAAAGCCGAACAAGGTATTGAAGAAGTGGAAGATGCGACGCCAGGGAAAAAAGATTCAAACACTGCCAAAAAGAAAAACGGACTAGAATCACGAGGTTCAGTTGTGAGATTTGCCAGAAATTTATATATTTGAAGCGCACTAAACACATTTGCTCAAATTGCTACGCTACCATGAAATAACAATGAAACTATTTTCTTCCTTTTTATATCTTTCAATTACTTTTTCCTTTTTATAAATAAATTCATTATTTTTTGCATTTCTATATTTTATATGCAAATTGTTGTTACAAAATATCCATAATTTCATTTATATTATTTTTAAATCAATTCAGTTAACCTATGGTCATTTTATATTGTTATGTCAATCTATGTTTACATTGTTTTTGCTTCTTTTTAAATAAAAATTTTTTAAAGGAATTGTAGTTATTAATCCTATTTGCAATATAATTTTAACAGTTACGCGTTTAAATATTTACATTTTGCTATAGCGTATGTAGGAAATACACGCGACCTTTCATGTTGGTATGACGGCCGCGCCCGCTGGAAGGTTAATATGTTGTAATATAACTAAAAATGTTATAAATACGCCTCATTTTTATCGAAACAAAACTATTCATGATTTCTTTGATGCCAGTTCATTCTCAAAAGAATACATCAGTCTTTTTTTAGCGCAGATGCTATTAGATACGAAAATATATCCTTTAATTGTTATCATGAAAACTATCCGTAGAGCTGCCTCATATAATTTAAAAGTAAAGAAATAAATTTATGAAACTGTGTGAGTGGTAAAAGTATTCAATCGGTGTTTAGTTATTATATCCACACTATTTTGGATAATAGTATAATTTTGTTACTTATAATTTCTGTGAAAAATCCATTTGTTTTTGATGAAAAATACTATTATTATTTCCATTAAGAAACATTAGTTCAAATTCTAAAATATCAGTCCTTCAGAATCTTTCTTTCGCGATTAATAGAGATTTCAATGAAAGAAAATAAACGTGATTTTTCAGGCTTATTTACATCTAGTCTGGCTCAGCAGTTGTTCTCCCATCTTCTTTTGACACTCCTAATAAGAAAGGCCGGTAAGTACTTTACCTTCATTATTTTATCTTGTTATACATTTCAATCATAAATGTACTTTCTAATATTCCGGACGTAATTTTTGATAATCTGCTTTTGTGCCCAAATTTTTGAAAAATGATTCATTCCTAAACACATATGATACTCATGTTAAAAGATTTTGAAATTTATATTATCTCTATATTTAAAATATTTTAAATCAGGAAAGAGTGCTAGTCATTTTATTCGAGCAATATCCTGACTTCCCAGCAACCCGGTGAAATGGTGTGACATTATCATACATAAAAAATAAATTGGGTCTAATGGCACCTCAAAATAGACGCATATGGAAAAAGACTAATTGTTGGCAATGACATTCACCTGTGTCAGAATTTCCATCATAAACGGGTACTTCAATTTCCCAATCCGCATGACGTCACTCTACTCAAGAAGCTGTTGAGACAGGTTTCCTCCTTGAGATCACTGAAATGAAACAAAAATATCACCTTTCTCCGTACTAACTGGCTTTCCAGAAGCATTTGTTACACTAAAATCACTTTCCACCATGAAAGGAATTCGAAGAAAATCAATGATCCATTTAATTTCCGTATTTTATACATCAATGTAAAGGTTGTTGTTGAGAATTGCAGAAAACAAACTTGTTTCTCTTCCTCCTATAACTTTTTAAAAAGTAAAACAGTATCAGAGATTTCAATCGAGCAATTCTTTCCTCCTTTTATTTTGAATCTGATTTTATACATGTTGCCACTTACAAAAAATGATAGTACAATACGCGACAGGATAAAATATTTCAGGCTTGCTTTTACCAGTTAAGTCTTTATTTAACAGTTGTCTTCGTCGATGGACAAACGCCAATAATATGCGTTGTTGATGTCAGTGGGTTCAAGAAATCCATGTATATAAATAGATTTTTTTAAAATTGCCTGACTACATCAAATTGCAACAATTGATGTTTAGTTACCTCACACAATGGTTGAATAATGTTAACTACAAATATTTTTAAAAAATTGATTTTTGTTTACAAAACAATGTAAGTCATGTTTCGGATTTTTTAAAAGTTTTTTTTTTACTATCGGAGCAGCAATTGCAAGCTTTCTAACTGCTTTACTTGTGTCTGAGAAGGTCCTCCATGCACGAGCAATCATAAAATGGATGAAACCCAGCTTTTCTGAAGCAATCGCCATATTACAGCCTCCTGCTTACAATCATTCTCTTTCAAATAATGTCGTCTAGATTTTATTTTGTCTATATTGCGCTTAAACTTCTTAAATACCAACTATCGTACTTACATATCGCAATGCTCTCCACCCAAAGGTTTATAATCAGATGAAGGGCATTAACGTATTTTGCTATTGAAATTTACATATGCACTACAAGTTTAATTGCCTGTAGTTACTTTTCTAGATTTCATGTCTATATGATTAAGACAGTTCTGCAGCTTTCAGTTTTGCACGCTATACTATATGCATTAAAAGCCAATTACTGTGACACCATCTATAATTGCATATGCCATCCAACATTTAATCTACATGACATCTTATGCTGTGCTATGTGATGTCAATCCATTATTTCCTTCTTAAAATTATCAGTGGATTCGAAAATTAAATTGGCTCAATGCATTCAACTTGTGCCTCGTGGACAACTATTACTTTCATTTAATTCAATTTAGAAGAAATAAAAATGTCAGAATGAATAAATTGCCATTGAGAAATGGATTCGTAATGTTTCCAACATAAAACAAAAGATTATACCGAAGTGGAAAAAATGAGTGTAATGCCTTAGCTGAAAAGATGATGATAAGAAGAAGGAAAATAAACTCGGTAAATGATATACGACGAAATATTAGATCCAATCATAAATTGATCTAAAAAGCAATAAAAATTATAATTAAAAGATATTACAGTACATTAAAATTAAATTCGTATTCTGTATTTTGTTATTTTTATTCCACAAGGATGTTTTTAAAGGTATAAACTGAGGTAGTATACAATAAATAAGGAATTATACAGAATAAGTTTTAATTAAATGGTGTACAGGATTATTTTATCTGCTCAAACAATACATAATTAACTTTCATACAACGAAGTGAAGCTTTTGAAAGATTTTATGTTTTATCATGTACATTCTTAAGATACACAAAATACTCTGCATTATTGATATATGCCGTAGGGAGGATATCGGGGCATATTAAAAATTATACAATCTTTCTTTGCTAATAAAATCATATCCCTGACTAAATTTAGAATTATCATATATACCATTTTATCCGAGCCAGAATTTTAAATTATCATATAAAAATATTTATTCATTGCCTCAAACATATTTTCAAGAAATAAATAGTTTTTATTACATATCATTTATCAATAACATTGTTTACAATGAGACATCAAATTAAAGGATTTCTATTTTACTTCTATCTCATTTCGAAAGTATGCGTGATTAGCTGGAAACAATAACTTTCCTTTCTGAAATATATATATAAAAATTTTGATGGGGATTTCTTTGACAGTGTGGATTTAGGATAGGAAATCTTAGGTATCTTTGAAAAAATGTTGTAAGAATTACGGATTTTTATCCTTTCACTCTGAGAGTACGAAAATACTGAGACTGGCACTTTTACAGAGGATGTGCAGAATTAATTAAATTTAAAAAAATGGAAATTTGATCAGGAAATAAGAGAATATTTTAGAATGAAGTTAATATGGATTAAATTAAGATAAAAATCGGGAAATTAATTAAGATTCAAATTATATTAATAGATATCATTACATATATGAGTTACCGAAATAAGAATTTCCTTTTTTATTTATAGTTTTCCTAAGGAGTTATGATATTTTATTTTAGAAAATATTCTAAATAACTGATATAAATGATTCAGAAAGAAAAAGGAGAATGAAAAGTGTCACATTCATCTTTCGAACAAAATGATAGTCTCCTCTAACATGCAAATTTCACAGAGTTGTTGCCAACTTGACGATGAAATATTCTTGAAAGCCTGTAGAAATTTTGCTACCTTTCGTAAGATTTAATGTTCATCTGAAATTCTAGACTTATTTTGAATGTAAGCCTCATGATTAGAAAGTTGCCTGTATTATTTTGAATTTTGAAGCATTTATGTGCAGAAAAAGTTTCTTAGTTCCTTTTTCAAGTTAAAAGAGGGTAGATGTAATATTTCCCTGTGCCCTCAACAGCTGAAGCTTTAAAGTTAATATCAATCACATAACGTCCTTATTTTCAGAAAGTTGGACCAGAATTTTTATACCGAAAATAAACGTCCCGCGTCATGTCATTAATAATCTTATAATAATAATAATAAGTAATTATAAATGTAAAATGGACAGAATTTAATTTAATATAATCAATCTGAGGAATATTATTCTTTGATCTTACCAGAAAATATATTTTCTTAAATAATTTTTTCTTAGTTTTGATATTTAAAAAATTTAAAGAAACAAAATCATAAGAAAACTTTTATTCATTTAGGTAGTTTCCGAAAAATTTTAAAAAATCGAAAATGCCATCAATTTGTATTAAAAATTGAACCTCTTTTTCAGTGTAATTTACTACTAATAATAAATTTAACAATTATATATAAATTATTACTAATAACAATAATAATTTACCTATTCGTTTTAGTAAAGTACAAAAACGCGTTACTTATTGTTCATTACTTTAAGGACATCAACTTCTTTCTTTTGATGATTGAGAAAATATATCAATAATTAACGGAAAGATGATTTTATAAAGTTCATAAAAGTTTCCTTGTGCTTTATCCTAAAGCTTGTTTGATGCTAAAATTTTTAATATGCACTCTGTATATGAGTTCCAACTTTATTACTGCAAATAGAATCTGTTACGTTCTCATCGATATTTAAAATGGTACCTACACTGATGGAAAAAAAATCCCAACACCAAGAAAAAATTATTGTACAGTAATGGAATTTTAGGAATACATTTTTCTAGGTAACATATTTAATTGATTAAAGTTTCAAGATCACAGGTAGAGCCATTGGCGAGAAGAGCTATTTCGAATGTGAAATGTTGGTACATTAGTAACCGGTGCAACCGCCAGAATTTTGAATGCAAGCATACAAACGTGCATGCATTGTGTCGTACAGGTGTCGGATATCAGTTTGTGGGATGGAGTTCCATGCCTATTGCACTTGGGCGGTCAATGCAGGGACGGTTAATGCTGGTTGTGGATGACGCTGGAGTTATCGTCCAATGATGTCCCATACATGCTCGATTGGAGAAAGATCTGGTGATCTAGCAGGCCAAGGCAACATGTCGACACTCTGTAGAGCATGTTGGGTTACAACAGCAGTATGAGGACAAGCGTTATCCTGTTGGAAAACACCCCCTTGAATGCTGTTCATAAATGGCAACACAACAGGTTGTATCACTAGACTGACGTACAAATTTGCAGTCAGGGTGCGTGAGATAACCACGAGAGTGTTCCTGCTGTCATACGAACTTGCTCCCCAAACCATAACTCCAGGACTAGGCCCTGTGTGTCTAGGCCGCAGACAGGTCACTAGCAGGAGTTCACCTGGCCTCCTTCTAACCAACAAACGGCTATCACTGCAACCAAGGCAGAACCGGCTTTCATCAGAAAACACAACAGATCTCCACTCCGTCCTCCAATGAGCTCTAGCTTGACACCACTCACGTCGCAAACGGCAGTGGTTTGGAGTCAGTGGAATGCACTGTACAGGGTGTCTGGCTCGGAGCTGTCCTTGAAGTAACCGATTTGTAACAGTTCGTTGTGTCACTGTGGTACCAACTGCAGCTCGAATTTCAGCTGCAGACGCAGTACGATGAGCCACAGCCATACGCCGAATACGACGGTCTTCCCTCTCAGTAGTACCACGTGGCCGCCCGGAACCTGGTCTTCTTGAGGCAGTATCTTCCATTGACCACTGCCGCCAATACTCATGCACAGTGGATACATTCCTGCCAAGTCTTTCAGCAATATCGCGGAAAGAAAACCCACCTTCTCGTAGCCCTACAACACGACCTCGTTCAAACTCAGTGAGCTGTTGATAATGGCTTCTTCGTCTTCTCAGAGGCATCCTTGATTAACATTAACCCACTACGTCAAATCTCAACTGTAAATAACGATCACGAACCTTACAGCGCTTATTTAAAGCAAACCTCGTTTGCATGTTCATAGTGTCGTTACTAGCGCCACACTTACGCTCGTAGCTCGAAATTTGAATCGACGTCATCTTTCAGATGTAAAAACATGCCTACCAAATTTCGTTTATCTAGCACAGCTCCTTCCTAGTGCTGGGATTTTTTTTCCATCAGTGTATTTAGTTGTCACGCTATTTTGTTATTAATTTCGGAAATTTTTTAAAATGTGTGTTTTTTGAATAATTTTCAACAACATTTTGCAATATTATAATGAAAATCAAATCAATTTCATTGTTCCATCAAATCAGTAATTCTAATGTTGCTGTTCTGTAAAAACATGAGTGCAAAATCTATTTTAATTCTTGCGATATAAAATTTCCCTTTGTTGCAATTAATTAAGTCCATTTTTATTGTTTCACCAGATTTTTTTATTAATTTTTTTTCAAAAAAAATTTACTCTTTAGATCGTTCTACTATATTATTTTGAGAGTTTTAGTTTTTAAATCATGCTTTCAATTTACATTTCCTCTTACATCAAGATAATTTTCTCTGATAATTATATTATTCATTTATTTATTACCAATGATCTTTGACGGTTAGTTAATTGACTTAGACGGACGATTTCTAAAATTTCCAACTAAATATTTTTATGTTGCCTCCTCTTAAAGATATCCCAAGTAAAATATTTTTTAAACTTTGAATTTCGATAGACATGCAACACATGATATTTTAGAAGCCTCATACTGTTCTGCTTATTGTCCTATGCATCTCCCTAATTTTCTGTCATCTTACCAAAAATTTGAACTTTAATCTGGAACTGAAATATTAAACTGCGATTAATGAAAAAACTGTTTAGTAGATATTTAAAAATGCTCTATAAGTTTTTTAAATCAACGCTTACTTTTAAATCCAAGCTTGATTGCAAGAAAATTTCAAAAAGTTCTCGAAGCATACTTAAACAGAAACCTACTTATCATCTTTATTAATAATAACAGTTCCACCTCGCAATTGAATATGAGAAGCTTCCAGCATGGTGGTTGGTTCTTGCCAGTCCGCGTGTGCACGAAAAACGATGAGGCTTTGGTTAAATACTTCATTCCGCTGCCTCTTGAGAGGACTTTATCAGTTTGAAGAAGAATTTTTCTTTTCTTTTTTTTATCATCTCTTTTTCTTTCTTTCTTTCTATTTCTGTTTGCTTTAGCAATACAGTTAACTTGTCTATCAGTTTTTGATAGCCAAATGTAGTCGTAAATAACTAGGGCAGGAAAAAGCACTTCATTTATTTGCCTCTTGCAAAGAACATACATCTATGTGTATGTTCTTTGAGTAAAGAGACTAGATCTTAAAGATAGCAAATGGATGAAAATGATCCTTGACCCCAGCCAATGAAATTCACGCAAAATCACACGTCATCATGACGTCAGAAACAGATATAAATGCGAAAGAAAAAAAAACAGATTTGGCGGGATCATGAGTATACGGTATTATTGAACTGAACTTGTCAAATAATAATGGTATTTTATATGAGATTCTGAAAAAGTTCTGGCCCATTTAAAAAATACGGCTTAGATTTATCAACCAAATGAACTGAATGAGAAGCTATTTTTTATACAAAAACTAAATAAATTCCTTTATAATAATAAAAATTCAAAATTTTATTTTTGATTTATTAAGTCTAAAATTATTTATTATTGTAACGAACTACTTATAAATGTATTACTTCTGGTTTTTGAATTCAAACTGAGTATTTTAGTCTTATTATAAGCTTCTAATTTAGAGAATAGTTGCTGAATTCTTAAAATAATCTATTTACTTATAATAAAGCTCAACGCGCGTGTGTGTTTTGGCGCTCCACAGGCCAGACCGTTTGACCTATAGCTACCAAATTTGGTACATGTATACCTTGAAGATCGAGAATGTGCACCTCCGAGCCCTTTTTTCAAATTTTTAATTAGAATTTGAATTAATTAAAAATTAAGCGAAATTTCGACGTTTTTCCTCTATAACTTCCTAAAATATTATCGCACAAACATGATATATACATCAATTTAAAGATTAAAAAAATTAGCTTTCTAATGGTATCAGTGTTTTAATGTATAACTTAAGCTTCTATTTTTAACGAATTATTAAAGAAATATTTTAACCATGTTTTTTTATCACGTGACTGGATAAAATTAAAGAAAACAATGACGGAAGTTCAAATAAAAAAAACTATCATCGCAAATTAAATCTAAAGAAATCCAACTTTTAGCACGTGACTGGATAAAATAAAAAAAATATAAAATGTGATATTTTCTAAAAAAATAAATGCTAAGCAAAGGTTTTTATAATCGTTTGCAATATCTAAATAATTAATTCAACAAATCTTCTTTATTTACGGTAAACCTGATTGAATTTAGACAGGATATGCATTGAAATCCCAACTTAATGGCATATTTCTATTATCGTTTGCAATATCTGTATCTTTAATTCAATAATTTTTTTCCATTATAAAATGTGATAGTTTCTAAAAAAATAAATGCAAAGCCAAGATTTCTATGATCGTTTGCAACGTCTAAATCATTTATTCAATATTTTTTTCCCCTTTTTCGCTTTCTTTAAATAAACATATTTAATTTTTTGGCAACATCACCGAAAAAAACATTTTTAATATTTTGGAAGTATAACCGATAAATTATTAAAGCATTAAACTCAAAAAGTCTTTCCGAATAAAGTTACCGACTCTTTAACTACTAATAACTGAATCTTTTAACTTTAACTATTTCTTAAATTTTGTACTGAATTTAAAGAAAAAATAACATATTTTTTATCTCTACTTATAATAAAGCTCAATGTGTGTGTTTTGGCGCTCTACAGGCCAGACCATGGGATCTACAGCTACCAAATCTGGTACATGTATACCTTGGAGGTCGGGAATGTGAACCTCGGAGCCCTTTTTCAATTAGAATTTGAATTAATTGAAAATTAAGCGAAATTTCGACATTTTTCCGCTATAACTTCCGAAAATAATTTCGCACAAACATGATTTTTACATCAAGTTAAAGATAAAAAAAACAAACTAGTTTCTAATGGTGTCAGTGTTTTAACAAATAACTTAAACTTCTATTTTAAACGAATTGATTAAGAAATGTTTTAACCATATTTTCAATAATATATTTCAGATAAAACAATAAAATTTAATCTGCAAGAGCACGTCAAAGGCCAAAAATTAGGTTTTATCGCCGTGTTGCCATAATTTTGACGGAAGTTCACATTTAAAAAAAAATCAACTATTACTACAAAAAATCTAAAGAAATGTAACTTTCAGCACGAGACTGGATAAAATAAAATGAATATAAAATGTGATATATTTTTTTAAATAATGCAAGGCAAAGGATTCTATGATCGTTTGCAATATTTAAATCATTAATTCAATAAATTATCTTTATTTATACAGGATTGAATTTATACAGGATTCAAATTCTGGTCCAGTGGCCAGTTTGTAAATTATTATTATTAGGCATATATATTGTTTAATACTATTAATTTGATCTAAATGAAGCAAATAATTACATTTAATGTAGCTTGAGTGAAACAATGTATTTATGAATAATGAGTTTTAGATTTCTTCATAGTTTACTCTGTGAGCCATATTTTACAAAATTTTTTATTAATATTTTAAATAAAAGTTGCTGCATCAATCAGTCTTCTAAATCAATAATTAAAACTGACTTTATTTATAAAATTAAAGAATATTATTAGGAAAACGTGTCCTTTTAGAACTTTCCGTCCATCGTCTTAAAGAAAATATTAATTTTAGGCCAATCAATGCCCTGAATTACTTCAAAGCTAATGAATATGTGATTTAATTGAAAATTTTAGAAAGCATTACTAAGGCGGCTAGTATAAAATAAATTCTATATGCTAAGTATTAAAAAAAGATTTTTTTTGTAATGAATATCTAATATTTTTATTATATTCCCATTTTAATTTGATCAAAAGAAAATTTTTCTTTGGTTTTTTTCCATAAAGATGTTAATAACATGATGTATTACCAAAAAATACTAATCAGTATTTGTTTCATTGCACTCTCATAGACAAAATACTACTTCAGAATGATATCTCAATTTGTGTTGATTTAGAAAATATTTAATAAGTATTCTGAATATTTGGATTTTTTTAGCATCTTCTAATGTTTTAGGATTACAGCTCGTAGTTTTTGAAATTCATAAAGGATTGCTATTTTTTATTTGAGGGTAATATTGCTCCGTGAATAATTTTTTTTAAGTATCGATTTTGCTTCATGTAACAAAGTAATAGTATTTTTTGTAACGTACCTTTTCAAACAAATAAATATTTGTGCTTTTATGTATTGTTTCAGTAAAAATTCTCTTATGTGAGAATTGCTTAAAATCTCTCAACTCGGATCTAATTTTTTATGGCGCCATGTTTGCCATGTAGCAAGATTAATCACGTGATCCTTCACCGCCATTGTGGGAGACGAGAGTTCGGCCCTGAGATTGTAAGACGTACAACTCACTCTCTGTATCTTTTTATATGTTAAATGTTTGTTTAGCTGTGTTTTGTCCTCTTAAATATTAATAAATGCATTTTACATAAATGCTGGTCGTTTCCTTTCCCCACATTTCCACATTTTGGGGGGCTCGGCTTTTCTCGGAATGCACGCAGCAAATCCCACCAAATCATCGAAATTCTGTGGACGTCAGTACAATTTAAGACGTTAAAATGATGCACAAAATTTTGATGAGAGTTGATTTCAGCCTTTCTCGTGAATCAAATGCCGTCAAATCGTCGAAATTCTGTGGACGTTAGTTCAAATTAAGACGCTAAATTGATACTTAAAATTTGATAAGACAGGATTTTTGCTGTTCATGATTTACTGGACTGATGAATGGACGTTAGTGCACGCTTTGATGGATATGACTCAAGTGAAAAGTGAGAACTTTCAAGATTAAGTTACTTCCTGTTCTTGTGCTACTCTGATGATGACATACAGGCCGCTTTCAAAAAAAAAAAAAAAAAAAAAGAAAAAAAAAGAAAAAGGAACATTATCTTGTTTAAGATGTCTAAGTTGAAGAAGAAATTGAATTATTTGAGAAAATGAGAATTACTTATAGGTGAATGGTTCGACTGCTCCCTACCAGATAGGCGCAATTTTTTCCCTCTGAATAAACCCAATTCTTCATAACTTGTAATTTTTAGTACGTTATTATATTTCCTTCTCCCATTAAATTTAAATCTCAATCGAATGTGTATTAGTTCTGTTTTAATTCATTAACAATGTCTTTAAAACTAGGCGATATTCAATTAATTGCTAACTCCCTTAAATATGCTAAAATTAATTCAATAAAATTGCTTAACACTGTGTTAGGTTAGAGTAATTTTGATCATTTTTCCCGAAAAAGAATGAGAAATTTTGAAAGATTTGAAAATTTAAATGCGGAAAAGCATAAACAAGAAATACTGAAAACTTTCTCGTTATCTGATTTCATCTCCGTTTCAAATTTATTACACTTAGAAGTAACTGAGAGCGACAAAGAGGCCTTATGTGAAAATATTTTTAAAGCACTAAACAATTTAACGGAATACCAGAAATCTCTAGATATTAGTTTTTTTTATCGGAAACGGAAGAAGAATTTCTATCCCCTCAGAAGATTTCTCAAACCGAAACATCTTCTAGTAATACTGATTTCTTCCTTCCCCTTCCCCGTTACTTCAGAAGAAACATATATAAATCACAGTTAGGCATTAATGACTGGCACCAAAAGGGAATTACTCAAAAATGATTCTTAGAATAACCAACCGATTAATGAAATAAACCTTCAGTTTTGTTTTTTATTACGCAATCTCTGTAACAGTTGTAGAAACTTCACATGCAATGATACCTATTCTGCAAAAAGTTTTTTTTGTGTGTGTGTGATGTTGAAGAAATTTTTTGCTTTTTCCATCTTTAAACAAACAACAGAAATTAATCTTTGCAAAGAGGTTAGTTTCCGATGCAGCTAAATCTTTTTTATTTTCTCAAAGAAATACTAATTCCTATCAAGCTTTGAAATATGCATTAATAAATGAATCTTTCGATAAAGTAACTTCCGTTAAAATACATAAACAATTAGAAAAACGTAAAATTCCCTCGAATGAAACATTTATGCAGTATTTTATTGCCATGCGTGAAATTGCGAATCTGTCTGAAACCCTTATTGATGAATGCTCTGTTATTCAATACACAACAAATGGAATACATGGTTCCCCTTCTGATAAAATTATTCTTTACGGTGCAAAATGTTTTTCTGAATTTAAAGAAAAATTACGAATTTTCGAAACTATCGGAAGTGTAATGAACACAAATAATGCAAAGACGTCGTATTCTAGATATGCTAATGACGGCCAAAGACGTGGTACAGTACATAAATTTCTTTCTGGTTATCTTTTCGGACATAAATCTTCCAATTCTCACTGTACCAATCGGAATGACAGTTCTACCTCACACGATAATGTCAACACTGTACACTTATTGCATTATCCGTCAAATATGCATAAAGATGTTGTTATTTTTAATAATACAATTTCCAAATTAGTCGATACTGGTAGTTTTTCGACGCTTCTCAAACATTTTGTATGGATTAAACTAGGATCGCCGCCGTTGACAAATAACAAGAGAACACTTACTGAATTCGGTTTTTCCCGAACTGAAATAATAGGTTCATTCGAATCTGAAATTATTATTGATAAACAAAGTTTTCCTGTTTGTATTTCTGTGGTACAAAATAATTGCACTACTTATGATCTAATAATAGGTTGCGACGCAATAAATCAGGCAAATTTGACAGTTAAACCTGAAGGTGCTATATTTTCCAAAATTTTTAAATCTGATGATCATGTTGAAACGGACAGTTTTATAATGACTATTATCACCGATACTCTCAAGTTTGATATAGGTCCGCATATTTCTAAACAAACTCACAATGACGTTGATCAGCTTTTGTTAGCCTATAAGCCTGACAAAACTAAAACCGCGAACATCGAACTTTATATAACGCTTACTGACGATGAACCAATTTTTCACACTCCCCGACGTTTACCCTTTGTCGAACGTGATATTCTAAATGCGCTGATAGACGAATGGTTAAAAAATTGAATTATAGAACCATGTTCTTCACCTTATGCAGTCAAGTTGTCGTAGTTCGTAATAAACATACAGTCTGATAGGAAGACAGGAAAACATAGAGTCTGTATAGATTATAGAAAATTGAATCGTAAATTAGTTAAAGATCATTATCCACTACCATTAATTGATGACATCTTAGATCGTCTTTAAAATGCGAAAATTTTCAGTACTCTCGATTTGCGTAACGGATTTTTTCATATCCCGGTAAAGGAAAAAAGTCGTCATTACAGCGGTTTCATCCCAAATACAGGTCAGTTTCAGATTTGTTACATGCCATTCGGTTTAAGTTCATGTCCTCCTGTCTTTATGAGATACATAAATGCCGTTTTTCGTGATCTTATTGCAAAAGGCAATGTCCTCCCTATGTGGATGACATCGTCATTCCTGTAAATAATGAATCTGAGGCTCTCAAACGCCTTGAAACTGTTCTAACTGTAGCTAGCGATTATGAACTAGACATAAAATTTAAAAAATGTCAATTTTGTATAGTCAGATTAAATTTTTGCGTCACGTAATAGAACACTGAAAATCGTCCCCTTCATCCTCCAAAACTAAACAGTTAAAAAATGCTATAGGTTAGTTAAAAAATGAGTTAAAAAATGCAAAAATGTATAACGTTTTCTAGGTCTTACTGGATATTTTTAGAAAATTTACCTCCTCATACTCTACTATAACAAAACCACTCATTGATCTACTTCGTAAGGAGTACCCTTTCTATTCCAAGCTGAGCAAAAAAACAGCGTTTTTAGGCTTAAAACATTTATTTTCTGAAATACCCGTTTTAAATATTTTAAATCAAGGCAGTCCCATTGAAATTCAGACAGACGC
Source organism: Argiope trifasciata (assembly GCA_026543055.1). Classification (NCBI taxonomy): domain Eukaryota; kingdom Metazoa; phylum Arthropoda; class Arachnida; order Araneae; family Araneidae; genus Argiope; species Argiope trifasciata. The sequence goes on from JAPMOQ010006612.1 coordinate 2,410,924, forward strand.
ATCAACTGATGGCTTGGGAGCAGTCCTGCTTCAAAAATCCAAAGAAGATAACAGATTCAATTTAATATATAAAGTTTCTCAATACATTTTAAATATAAGATAAAATATTAACCTTTTTAAAAATTTATTTTCTGATTTTAGATAAGAACATGATTATTTTTATTAATATTAGGTTTCTATAAAGGGATCAACGGAATCCAATTAACATGATTTTTAAATTTTAAGAAAGTTTGGAGAAGTTCAGAAATTATTACTAAACTTATAAAATTTCACTTACTTTTTCAGTAAAGCATTTTATATTTTTTTTTGCTAATTAAGTCATTTTATTTCATAACAGAATACATTGTGAAAATACGGAGATAAATATTTTGAAAAATGCACATTTTAAACTAAGATGTGATATATTTCAATAAAAACTGCGCATAATTACAAAAAAGACTAAAGTCTATGCTAAAAAACACGAAGATACTTCATTTTTGTGGCTGAGATATTTAAAAGAATTAAATTTTTGAAGCACTCTTTTTATAGTAAGCTCACAAAATTGAAATTAAATATTACTCTTTCCGATTTCAGTAATTGTTAAGAATCCTTGGGAATCCTTTTTAATATAAAAACGGTTCGTTATTGCTACTGCTACTCTTCTCTAAACTCATTTTCTGAAAGTATTACATTATTTATTTTGAAAGTTTAAAACATTTTAAGTTATAAACTTTAAAAAATTGATTATAAACTCGATGATATGGAGCCAAAATTTACCCCCATTTTCAGTTATATAAACTAAATATTTCAACTACAGAAAAATTAATAGATGATTTAGTTGACATGGGTGATAAATCTAAAGCATATTATTTTACTGGGCCAGAATTTTTTTCAGCATCAATTTTTTTTCACATAAACAATGCCATAAACTTCATATAAAAATGCCGCTATTATTTGATGAGTTCAATTAAATATTACCCTTTACTCATTCTCTCATTATGACTTAATAATGTTCACAACCTAGTCTTCTATTTATTTTTTTCGTATCTTTATCTATTTCTGACGTCATGATGACGTGTTATTTCGCATGAGTTTCATTAGCTGGGATCAAGAATCATTTTCATCCATTTACTATATTTAAGGTCTAGTAGTGAAGAGGGGTATCCATCTTGCAGCAAGACAACGGTAGCCATAAAAATCTAAGAAATCACTGCGGCAAGTCCTACAAAAAAAGTTGTGTGCTTTCCTCCAAAAGTAATTTGTTGTTATTTTGTTTACTTAGTTTCTAAATGTAAAGAAAGTTTTAGATATTCTTTGCATATTCTTTCCTTTTTCAGAGTCTTTCTTTTTCATACAACATCCTGGGGCCTAAGTTGTCTTAACTGTAGTAGGCTTCTTGCCCTCGGGTTGTTGGCCCCTGGCCAATCCACCACTGAATAGCATATTATCAAAAGGTGCAAACATTTTTTAAAAAACTTTTACCCAATGGTTTGTTTTAAAATAAAAATAAGGAAAAACCAACGAAACACTTCTATAATTGAAAGTTTCAGAAGCATTTTAAATAAGCGTACGTAGATTTTAACTCAAAAGAGTTGAGAATACACCAATGATATTTTTGTTATATCTCAAAAACAAAACAAAACAAAAAACATTTTTAGGATTTAGTTCATGTCCTTTGGCTTTTATTATGTCCTTCAAACGGCGTAGTACCGATTAGATCAACTTTTGGGTGGTATCTAAAGATATTTTAAGCAATTCTTCTTCTAACACTTATTTCAAATAGTAATTGATTCTAATTTTGTGTTTTTGGACTACTGTTTCGAGTGTGGCCTTCATGGGATGATGACATGATTTTCAATGATATTGATGTCGTGGGATTCCTTGTGGTATGTATAACTGTTGTTTGCAATCAAAAAGACACTACATTTTGACATTATATGATATGTGTTTGGAACCGTTGTCATGTTCTAATCTGAAAATTTTAACTAAACTCAAATTTTCAGTACTTTTTTTATTATTGAGAAATATATCCTAGTAATCCATATGGTTCATAATGCCAACTATAGAAAATAACTTTATTACCTCATTTGAAATCATCTCTCCTCAAACTATGATGCCTCTACTATGCTTAAATATAGGTTTTTTTTTATTATTATTCAAAGCGGTATTGAGCTTTCTCAATAAGATGTGACAGCAGACACTGCCGAAAATATAGAATTTACTTTCATCACTTAATGTAACTTTTTTACAAAGTTACTGACTTTGGAAAGCTGATAACTTTTTGCATACTCCAAATAAATTTTCTCATTTAGCACACTGATGAATGGTTTCTTTCCAACAACTCGTGCTTTATATCCAGCTTGTCAAATTACATATCGCACAGTTTGAGTTCTTTATGTTTCTGCCAATGATTTGATAAGTTTCTGCAGCAAATTTAACTGGACTTATTTTGAAATCAATCTTGATTTCTTTCAAAATTTTCTTATTTGTAACATCACATAGAATATATTTGTTTCCTTTTCCACTTTTATTTTCAATCAATTCATCATTTTAAAATGTTTCAATGATTTTTTAGACAAACGTGGGCCTTCTACCAACAATTTTAGCTATTTCATGGTAAGATTTTCTTTTTTCTAAATAATCTTAATATTAATTTCTTTACCTCAAACCTGGTTCTTTTCGAGGAATCATTTCTTATTTAAACGTTTGACTTTAGGTTCATCTAAAAATATTATCGTTGAAAACGTTTTATATAAAATTGCTCAAAAGTAGATTAAGATAGCAAGCAATTAGAAAATATTAGGGGCAGTTAAAGATATTTTTTATATGTGTGTTCTCGGCTCTTTTACCTTTAAATTTGTCTAATAAAGTTTAAAAGCTGTATAAATAATATGATTTTTAATGTATTATTTTTGTGTATGTGTAAGGAAAATGTTCTCTAATGAATCTGCAAAAAGTTTTGCTATATTCATATTTTTTGCACATTATTCATCATACATGTATACATACTCAATAAATAATTAGCACCCTTAATTGTTTGAGCCATTGCATATGTTAAAAAAATAAATTACTTCTGCATTCTATTAAGCATTACTTCTGCATTCTATTAATACTAGACTCACTTGAAATAGCGAGGAATAATTAATCAGTCTCTAATAAAAATGGGATTAATATTCAGCAATATAATATAGTTTTGTGCCTTCAAATTTGAGGAATAACCCAAACAATAAACTGCTCGAGTTGGGAATCATTGAAATTAGGGGACGATGTTTGTGATTCCATAAATTCGGAAAAAATACATTGTTACTTTTTTATTTTTTCGACTGAAGGTTAGTTTAACAAATCATACGTAACAATATTTTTTTCACAACCTTCTTAGTAGATTTTGTTCTTCATAAAAATTTCCGAATACTGAGTAATATACAAAACTTCAATATTTATATGTGAATAATTATGCATCTAATTAATTGTCGAACAGCAAAGAATCATGCTCTGTTAACTCTACGCCTCGATCTCTTTGTACTGTATCTCTGCTTATTGGCACGGCTCAGTCAATAAGATTTTGAACTATCTTTTGTGATGTCCATTATATATAGTATAATTTTCAGAACATTTTATAATATTATGTACAATAAACATATAACTTTGCTATTTAAATACACACATATATGTATATATATTTGGACGAGCGTTTCCGTTAATCTGGTAGACCACTAGTTTGATATTTGCCAGATTACCAAGAGTCTATTGTAGAGAAGCACAGATGTTCCTGGGAAGAAATTTTGATGTTATAAAAGTAGGAGAAATCCAGATATATCTATCTTTTTAAACAGACAATTGCGGTTTTCGACCAGAAAGCTTCTGACTGAGAGTGTCATCTGAAAGAGTTTTTCTCTCTTTCCTTGAAAATTCATGCCGCATAGTTTTTTGCAGTCAATATAGTGTAGAACAGTTGAAGGGGGTCAGAGTAAATGAAATAGAAAGCCAATATAAGGTTAGATATAATAAAATAGCAATTGTTTAAAACCATTACCAACATGAAATCCCGCTTCATTTGATACTATTTGAGGGAGAACTTTGACGTCATTTTAAAATATTTTTTCAACAAATGACATTGAATTCTTTATTGCGATGGGCGGAGCTAGTCTTCTCATTGCATGTGCATAAACAGGAAACAATCTTTCAATAACAATTCCTGCATTTGGCGAAGATGTTTGACAGTTAGAGAATGAAGTTCCTCAAACACTAGAGAATTATAGCATTTAAAAGCGAATTATGCAATCCCATTGACGCTAAGTAGAAGGAGATAACATTTTCTTCATTTTTTATTTACTTTTTTAGGGTTGCAATGCATCAAAGGTGGGTTGTTCCTGTTGAATAATCTTAAAAGCACATGGTAAAGATATAAGAAAAATTTATCGAATCACTCGGTAGTTGTTCAAACACGGTGCGAAGAAGAGGCAAAATTAATTCTGTTTTACAGTAAGAAAGTTTTTATTTTGAACAATGGGACTTTACATCTCAATTTCGATTAATATTTAACCCTCTCGTGCGTGTAACTAGTTTTTATTTACGATTGACCTTTCCTTTTTATCATTTATGCGTAATTTATGTATTTTCATTTATTTTCCTGTATTTACACTAATACTCACTAAACTGGTGTAACAGTGGATGTGGATTTCATATATTAATATATCGTATATTTAGTATTAGATTTTTTTGAAACAATATAAACAAAAGGCTTATTTTTAAAATAAAATTTATGTATAATTCGACATTTTTAATGTGCTGTAAGTTTACTATTTCATTATCAATATTTGTTTGATAAGGAGTGCAAATTTTATGTTTTTAAAACTTTTTCTGGCAAATATTTATCAGTAACTGGATTTTCAGTTTTAAAAAAAACCCCGAAATTTCCACCTTATAAATTTTGCATTTTATAGACAGAAAGTATTTTTACTTTTTGTATTTTTAGAAGAATGTGCAATTTTTATCTTTTATGTACTTTTTATATTGTTATTAACTTTATGTTTTGAATTTTTTTTCATTAGAAAAGGTGAATACGAGCCTTTATTGGATGAGATGCTTACTGTGTATGTTGAAAGCAGTTTAGCAAGTCCTTTATCAGGAAATGTTTCAATTGAAGTGAATCCTAGATCAACTGTCAGAGACATTATTAATAATTTTCTGTTTTCTCTGCAACGGGATGATAGCTCTGTGCCAGGATTGGCTGTTTTTGATAAACACTTCAATAAACTTGATTGGAATGCTTCAATTGAGTCCCAAGGAGTAGAAGAAGGATCTAAATTATATATTGGATATGACAGTAAGTTACATTTGTATATTAATTTGTTGATGCATTGAAATATATAATTTGTTATGGAGCTGTAATGAATAAAAATCATTTATATTATTTAAATATTTTAATTGATATTCAAAACATTGAACTGTTTTTGATATTTGTGATCATTTCAAAATTTATTTAATACCTATTATAGAAAATTTAATTAATTTGGTTTTGTTTGTAAAATTCTTGTGGTTCATGCATTAGAATCAGAACTTTCATTCTTCAATGTTTTAAGTGTATAAATTTAAAAACTTGTTTAATTTTACATATAATATTTTAATTATCAACAATCTTATACACTATTTATATTAATTTAAATCACAAAAAATCCTTATTTAGATTCTTCTGCATTAGTGAATTGATAGCTTTGTTTTTTACCATATTAGTCTTATTCCTGTCTGCAACATTGCTTCTGCATAATATCAAACAATTTACAATATTAAAAAGAAAATCTTGAAAAATTAAGTTCTCTATAATATCTAGCAATTATAGCTCTAATGCTGATATTAGAGCATAATCTGACTTTTATTATAAGAGCACTTAAGCCTGTTTGTTATTGTGTTTTTAAAGTAAATGATAGTTAAATTATTATATGGAAATATTATTAGTTCATTATCGCTACTAATCAATTCTGTATGTAATTTATTTTATTCGTTATTTGAAATTTGGTGATAAAAAAAAATTGCTCGTATATGAAATTGGGAATATATTTGTTGTTTAAGTCAGGTTATGAATTAAAAAAAAAAAGCTCTTAGATTATGCAAATAATTTCAGTTACTATTATCATTAACCTTGACGTTTTTCAAGGATAACATATATTCTAGCATTCAGTCATAAACTTTATCTTTAATGTTCTATTAATCAAAACCATCTTGCATATTGTCCATTTGGAGGAAAATAAAAAGATATATCAATTAATTTTTATTTAAATTTTAGTGCATTTCTTTGCTTTTCTCTTAATTAGGATGGTAGGCAATTTTTTTTTTTTCTAAAACAATTTGTAAATTAGCTAATATTTCTGAGAAAAGCCTTATTTGAACATACTTATTATTAATATGTTTATCTCTTTTAATTGCAAGCTTCAAGAGTATGCATATTTTTTAAAAAAAGTTCAAACTAAAGGGAATAATTTAATCTTTTGAGCTGTTTTTAAATTTTTATTTATAATTCATTTATGTAAAAACCGTAAAAATTTTTATTATTGAAGTATTAAATTTTTTTTTGTTGTTTTAAGGTGTTTGTAAGACTAAATCCCATATATGTATTGTAATTATGTCAACTCTGATTTCTGTCGTAAAAATCTGAATTTTAAGAAATTTAATAAAAGGATAATAAGAAGGATATTATTCAGTAATGTTTGAACTAAAATGCCTTTCTTGAGGATATTTTTTAAATAAAGCACTTATACTTCTGACCTGGATATTGTCACTTTCTTGTAAACTTGAATTTGAATTCAGTTAATCTGCTTTTATTTATTTTTTAGATAATTTCTATTTTAAACTGGCTATGTAGTTTATCTCCTAAAATAAATATTTATACTAGCTTTGAAAATGCCAATTCGCTTTTTCCAATTAATATGAATACTTGTAGTAGAAAAAAGTTTACAGATGAACAGAACCTAAAATCCTGCAATATATGAGAATTATTAATATATTCTTTGTAGTAAAATATTCACTATACAATAGACTTTTGAATGTTGTGTATCAGTGTCTATTCAATAATTTTTTCCCTAAAAGTTAGTCCCTTTGAAAGTATATATGTGGGCCTAATATGATTTAAATTTTTTTTATCATATGATTTTGTTGATGGATTTGAAGAGGAATGGTAATTGTCTTTAATTGTAAAATTGAAAACTACAGTTGGTGTTTCATTTCAAAATTATTGAACCTCTGATTTCACAAAATTCAATGGAATATTTACAGACATTATATTCAGTGTTTATGTAGAATTTAAGATCTTAGTGGTTCAGCAAATTGTATTTTCCGAACAAGACTGAAGGCTTTGTTAATAAGCCATTGAAATTTCCTTTATAGGGTACATTATATTTGTTATTGTAAATTTTCAGTATTGCCAAAAAATTCTTTTAAATGTATTTTTCAGTTTATTAGCATTTTTTTGCATGCCATAAGCTCTGTGTTACATTCTGTTTATGTAATGACTTGATTGAAACTGACATTCGTAAGAAATAAGTAAATTTTTTTAAAGGTGGTGAAAATTCACACAATAGTTTAATAAATTAAAAAAGGTAACAAATAAAAAAATAGCTTAATGATTTGCTTAGATTTTTGAAGTATTGAATATTTTTTTTCTTATTTGATCCTATTTCAGTTTTGATAATACCTCCATACAGTCCCCCCCCATGCAAATTAGGTTAAGAATTAAATCAGCTATAAAACAATGTATATTATTACAAACTTATGAAAACAAAATGGTCTATTAATTTTATGACTTACTAACTGTAATAGTTTCAGCTAATCATTTTTTTTTTGTCAAATTAATAAAGTTATATTGGAAAAAAAATTAAATTTTTGGGGGCATTTTGAAATTCCAGACTATGAAGTAGCAACATATGAAATGATCTTTTAATTATGTTGTGTAAATTTTAAGAACAAGTTGTCAAATATATAAATTTCTAAACTGGTGCTGAGTCTGAAGGAAATTAAAATTCCTTGAATCGGTAAAAGAGGTTTATATTATTAAAAACAGTAATGTTTTAGACAGGTTTGTAGCATCTGCTGCTGCAAAATAGCTTTTGCAATAACATTCCCTTTTTGAACATTCCATCATTTATATGTTCTCACTGAAAGTGCAAAAGGTTGTATGTCATTACATGATTAACATATGAAATGCATCCTTTTGCACTCTGATTAATGATGTAGAATTTCAGATAAATATATTTATATAATGCTTTTTATGTTTTTTATTTTGTTAAATTATGATTATTCATGTTTAATTCAGAACTTTGTTTTTACCTACTTGTGTTTTTCTTCCCCTTTATTAGTACATGCACTGCAATTATTTATTCTACTTCTTTTTGAATGAATGTTAAGCCTATTCTCCCTTTGTAAAATATATCTACTATTATAACACTGCTCATTGTAATTCCAAGGAACCTCCATGAATATAAAATTATAGATAATGCAAATTTATAGTTTAAAGTTTTTGTATTTTTAAAAACTTGCTCCAAAATTTTATAGATTTTTTTAAAATTAGTATTCACATTAATTTTTTAATTTTGAAAGCTGCTATAGGTTATTTCAAACGTTACTTTACATGCTCTTTTAATATTTTTCCATGTGTCTTTTGGATTTCCTTATCAGCTTTTTATACTTACTTTTAATATACAGTTGAGTAATATGATAGCTGAATTAAGTCTGAAAGTGTCAAAATAATTCAAACACTATTTTTCACATTAAATTAGAGTGAGCAGTGCTTTAAGCAGTACATTAAAGCAGTTTAAACTTTTCACGTTAAAGCAATATTAATGAGGAGTGTTTTATGGTGTAGTAAATATAGAAAGTACATGAATTCATTCTTTGTTGTTTAAAAGAGCATGTTACGCGATTGTTAGAATAAACGCCTCTGCAACCACACTGCTTGACAGTTGTTAAGGAACAAGTGTTTTATGCAAAATTACGTCTTAGACAGCTGAACAATAAAAGTAAATTCAAGTTGAATGGGCATGGTAGACCAGGACTCGTTATCAGTATAAAATACATTGCATACAAACAAATGATTCATACGAGAATTCACACTGTTTGATGTTTGCCCCAAAGAAGTGCAGGATGCTATAAAAGTTCTTTCTGTAAAATTTTGTTTGATTTATGCTATAATTAAGATCAAAATGTCAGCAAGACATCTGTGTGCCTGCGATCGTGGACAAGCATGTTGCAATGGCTGTATTCAAGAGTGTCATTTCGTGGTTAAAAAAGGACTCTAAAAGTGGAAATACTTTGGAAAAGCATGCCGCGGGTCATGGTAGGAACACAACACCTTTAGAGGATCGCTGTGTTGTCCTCGTGGCAAAAAACGAAAAGAAATTTAAGATAGCTGCAAACCTTGCAACCGCTTCAGGGTGAAAATGTTTTTGCAAGAACCATCTCACGGCGATTAAATCAAGTTGACTTGTACGCTCGGAAGCCTGCTCTTTGCATCTCACTTCAATCACGCAATCGTCGTGAGATACGCCGGTGTCAGGAACATATTGGTTGGGATATCCAAAATTGGTCTGGAAAGATGTTTTCAGACTAATCTCGTTTAAATGTGACAAATGATTATGCCCACCAGTTATTGTGGAGAGAGCGTGGAACACGTTATGCACAACAGTTTGTTAGTGAATCTGATCGGTACGACCTAGGCTTGATGGTGTGGGCAGGCATCATGCACAATAGCAGAAAGCAGCTGCACATCTTTCAGCGAGGAAGCATTACATCGCAACGGTATGGTTGAGAGGTTATTCTGGATTATGTTAGTCTGTTTAGAATTTCTGTAGGTCCAGACTTTTTGTTTATAGACGAAAATGCGCGGCCACACAGAAGCGTTGAGGTATTGGATACACTGCAAAGTGAAAATATTTGTATACAATGACCTGCTTATTCTCTCTACTTAAATCCCACTGAACAAGCCTGGGATGCTCTTGGCAGACTGTTTCATAAAGATCCTCCCTCCCCGAACAGTGCAATAGCTTAAAATAGACATGAAAGTGGAGTGGGACAATATACACCAATAACTCCTCGATAGTTTAGTGGAGAGCATAAAGAACAGGTGCAAAATGGGCATTAGTGTCCGTGGTCATTACACATCTTACTTAGGTACTCATGTCTGCATCATTCTGACCTGAAGATCAATTTTTGTGGGGCTCTTTGCAAATCTTCCAAGGAGCATCTTTTTTATTGTTAAGCTTTTAATTCTTCGATTGTCCATATCTGCATCATTTTGCAATTTAATAAATGCACATCCTCCCTACTAAATACGTACTTGGTTTCATTTCTTCGGTCATTCTTTGTACTTAATTTAAGGGCTGCGGTGGCCTGGTGGTAAGGTTTCGGCTTCGGAACCGAAGGGTTTCAGGTTCGAGACTCGATTCCATCGAAGATCCGTCGTGTGAGGGGGGTCTCTTGCACGTTAAATCTGTCAGGCCGAACGTCCTCCCGCTGGCGTGGTGTGGTGTGGAGAGGGGGGTGCCAGTTCAGGTGTCGTTCTCGTCAACTGATCATGGTTCAAAATTACGAGGTCCGTCCCAAAATAGCCCTAGAGTTGCTTCAAAACGGGACGTTAATATAACCAAACCAATGTACTTAATTATTCCGAAAAACGTAATTGTTCCTTAACAATTGTCAAGCAGTGTAGTATGAATATTTCTTTGCATTTTCACTTTGGCACAACAAACTTTTTTTTGTAACCTGTTAACTGAGTTTAACTATACTTGTCATGGAAAAAGTACAATATTTTGCATTATGACGAGTTCATTTGTCAGCAGTAATAAGTAGTGACTATTTGCTGTTTAAATAACAATTTTAGTAAAAACTCAAACATATTCATAAATTCAAGCTGTTTAACATTTTTTGAGGCTAAATCGGAATCAGAGGAACATATAAAAGATTATTATGCATTGCACCATGCTTTGCTCAATATTATTCTTTAACAGCTAATTAAAATAATAAAATAACCTTTTATGTTTCTTTTCGTTCATATGCAAAAAATGTTAGTTTAAATAAGTAAATTTGATTGAAATTTTGAAAAATAAGTCATTTCATTACAACACAATCTCATATTATACTTATTCTTCTGTGTTTGATAGGTATAATGGGCATCGCAAAATTTTTGCGACTTTATTTAGATACGCTTTTTCCGAAGAGGTCAAAACAGTTAATTGGGGTGGGGAGGGATGCAACAATAAGCTTTAGACTTTATTTTCCATTTGGTAATCTTCAATTTTTATTCAAAGAGTTTTTTTTTTCTGTTGGAAATAGTTAAGTTTTCATTTTTGGTTTATCAAAAATATAAGGTTTTAAAAAATTAACTAATTTCCCCCCCTTTACTATTGCTATTGACATCATCACGAAGCATTTACTTATTTTTTTACCAGACTAGAAAGTGCCAATAATTTTTTTTTTGTTTCGTTAATATATCTTTTTTAAAAATCTTGGGGGAAGAAGTGGTATTTATGCTCATCCACCCTTTTCTCTTTTTATGTCTGAACATAATGATTCTGTTATTTCAAAAACATAGTAGTCTTATGTAGAATTTTTGTTGCAGTTTTACATAGTTATACGATACTCCTTTCGAAAGCCCAACATATCCTCATTTTTGTGTGGTGCAGAAGTTAAGAGTATAGGTGCAAGTATTTTCAGCAATGTTGAAACATGGTTTAAAATTATGAAGTTCCTCTTAAATTGCTCTTGCATAATTTATTTAAAAGATACTAAGGAAATTAAACTAAAAAGAAAATATAATTTGGTCTGTGTGTGGTGAATAACAATTTTCAAAAGGGTTTATAAGGTTTGCACATGTATAATTGTAAAAATATTTAGGGATTTAACTGATGCAGTATCAAAACGTCTGTATTATAAACAATTTTGTGTCGGAATATTTAAAAAAAGAGAAAGAGAATATCTTAAAAGAAAAAATATCTTATTGGAATGTTTTTTTGAATGACATTTTATGAAAAATTTATAGTTAGTTAAATTTAATTACATTTATAGAAAATTATGCTGAGTAAACAAAAAAATAGGATATTTTCTTTATATATTGGAATTGTTTTTTTGAAAATAAGTTCCTATAATACTTTATGAAAAATCTGACTTCTTTTTCTGAAAATAAACACATTTTAAAACAGTTACAACGCCGCCCCCCCCTTTTTTTTAAAAGAACAAATGTAGAAATTATTTCAAAGAAAGCAGTATTCAATGAACAATAGTACAGAACAAAATGACTGAGGAAATATTAAGTTCGAAACATTTTTACAATAAACGTTAATTGATTTTTCTCACATTTTTATATGAATGTAAGGCAATTAAATTCTTTAATAGTTCAGATGCAATATCTGCTGTATTTAACTTTCTAATCGGTTGAATAACTTGAAAAAAATTACGTTTGAAATTCAACTTTGAATCACATAAATGCCCCCTCTCCCCGAAAACAAAAATGTGTCGTTTTTGGTGTTTACACTCACTTGCAGCGCCAATTCCCCCTGGGGTGGAGAAGAAGAAACCCCTCAATTCAGACTCGGTTCTCGTGTAAGCTGGACCCAGAGATAGTTGCTCCTCTACTAAGCAGCAGACGAAATACTCTGAATTATTTTGTTTGTTTCCTCTTATTAAGCGAGGTTGTGTTGCACAGTTGTAATATTTTAATGCTCCTTATTCCGCGTTTTCACTATTCGCGGATTAAAAAATTCGACCTAATTCCTATATTCGCGGCTAAAAATTTCTTTATTCGCGGATCTAATAAGTACATACATTATCATAAAAGGATTCCAATAGGTATCTAACCCAATATCCTTTGTAAATGCCGTCAAATGGACTAATGAAAAAAGAAAAATAGATCTTATTACAACTTTGTCTAAAGTATGTTGTTAAATGCAAACTGCAAACATAGCCTAAATCGCGAATGGAGTAGGACGAGATGGGTTCGAACAGATAGAGTCCAGTGACATTCAGGAATTGTTTGAATCGCAAGATGAAGATTTGACTGAAACCGACTTGAAGGAAATGTTAAATTCTCAGCCCACTGAAGAAGAGGCTTCAACAAGCACTGGAAACGTGACATTTAATTTGAAAAATCTTAGTGAAGGTTTATGAATAGTAAATGAGCTTTGCAATTTCTTTATAAAAATTGATCCGTCTATGGAACATAGTCTTATTTTTAAAAGGCAAATTGCTAATGCGACTGCTGCGTATCAGTCTGAATGGAAGGAGCTTTTATAAACTGCCTAGGAAGAGAAAATTACTAAATTCTTCAAACCATTGCCTAAACCTTAAGGTAATTAAGGTAGTGTGAGTAATCAGAAATCCACCGCTGGTTTGCTGTTAATATATTATACGGTCAGATTATAGTGTGACTATTTTGAAAGGCAGCATAACTTATTCGTAACCATTTAATGAATATAATCAAAAACGAGACTCTTCTTTTACAGAAATAACGGGAGAAAATTATTTCATGGACTAAAATATGAATAATACAACTGGTTTTCATTTCAATGATGTTTTGAAACCACACTGATCTTTTTTGTTCAGATATGTACTTACAGAAATAAGTGATTGTGTGTGTCTGCAGCATCCAGCGAAATTTAACGCATTTAAAATTATGAAATTTTCTTACAAGTATTCATAATAGTGACTCTATGAGTATCAACACTCGGATTTTAAAATGTTGTGTAGAAAATTTGTATTTAATATTTTGCGATCGAATTGGATGTTATAGATGAATTCTTGCATGTATTTGCTCGCATTATGGAACAACAAACTTTGCTTAATGTGTTCTGGAATAGGGTTCTGTAGTAGTGTAACTCCGCTTTAAAGAAAATGTATGAATTAGCCGCCCAAGGCAACATTGCAGCTGGCATGACTCAGCTGGATAATCATGCATAATTATAACTCAAGCATTAATCCAAAACGTTGCTGGTGCAGCCATGCACGTATGATGAGCATAGTTTTAACTGCTCATACATAATAGTTGTAGGTGTTTGTCAATGTGCTTTTCTTAATGAATGACACATGTAAAGCAAAATCCGTTGCTGAAACCACAGTGCGAATTTTGATACATCCTGCGTGCGAAAGTGACATGAGATGCAAATTTGCGTATGTAATAAATTTCGAAGCATCAGAAATTTATGAGAAATAAATCATATAAAAGAGAGGAATTGTTAATATCTTTACCTGTGAATTTAATTTATCTTCTGGTTAGCTGCATTTTTTATGGTCTTCAATTTTGATTCTCGTTGTGACTGAACGGGTAGCTGAATTAAGTTAATCGCTTAATCACAGTTTTCCTTCTTAGAAATTCTGTAATTATCGATGCACGCGAGATAAATTTAGCACTTTTTCATAAAATGACACATGAGAATGGATAACATAATACACCTATCCCCCGATTTACACTGAAGATAGGTTCCTTAGAAAACCGTGTAAATCGAAATCGTTGATTCTTATACGTAAAACCGTGTAAATCGAAAACAAACTAAAATGTGCATAATTCAGTCATTTATTTCAACGTAAAATAAAACTAAATACATCTTAAAAATATAAAAATAACTGTCTATTTATAAAATAACAAAAATATAAGGTATATTTATGTAATTCATTTTACATATAGAAACGAGAAACATAAATTAAAAAATTTAATCAGAAATTTAGTTACTGTTATCACTTTCGTAGACTCTCAATCTTTTATTCCTGATTGGTATGGTGCAAATCCGGTGGTGCGTTCCGGGTCGGTGCAAATTTAAAAACCGTGTAAAAGTGAAATCGTGTAAACCGAGTGCCGTGTAAATCGGGGGATAGGTGTATTTTCTGCCTTCAGAATTTTTAAATTGCATTCACAGTTTATTAAGTATTGATTAGCATTTAGATTAAAATAATCAATATATAAGAATCATAGAAATAAATCAGAACGGAGAAAAGCCTAATATTTGATAGGAAAATACAGGTAACACTTCGAAGAAGTGAATCCAAACAATACTATCTATTTTTGTTTCTAAGATAAGGCAGTTTATGAAGGTAATTATCTCTGTCCTTTTGTAGAGCTTAGATTGTGTTACGTTCTTTATTTAAACAGATTATTTTTTCATCCATTGAAAAATGTATGCATATTTTCGTAAAACCTATAGTTTGTCTTCCAGATTTAAATTGTTGTTAAAAGATGAAAGAGTTCAGTTAATATCTTTCGAAAATGTTTTTAGGTTTTAAAGTGTGATGATGCATATAAATGTATTTTCTGCATTTGTGAAGGGCAGAGATTTTTCGAAAAAGTGAATCTGAACTTAGCAAGTGACAAATAAATATACTGACAGTTAAGACGCATTGCTTTTTTCACCGCTTGCAGATCCATACAAAAAACAGTCAGGGGAAAACAATATGATTTTTAAAAAGTATTTTGCCTCCTTTTGCTATAGTAAGTACAACTTAAAAATATCATTATTTCCTCATTTATAATAAAGAATTTAAAAAAAATTGTTTAATAAAGATAACTTACCATATTCGCTTCGTCGAATATTATTTCTTTTCAAACTCTTTACGGTTATTCAACGTGATTTAGTACCTTTTCATAATGTTATGTGTCACAGAATTCCTTAACTTAAGAATCACTATACAAATATCTGTTTATTAATTTAATTATATTTAGAATTCCTTTGGAATCGGAAAAAAATATCATATTTTCGAAATTTAGCTTAATGTTTCCCCCTCATTTTGCATCCAATTATTCTTATGCTACTTAAAAACAGATTAGTGCCGTGAAATTCTCTCGTTTTAGGAATCACTTTTTTTTATATATAGTTTCAGACGTGTATTCAAAATAAATGTGTGTAGAATTTGTACAAATTTCACAACCCACAAGAAAGCCTTTAAGTTGGAAATGATTCTTATCTTGGTCATTAACATGAAAAGTCTGTGATGCACACTTGTCGTTGCTCTTTCAGTTTGTTTTTATTGTTTCAGATTTACACTCTGCTAGTTCAATTTATAATGGCTTTTGTTTTATTTCTCCAACTGTGCGATTTATTGCCTGAAAAATAGTAGAATTAAATATTGACCCATTCGATCGTTGATATAAATTAGGAGGCCTATTGAGAGTAATTTGTTATTTGTTTAACTTCAATTAAAGATGTTAAATCCTCAAGTTATGTGTTTTGTTGTGCTCTGTAAAATGGGTTTTAAATGTTAGTAATTTCCCTGTCTTGTAAATAATATTAAGCAGTTTTTATATTATGAATGGGATTTAAAAGTTAATACTTACTTGGGGAATAACGAATTTTGGATTGTTTTGTGTATTTTAAATATTGAGTGAATTTAATTGGAAAGGACTTTACTAAGAATGTTTCATGGGCTTTTTTTTTATATCTTTAAGTTAATAATAATGTTAATTGAAAAGTAAAGTTATGCTCGAATCAGATTTTTGACCCCTGAAAATTGGCACTGCAATTATTAATTCCAACCATTTGGGTTTTTGTATTGTTTATTATGTGAAATGTTTGTTTTTTAAAATAAAAATAGTAGAAATCAAATTTTTTATATTCCGAGAAAGACGAAATATGTTTTCTTGAGACGGCGTTTGTTATTTAATTCATTAATTCATTTTGCATATATCAAAAAGATGTTTATTCGTATTGTTCAGGCCCAATCAAACTTCAGGCTCTGATCTTGTGCTCCCCCCCCTTTTGAGACTGACTATATCGCAGAATGCTTGTTTCTCGCGGGGGAGACGAATAATTTGTAATTAACGCTACATTTGTAACTTTAATTACAAACTTTTTGTGTTTTGTAGCATTTAATATTTAAACTTCTAGCTAATTCTGGCAAATAAATAGTTTTATGTGATTTAATTTTGTATATATGTTTTTTAAATAAAAAGACTTTTTCCATTTTGACAGAATCCCGAATTTTTCGACCATTTCATATTTCAGTTGTGGGTGCAGCAACTTTAGCCATTGCTGTAATCCTTTTCATTGTATCATGTGTACTGTTTGGAGCGACTGGAGGTACTGTAGCTACAGATGTAAGTTTTTATTCGGTGTAAACCAGGATTCTTTAATTTTTCTCATTTTAAATGCCAGATAATGCGTAAATTATCGCTTAGTATACTTAATTTTTCTATGTTATATGTATTGTGTTTCATTAATAATTTTTTTGATTACTTTAATATTTTCATGGTTCTTGTAAATTTTCGGACATATTTCCATATACGCATCTATCTGATAAGAATAATTTCTAGTAAAATATTTAATCTGTTTATAAATGCTGTATACTGTAGAATTTATAAAAAATAAATTTTACTATTTTAACATTTTTACATAAATATGTGAGATCCTGTTATGAAAATGTTTTAAATGTCTTTGATATGTAATCAAGTTAATATATTTGTGCTTTACCGTATAATTATATTGATACTTCTTCCCAATATTTCAGTATAATTATCTAAAATGTCATTTTCATTCACGCATTTCCCTTATTTCTTTCAGTATGGAATTGTCATTGATGCTGGATCTACTCATACTGAAGTATTTTTATACTATTGGTCTGGCAATAAAGATCATGGTACTGGTGTGGTGAAACAAAAAGACTCATGCGAATATGAAGGTAATGCATGAAAATTCTGTAATTATATAAAACCATTTTAATATTTTTTATGAAAGTTATTTAGTACTATTTAAAATTAAGTGTAATATTTAAAGTGTGTTCAATAATGCTGGCGATTAGTGAAATAATTGCTGAAGTCAGTATATATTACATTCCATGTATTCTTTGAATTCACTGGACAAATGTATTACTATGAAAAGGTTGAGATTCTGATTTTAGAGATATTAAAATGCCCACTTTTAAAATAAATTGAGCTTAATATTGGAAATGTTTTTATATTATAGCTGATAGTCTTTCATGCAAATAGAAATTGATAGAAAAACGAGGCCAATCGAAACATTGTTAATGTTTAGTTAGTGTAAGTATGTTCTTAAATACATGATAAAATTGCAAAACAATAGACTTTTTTGTGAAGATCTTTCTAAATCTGACAAATGGAAACTTGTATAACATGCAAGTTACATCTAGTATTCTGTCTAAATAAACAATGATCGCAAAATGTTTCAGTGAGGTTTTTGTTGTTAGATGTAAAGTTCCAAATCCAAAGCTATCCTGAAGCGGGGAGCAAATATTCATTTCTGCTAAAAATGGGGAAAACGTATTTTTTAATATTTTATTAGTGTGTAAAAGTATGTTTCTCCCATTTAAAATATTTTGGTAATATCCTTAATTGATTGCCTATCTATGATATTGGATGTTACCATATATAAGAAAAGATGGGATAATCTTGTAAATTATTATTTGCCAAACATTTTTTTAAATTTCTTGACTAGATTTGATGTTTGGGTCCCTTTTTTTTTAATGCGAGCGCCCTTCACTGTTAAGTTATTGGTAAAATTTAGAATGAGAATTTTACATAGCACTTTGTTAGAAAGACTGCAAATAAGATACAATGAATATAGTGAAAAAAATTAAATATTTGAAGAACTTGTTGCATTTGTTTGAAAGTAGATTCTAATATTTGGGTCTGCTTTTTCAATTCGTTCTTTAATTCGGAAACAAAAGTATGTTCTTCCTGTAAGTAAGAATGCAAGCATGATATAAATAAAAATGTTCATGTAAATAAACAACATATGGAAGGATTTTGCAATGGAAAAAAATCATGTAAAGCTTCTGAGTTTGTAAATTGATGAATTAAAATCATTCTGCACTTGGATATTAGCCATGATATTTAATGGAATTATTTCTATCTTTAAAACAAGATCCTCCCCTTCCACCCTCACATGCATTTTTCTTAATCTACTGCTGATAGCTTTTTAATTTTTATTTTAAATAAGATTTTTATCCCAAAAGGTGAAAATTTCCATTATTCCATCAGCTTCCTCCAACTATTTTCTTTTCTCATTACCTGATTATGTTACATGTAGAATCTATGCTAGACTGTACTTTTAGTAATATGTATTTCATAATTTTTTTTGGATATTTTAAATTACACTTTGGTGCTTGTTTCGCAGTTTATAAATGTGCATTCAAAAGTAGTTATTGAATATCTAGAATGTCACAAACTTGTATATTTTTGAACACTTTATGTATATTGCTTTGTAGAAAAAATATTATGAACATACTAAATTTTCAACAAGGCTTCATGTTCAATTTTTACATTTGTTTTTCTTGAAAGAAGTATTTAATAGATCACAGCATGCATGTAAGGTTGAAACATTAGATTATGAAAGGATAAGAGTACAAAAAAATTATCAAAATTCTGATGGTGATGTATCTCATTGTGTTAATAATGACAATTTTTTTCACGGATAATAATTAGAAATTATGCATGTTGCTTATATGAATATGGTACTTTTTCAGGTTGAATTAACTTTCTGCAACTTTCAAATTTTGATTTACTTATAAAGTTATTTGCAACTGTTTGAAACTTTCAGTTCTTTCTGTTCATATTAAATCCTTTTTCTTTAAAAAATATTTAGAAGGTATTGCTACTGGAATTGATCCTGAAAACATTCTTAAATGTCTAAATAATATTACAAATCAGATTCCTAGCGGATTACCTTCACCAAGACTTTACTTAGGTGCTACTGGAGGAATGAGGCTTCTTAAGTAAGTATTTTGGTAAATTGATTTGATGTTACTCTATGTATTTAGTGTCTTGTTCTCTGTTTTTAAAAACACTTAATAGTCTATCTTTGTTTCAAAGGAGTTTCGTTTTAAAATTAAAATAAAAGCATCCAATTATCTAGCGAAGATTTAAATCCCAGTATCAATAAGCATGGAACTAAGAGAATTTTTGTTTACTTTAACTAAGGTTTCAAGAATTCTATTATTTTGTTGTAAAATCTGAGTAATGTTTCTCATTTTTTTTTTTTTTGGTAAATATTTTTTCGGAGGTAAAGCATGCTCTTTTTGCCTTATTTATTGTAACATAAATTAATGCACATGAAATAAAGGGTACTTATTTTAATCAAATATCTTCCTACTCTATATGACTACATTTGAAATCATATTTGGTATGTTCAACTTTGATTTCTGTGAATGCAGATTTTTGCATAAATATTTCTGAGGAATATAAGGCAGTTTTTTTAATCTATTTTCAGTGCTTCAGACCCAAAAGATGCCAACCTCATTCTAATGACTTTGAAATATGCATTGAGCACCAAACCTGTTCATGTAGAAACAGTCGATATAATTAAAGGAGAAGATGAGGCTTTGTTTTCATGGATTTCAACGAATTTTTTGAACCAATCTTTGACCCAGGGGCAGGTATGTATTATAATTTCTTAAAATAAGAAATTTAGAGAATTATTTGCCAATAAATCACATTCTTATCCTAAAAGATAGTTTTTTTTTGTAAATATACACTTAGCAAAAGATGATAGAATTTTCTCAGAAACGAAAACTACAGTTTATAAATAATTAATGAAATAAAAAAATACTTTTTTCCCCATCTATGTTAAAATAAGGTTATAAGAAATCAAAGGAATAAAAAGAATGTTGTTTGCTTCTAACAGAAAAGAAACATTGCTTTGTTTTATTAATCTGAGGTGATCACTATTATTAAGAAGAGGACAATCATTATTATTTATTACTATTGTTTTATTGATTTGGCATTTTCGATGAAGATGTAGATAAGTATTTATTTTCTCTATCAACTTCTAGTCTGTTTTGAATTTGTTTCAATATTTAATTAAATCGGGTAAATTGAAAAATGCAGTGTCACATGTGGATATTAAATATTGGAATAATGTTCTGGAATTGGAGAAAGATTAATTAAAATATCTGATTTAAAATGAACTGAAATTAAATTGCTTTTGTGTGGCATTGGAAAACTTAAATAAATTAAAAGAAACGTTTTTACAATATTGTAGACTGTTGCTTTTAATCTTTTTTTTCTTTTAGTGAAAAATAGATTCATGTTGAATATCTGATATGAAGGATATTTACATCTTTTTGGAGCATTTATATCTTCCTTGGAGCCACTTCAAATGTTATATTTCATCAATATCATATTAAGAGAAAGCTCAAGAGTGTCTTTTCTCTTATGGTAGGTCGAAATGTTTAACTTGCTATATAGGAGAGTTGAAACAGACCTATTTAGCAGACTTCAGAAATGTTTGATAATCCAACATACAACTAGTTATTCAAGCCTTTCTTTATGTATTAAAATCCGGATTGAAGTAACTTCTTTAGATCATTAAATATGAAGGTAGAAAAACATGAACGTATTTCATACCGCCTAAAATGCTTATTGAAATTGGTTGTTTTATTTTATTTTTGCAGAAAAAAAGGATTATTGAAGGAATTTACAATTGCAAATGATTTTTTTTCTTATGTATTTTTATAATTTAAATTGCTTGATTTTTTTTTCGATAGGCTCTAGATACATTTGGTGCCTTGGATTTAGGAGGTGCATCAACTCAATATGCATATGCAGAAAAAAAAGGCGTCGATAAAAATTTATCAACTGTGAGAGATCTCAATTTATTTGGGCATAGTTACTCTGTGGCCTCTGAAAGTTTTCTTTGTTTTGGTTATTATGAAGCAATGGATCGTTCGGAAGCCATAGCAATGATGGTAAATATTTCCATAAATAATCATCTGTAAAATATACAGGTAATATGTACAGGTAAAGTGAATCTACACTTGCTTTTCATGTTTTTATTTCTTATTTTTTGATTATTTGGTGATTACTAAACGCAATTAAGAGGCTTATTAATGTCATGCGCGCATTTTTTTTTACTATTGCAATTTTTTAAACATTAACTTGTGTGTTTAGGATTGTTTTACACGAAGCAGTGAAAAGGCAAGAGAAACATCAGTAAAAGAAAGTTTGTGAAACTGAGCTGAAACATCGGAAGATTCATTGACTGGAATAATTCTGAATCATTAAGTGTATAAGAATCGACGTGATAGTTTTTCGTCGTACCGTTTCTTTTTATTGGAATTTTCAAATGTAAAATAAGAATATTTTATTTTAGCTACGCATAGGAAATCACAATACCATTGATGCTCACCTGTACTAGTCTGTTGCTCTGACAAATATGAAAGGTTGCTTAAGCCTGCAGAACTCATCATTAGCGTCAGTATAAAGAAAAACATCTTGCAAATTAATTTAAATGTTTTCTTTTCTTTTTCTCAATCGACTACACACTTTGATTTTGAGTTATTTACCAGGATCATTGGTTGTTGCACTGTGAAAATAAGTACGAACGAGGATTTTAAATGTAGATATCATTAATTATTTTTTCTTCTATATTTGTCGTTTATCTTGGTTCAATGCAGAAGTAAGGATGAAGGATCAAAGCAAAACAATGAAATTTTAAAAATGGATTCTTAAATATACAATTTTGTTCTATATACCAAATAAGCGTATACTTTTAGAGATTCCTTAAGTATATATTTAAATGCATCGTTCATTTCACTGTGCGTGAAGAAAAATTACAGATTTCCATTGTTTTTGAAAAGTTTATGAATAGATACAAGTTAATGTCATTTTAAAAATAAATAAATTTGTCACTATTGTGATCGTAATTAGGTAACACTGAAATGGTGTTAATCTTCATTTTGAGGAGTTCAAAATAAGCAAGATTTGTTTCCTAGAATCTGGAGCTCAAAATGCCTTTATGTGTATTTTTTTCCCTTTTACATCTGTGATGTTATAGTATCCCTAAAGATCTTTTAAAAAATGAATAATGGCACTGAAACTCGAATGCTGTTTCAAAAAATTTAAATCCACTTAACCATTAAGCTTTCTTTGATTTCTAATAAGATAGTTCTTTTTGTTTTGAGAATTTGTTGTATTGATTCGGTTAAGAATCCATACACCTCTTTAAGTGCTCTGAATTAAAATTAATTTTCGTCTTGAGTTACAGCATCTGTGAATGACTTTTAGATAATAAATTTAAAATTGTCATAATTCGACGAACGAGTGGAGCTCGAGGATCGTAGTTAAAGTATTAATTTGAATTGCAAATTATAAATCAATATTTGTATCTAACGTTTAAGAATACTGTACAAAGTATGTAGAAAGAATTGTCTAAATTGTTAGACATTAATCTGTAGAACAGTCAATGATCTTTTAGTTCTACTCAAAGGCAGTTTAAGATTTCTTCCTTTTTCCAGGAAATTCTTCCGATGCATTGACTCTGTTTTCTTGTTACTGAAAACTTTATAGGTATATTGATTTCCAGGAAGATTACAAAGTGCTAATTCTTAGTGTCCTAATTCACTCCATAACTGCCAAAGTGCGAATTATGAATTATAGATTGTTGATTACATGGAAAAGTTTTTAATAATAATCAGTTTTTTTCATTGAATCTTGTTTGATTCACAAAATCGACTTAAAAGAATTTAAAACCATTTGAGCTCTAAAAGGGAAACTTGATATTAGTGTTTCCTTCTATGTATTTGTTAAATTAAAGCCAAATATGTTGCATTTTGTTTACCCAGGATGATAATCAGAGCCATTCTTCTCTCTGATGGGGCCCGGGTGCAAAAAACCATTTGAGGCCCAAAATTTTTTTATCAAAGTGAAAAAAAACAACGATTAGCATATTTACTTAATGATGCGTGATTTTGTTTTAGCTATTAATTACTCCAGGAAAATGACAATTTTTCGCATTTCTTTTTCGATAGTATAGCAAGACCGTTTAAGCATGATATCCATATGCTTGACCGAAGATAATCCTTTATTTAATTTTCTGAAAGAGGAGTCAGCACTTCTTATATTTAATAGCTAGCAATGTAAATAATTTAAAAAAATATTACATTAGATTTAGACAAAAGTAGATAGCTGTTGATTTACAAATCCATTTGAACTCAACCTGGACCTCTGGGCGCCGAGCACGCAGCTTTGTCAGAAAATGTCTTACGGGGATTACCTTATTCATAAACGAACTTTTCCCTCCATTTTATAGATATTACTGCGATTTTTGCCTAATAGAGGCGTCAATCGATACTCAGCCAGCCACATGGAAACATGCTTATAGACTTTCAGTATGTGCAACATTATCAGTGGTGAGAACACTGTTTTAATTCTTAATCATGGTGGGGGCCCTTCTCAGTCGCTGGGTCTGGGTGCATAGCACCCGTCTTAACACCCCCCCCCCCAAGATGGCCGGCCCTGGTGATAATACACGACCACTTCATATAATTATTAGCATTATTTCTTAAACCATAATTTTCACTATTCACTTCTAGAAAAATGGAAGTGAAAAGCTATTTGATCCATGTCTGCCAAATGGATTTTCAAGAACTCTCAACGCCAAAGAGTTTTCTGAGAAACCCTGCGTTGGTAATAAGAATTTCACTACGTGGCTGCGAAATAATTCTGATATAGTAAGTACAATCTTAAGAAATTTATTAATTTTCCTTTTTATCTTCTATAAGTATGATTATATTCATAAATGAATGAATACAATTTATAGATTTATGTATGTTGTTAACTGTTGCTGTGAATTATTTAAATAATCAAGATTCCTAAAACTAAAGCAGTTTCGAAACAACTGTGATATCCATTGTATTTTCTTGGTGTAATTTATCATAAATTTATTTCTTCATAACTTACTAGAAACCTTACACCTGAGGTTCCACATTGTTTACTTTATCATGAAAGATGAAATAAATTTTATTAAAATGGTGTACTGATTAAGTAGTTTTATTTTCTGTTCTTTTGTGTTGAATTTATAATTCATTATTATAGCTATTATAGAATCTTCAAATCAGTTTTTCTTTATGTTGCTAACAGATATTGATACAGATAGTACTAGTATGGAATCAAATTTAATCAAACAATAAGTTTTTAAAACATTGCAATTGTGTGTTTTCATTGAGAATACATTGAAATGGAAAATTTTAAATGTAGCACAACAGAAGGCAAGTCAAAAATATTTATAAACTTTTAATCAAATTATATAAAGAAATTTTTTATAACAGTGCGATTCTTAAACAAATCAGACAAAAATTTCCATAAAATTTGGAATAAGTTCAAAACGAGTAGATGATTTTTATAATTCATGGATTGTTTGTATTTTGATTGATTTGTGTGAAGTAGAAGCGAATCTTCTGATGTTATCATATCCAAGTGGAAAATATTTTGTATAAAACTTGTTCCAAATTCCTACACAAGTCTGCATTTAATATAAAGTTATTAAACAGGTGTTGCTATGTCGTTTTTTACTTTTGCTACTAGATAGTAGGCAAGAACGCTCTGGTTGTTTTGTTTATATTTTATTTTGAAACTAATTTAGGTGGTGTTTTTGTTTTTAAGTCGTGTTGTCTTTTGTTAAATCTTTTTCTATTCTTGTGCTGTTCTTGAACTGAAAATAATTACAAATATTAATGCTTATTTTCAGACTCAACTAACCATTACTGGTTCAAGTAACTACAGTCAGTGTAAGAAAAGTATAGAATCTATCCTAGATGAAGATAAGTGTAAAGACATGGGATATGTTCATTGCCTTAATGCACCCAAATTAGGCCGTTTAAATAGCAGATTTATGGTAAACTGAATTCTGTCACGTTTTTCATTTACAAAAAGTTAATTATCTTCTGATAGTTATTTATATATATTTTTAGGCTTTCTCTGGATTTTATTATGTGGTTCACTTCTTGAATGCTAGTAGGTCGTTAGAGGAATTTACCAATGCTACTAAAAATTGGTGCAATCTTACTTGGGATGAGGTATACAGTTATTTATTCATCGAAAGAAATTCGTAAAGTTTGTTTTTATCATTATTTGCTGTTCTTTCTTTTGATTATTAATGTTTTTAATTAGCAATTTTCACTTTAACCAAGCATTTTTTTTTTACTTGGAATGTAATTGAATTTCTAGTTTCATGCATAATTATAAGCTGATTAAACTCTTGGATTTCAAAATGTATTTTAAGAAATTATTTTTTAAAAGATATATTGATTACACATTTTTAAATTTATCAAATGTAATTGCTATATAATCTTGGTTTCTATTGTTTTTCAGTAAGCTACTGCTATTTCCATGGCATACATAGCACTACCATCACAAAGCAACTAAAAGTTACTTGTTTTTTATGAATGAATTGTGCACAATTTTTTTATTCGTTTCCTCAAGATCGCTATGTAGTAAAAAACTTTCAGATATTTTCGCGTTTTTTTGAATATTTCTTGAAAGGTTGGGCAAGCTGTCTTTGAAATTTGGTGTAAAAAAAAACTTGATTCACATTTTACAATGAAGATTCGAAGAAGCTTTTATGTGACAAACAAAAAAGCGTTAAAAGAAAAAGTATTAATGCTCACCCTGTTTTTCTGAAAGTAGTTAATGACTTAAAATTTTAAATATTGGTTTTATTTGCTATGAACAATATTTACATGCATTTTTTGTAAAAATAGCACTTTCATTAAAGAAAATATAAAAACTTTTTTTACAAAAAAAATTTCCAATTTTTCCGCAAGTGTTTTACTTATAAATTGTAGGTTTTCCCAACATATTATACGGAACTTGCAGAATATGCGACAAAATAGTGCTAAAGTATTGTATTAAAAGGATTTTATAAATATTTGAGGAACTTTTTTTACGAACGAGTACTTTTTATAAATTTTAACTACGCTGGTGTGAAATACAGCGTCATTAAAAAAAAAAAATTCAGAAAGAAAAAAGATTTAAAGAAAAAAAAAATCCAACCAAGCGCCCTTAAAATTCAGGAATTTTAAGGGCGCTGAATTTAAAAGGGTTTTTCTGAACTGATATGCTTTAAACATGAAAATTCGAATAGATAGACCAATTCTATAAAAAGTTTAGATGCATTTTAATTAATCTATCGAATAGAATATTACTTCAAATTAAGTTTAAGACTATAGGAGCCTGTTTCTATTTGCATCATGAAGAAAATTGTCAGGGGAATTGATACCATTATCTTGTTTTTCAGGAGGAGGTCCAAAAGGGAATTTTACTCGTAACCATCATATCGTACAGCTACGTGAAATTTATAATTTTGCAATTAACAATGCAAATAACATATTTATGGAATGAATTTAAAAATAAGTGAAATCAAAACTATTCTAGTACTACAACTAAAGCAAACAAATGGAAAAATGGCATTGAAAACACCATTGAAGTGTTGCTGGTCTCCTGCCAAAATGCCGTAAATAAGGCTTTCCATGTCTTTAAGGTTTCACTAGTGCGTACTGTAGTTACCATTCTCAATTATCCTTTATGACCCAAATATATTTAAATGACATGAACAAAATAGTTAACTGCAATTGGTCGAAAGTTTGTAACAACAAGTTTTGCATCGTTCGGAAGATGTATTGTTTTAGAATTAGCGAATATAAAACACAATGAAAAACAATATTTTGTTCTTTTTCACTGCTCAAGAAATTTAAGTTTATTTGCTAACTTGTTTTATGTACTCATTTTAAAAATTAATGAAAAGTTCTTTTGTAACCGTCGTAATCACCATTCATGTTAGGGTTTTTTTTTTTTTTTTTTTAGATTCAAAAAATTACTCCTAAAACTCAACTTCATCATGTTTCAAGATACTGTTTTGCTGGTATTTATATAATTGAACTTTTGACTTCTAAATATGGCTTTGATTCATCAACATGGAAAAATATTGATTTCAAAAATGAAGTGAGTACATTTGTTGATTGACTTCAAACTTTTCAACTATTTGAAATTATTTTAATAATACTCTTGCTTAACCTGCTACTGCTAATTTTCACAACACCTCTAATTTTTCAAAATTGTGTAATTATGTTTTTAGATTGTCTCAAGAAATCATACTCTGAGTATTTTAAAATTGATTTTCCAAAATAACTGATATAAACTCATTTTACTTAATACTAAAAAAACAAATACTTAAAACTTAATACTACACTATTTCCTAGTTAAATCATTTTTTTAAAAAGTATGCTTAAATACTTATTATAATGTGGGCTCCAATATCCTTTTAATTAAAAATTGACGTTGTAAAGAATTATATTTTAATAATGTTTAAATTTAGGTTGGAGGAGCAGATGTCGGATGGACTTTAGGATTCATGATCTATGCTACAAACAATATACCAGAAAAAACTCCTTCTCCACCTGCAATATCATTGGGCATTTTTGTTCCTCTTCTAATTCTTAGTAGTATTATGGCAGTTCTTTCTATATTTGTTCTCCGGAATCATATTAAACGTTACTACCATTATGGGCATGAAAGATTGTTGCACATTTGAAAGGAAATGCACTGGATATGAATTTATGGATAAAGAGTATATTACATTTGCATATCTGTTCTCATATTTATTTGTAACTCCACGTTTTGATTTAAACATCTGTTTCATGATATGTGTATCCATTTAAAAATATATTTAATAATTGTTGAAAAAACATAAAATGTGGGATAAATTCTTGTGTATAGTTTTTAAATAGCTGTGATATTATCAGGTTTACTCTTGTGTTTCCTAATAACTAGATCAAGTGCATATATCTGTTTTTGCATGCCATGGTTGTGTTGCCAATACTCTGCTATATTTACAATTAATTTTCCACTGCCAAACGAATTATTTTATCTTTTTGTTATTTTAAAATGAGAAAATACTATTTTTATGATACTCATATGTTGTTGTGCAATTGAATTTTATGATGTTTGTTAAAAATGTTGAATGTTGTGAATATACACTAAAATTTTATCTATTGCACTAAAAAAAACCAAATAAAGAATCTCCTGAAAATGTGTCTGTAATTTTATTTGTGTGTTTGTTTCATCTAGTATTAAATGTCTCAGTTCTATTGCTGTACTAGTGCTTTATATTTTGAAAGAAATTAAGTATCTTTTTTTTTTAAACATTTAATCAAATATTCTCTCAAATTCATTAATGAAAACATCTCGGGTGCGAATTATTGAACTGCTGAAACAAAATTTCTTCTTGTTTTTATTAAATGAGAGAATACCAAACGAAATATTTGCTGTAGCTCATGGTAATTTGTCTATCGAGGAATTTAATCATTCAGTTTGAAAAAGAAATTTCTACATGAGCAGATTTATTTCTTTATTTAACGCTTCCACAATGTAAGCTAAATATTGTTAAAATTTTTATCCTAAACTATATTTAAAAAATGGCTAAGGATAGACATTGTCTTGAATGCCCATTCCTTTTTATGTAGCTCAAGATTGCAATCCAATTCTCCTTTATAGAATTCCATGCATTTTTTGCATTGTTAAAAATGGGAGGGAGTTTCGTAAAGGAAGATAATCTGAGCCTGATTGGATCGGGGATGGTGTAGGACCAAGTCATCTCAGTATAAAAAGCCATTTGCTATACTTAAAGCTCCTCTACAAAAAATAATGCAGTTGAAGAGAATAGGACTTTGAAAATTTGTTCCTTACCTCTGTCAAAGAAGGATACAAAAGTGTTTATTAATTAATGTATTACTTTTCTGTAAAAGTTAATGTTTTAACTCTAAAATAGTCAAAAGTAGATTAGAGCGAAATTAACCAACCTGAGAATTTAAATAAATTCTAATTTATTTTAATATGTAAATAAAAATTAAAATGCTCTAATCTAGTATTTGTTGGAGATTTTAAATTATTGCTAAAATCATACTATCCCAAGTGTTAAATAAAATTTATCATAATAAAAATAAATTATCTATAAATCCCAATTTAATTAAATGACTGAAAACGTATCTGCTTGGTTTTGAAATCATTATCTCGCCAACTAACAGCAGAATGCATAGCGTGGTTGAAAGTGCTTGCTTTAAGTAAATACAATTCTTAATTTTCGCTAGAAATGCTTAAAAAAACTTTTTTTTACCAGACGTTAATTGCGATAAATCGAAGGCATACTTTAGACTTTTTAAAATGGAAGTGTCAAAAAACGATTACTAGATGTGAGGGTGTCTACAAAAGAACCTGGGGTTTTAAAAAATCATTTCGAATTGATTAAAAAAATCAGTAGCTCATAAAATTTTATTCACATCCGTTTCAGTTTGTTTTTTCAACAACAGACTTTAAAATGATGTAGCGGTGGCATATTGCTGAGCTATGGCAACGCCACAGAAAAAGTATGTTATTTGGCTTATAGAAACTGAATCTGTTACCAATGTATAGCAAAATTTTCGGCACGAGTATGGAGGTAATACGCCTTCGGACAAAACTATTCGTCAATGGCTACGTTCGTTGAAAGAAACAGGAAGTATGTTAAAATGAAAGTTGTCTGGTTGGTCAAAAGTGTCTGAAAATAATGTCAGTAAAATCCGTATTTCATATAAACAAAATCCGAAAAATCGTTGTGGCGACACAGTCTTCAGTTGGGCATATCTAAATAAATTTTCATGAGGTGGTTCACAAAAGGCTCTCCGTCTAACAGTGTACAACTTATAAACGAAATCAAACTAACAGACAAAAACATGAAACTATAATTCATCATGTCTAGTATATAAACAGCTGATACTAATAGTGAATTTTTAAAATGCAATTTTTACTTATTAGGCCACTTTTCATGTTAACGATACTGTGAATCAATACAGTTGTAGTATTTAGGGTTAACTGACTCATGAGTTCGTGGAATATCAATATGATTCACCGAAATTGAGTGTATGTTGCAGCCTCATGTATGACCTAATTATATGTCACTTCATTTTCATGAAAATTACATAAATGTCTATTGTAAAATATTTGAGGAATATGTTTCTACCCAGTTGATCGATATTGAGGCGGGGAAGGGTCCTGTCTAGTTTCAGCAAAATAGAGCATTGCCTCACTTCAGTTTACTTTTTCGGGAAGCATTGGATATTCCATTCGGCAACAAAGGAATGGAATGGCAGGGCCTATTCCTTGGCTTCCAAGGAATGTCGGATCTGATCCTATTAGATTTTTTCTTCGCACTACTCTGAGAAATGTCTTTTCGCCATAAAATGAAATAATATTAACCCAAAATTTTATAACACCCTCCCGCATTATTTTTACACCATTCTTAAAGTAGAAAAAATTAGTTTTCCTGTGACATCAATTTTATTTAATGAATGTATTTTTTTTAAATTTTGAACATCGTTTGTAACAACTATTTTTATAGCAATGAAATTCAAATGAATATCTTTATTGGAACAAATCTTCGAATCATGTAATTTATGTGAATGTCACATTTTATTTATTGCTACTTATATAAAATTAATACAAGTCATTTACTGACTAATCACAAAATTTCCCGTCATGGACCCTCCTGGCGGTTACGTCAACCCGGACAAAAATACAAATTAGCACTTAAGCATACACTTCTTAGAATGTATCATATATATTTTTAATTTTAAATAAAAGTCAAATCTTTTTAAATTAAAACCTCATATTGTTTATAAAGAAATGTGTAAAATAATAAAGTGGATAATCAAGTAATGCAAAACAGTAGAAATTAATAAATACTTGTACCTAGCCACAAACTGTAAACGCGAATTTTTTTTTGTACATTTTTAAGGCTGTTAAAAAGAATTGTTGCTCAATCGAACATAAATAACCTCAACTAGGCTTATAATTAAAAAAAAACTTTCTTTTCACTTTTAGTTCAATAAACATTGTTTTATCAGCAATTGCATGTTCTGACACCAAAATACTTAAATCATAAAGATGATTTTGCTTAGTAATCTGATGTAAACAGCTCTAAATTCATTTGAACTTAGAGAAAAATCCTTTTGTCATTCGCGGTTATAATTAGTAGCATTTTTAAGATAATATAAAATAAATTGCCATTGCTAATTTGCCACATTTATGTTGACAGAATCATCATTAGTTAAAATACATTTCAGATTTTTACAGCGTTTCAGTAACATTTCTTTAGACGTAGTAATCGTACATAGTGTATAAGAATAGAAAACAGGAACGAAACTGTCAAATATATTATCTAGTACTTATTTTCTAGTAACATGGTATCTAGCATATTTTTTAGTAATATAGTATCTAGTACCAGTATTCAGGACTTAATCTATTGTTCTTGGAAAAAAATCAATCTTATTCTTTTCTTCTGGATCTTTGATTGATTCATCTCGTGCTTCGTATGACAAATTATTTTTTCTTGTTACGCTGTGTCGTGTTATTGTTGATTTAAAATAAATCTCAACACCAGTTTCGCTGCGAGTTCTTTTGCATTACTAATAGTTTAGTTGAAGAATTTATCCGACTGAAGATTCTTATAGAATATTTATTGTTTTGTAAAAGATCAAGTGTAGATGCTTAATTAAGATTTTTTTGTTCGCATAAACTTGCTTATTGGATTAATGCAATTTAGTATTTAATACCAAATATGTACAGCTAAGGAGTATATACATATCCCACACTGAATCTCAAAGGTTTCTGGCCTTCTCCACCTTCTAGTATCGCTCAAATAATTCGAAGTTAATCCTTGAACATGTTTTAAAAGTGTTACTTGTCGAAAAATAAAAGCCGAAAAATATATTATTTTGACCATGCTGAAGAAATTATTTGTTTTCAGGAAAGCTTTTTCTGTATCATTACCTACTAAAATGAGACAGTGGTTACTACATGGAACATAAAATCTCGTACATTGTTTAATTCTTAATTGCACACCTACTTTATCGCCCCTCATTCTAGATCCGCTGTTGTCAACAATAAATATAAAGAAACGGATTGGTGGAGATGTAGAAAACATTAAATATCTGAAAAATTCCAAATGTTTGAATTTAGATCCTAAATTATAATAATTCACTCTTAATTCTGATTACACTCTCGAAAATACGTTTGCAGTAAGATTTTGATTTGAAGATCAGTAAACTTTTTCCCAAATATATGACCCGATTCATGAATGCCTTTCATATGGCCAACTATAGTTTAAAAACTCTACTCATAACAATCAAAATTTATATTGCAAAATAAAAATGTTCTTACGTTATAACTTGAAATTTACGACAGCAGATTTCAATTTTTATTTTGATTCATTTTGTATAAATTATTGCACTGAAAATATCAATGATAATTTGAATTAAATCTTGCAAAGAGAGAAATAGCCTTTAAAAAATTCATTATCATTTACATCGAAAAACAATAACTCAGACACGCGTGATAAATTATAAAAAAAAAAGAAATATTTAATAAGTAATTATAATTTCACCACCATTCATTTAGCTGCACTAACTATTATGATATGACATTTCGCACTTTGATATGATAGGCATATTATCTCATTTTGTATATTTTTCCGAGAGGGAAAAAAAGAGGACTATTTATTAAAATATATCCGAGAGGGGAAAAAAAGAAGACTATTTAATAAAAAATACCCGATAAGGAAAAAAAGAAGATTATTTATTAAAAAATATCGGATATTATATTTAGATTGGCTGGCATTTTTAGAACAAATGAATTTTCTTC
The DNA here is from genome assembly GCA_026543055.1 of Argiope trifasciata. Classification (NCBI taxonomy): domain Eukaryota; kingdom Metazoa; phylum Arthropoda; class Arachnida; order Araneae; family Araneidae; genus Argiope; species Argiope trifasciata. The sequence continues at coordinate 2,444,330 of JAPMOQ010006612.1, forward strand.
TCCCATTATTAAACTGAATTAATTTTTTTGGCGAATAAAGTTTTAAGCTTTATTTTATGACAAAAAATCATTCCATTGGCAATAAAATTTTTCATTTTTTTTCTCATTTTTATTTAATTAAGATTGGAATGTTGACTAAATCTTAGTAATAGCAAGAAAATATAACAGATTTTTCCTTTTTTCCGAATAGGCTGAATGGTATTTAACATCAAGAGTATCTTTCTTTTACTGACAAAACATTTATGTCCTGTACAAGATATTTTCTCGTTCGTTATAAACCGTAAAGAAAGTTTAGTGTAATAATATATATCTTTCAGAGAAACAAATAATTATTTTCAGAAGTAAAAATATAAATTATCCCATCAATAAATTCAAATTTGATACATCAATTTATTGAAACAGCATTTTTGGATTACAAAAAACATTTATTATTTCAAATCATCACTTAACGATAAAATAGTATCTATCACAAACTAAACAGTTATAGATGTAGTTATAGTTATAGATGTTTTTATTTTTGAAAATGAAGGAAACATCCTAAATTAAAATTATAAATATTCTATTGTCTATAAGTTCTATAACTGTATTGAATAACTAAATAATCCTTTTAGAATAAGAGGTAATAAATAAGTCTACACATAATATTCGTTTTTATTCCTATTCAAATAAAAGCGTTATATGAACTTACCCTTGTTATCTCCAACGACATATAAAAAAGAATAAGGCTATTTTTGTAACGAAATCGTTCCTTTAGAATTTGATGTAATAAACAAGTCTGTACATTATTTTCTTTCCTATTCCTGTTCAAAGAAGTTCAAATAGCGCCCTGTCTGTGTCCCTTTTTCCTTATATATTTTGTGTTAATTTATTAGTGAAGCAAATTATTAATATATAAACTTTTTTTTTGAAATTATGGTAATTTGCTCTATTACGTAAGTTTATATAGTAAATTGATGCTATTTAATGTCTTAAATAAAATATATTCATTTAATTTTGTTTATAAAATAACCACTTAAAATTTAAAAAAATAACTTTCCAATAATACACATATTTATTCTTGAACTTCCGTCTATCATAAAATGGAACTATACATTGCTGTAATGAATGTTTTAAAATAAAATCATATTCCATTCCACCATTTCGCTAAAATCTTTATTGTGATATCACAATCTGGAAAAATGGATCCTGAGATTTTTCGTTCTCTCTTGTAACTTACGTTATACATAGGTATAATATATTTGATTATTTAATTAAATATATTGCTCTTTCGTGATTGTTTCTTTAGAATTAAAGTTTGTAAATATGTTTAGCTTTTAGACATAAAAAGTATAAATAGGATCTGTAAATTTTTAGCGGAGAAAAATGATCAATCTGTATAAATTTTGATTAATTGGATATGTAATATATCATTATTTTTCTTATATTCACAGCCAAAGTGCCAACCTCAACTTTTAGCGCCCCAGGCTAATGTCTGAGTTGTCCGCCTCCACTGCGGGCCTTGTTCCCAATAATGATAACTATGAACTTAATTTTGCGTTTACATATCAGATGGAATGTTTGTTTCCAATTCAAGGAGCTCTAAAATATAAAGATTTATCAATTTTTTTTCAAGATTATCATCCAATTATTGGTTTAATTTTAATATAAACATGAAAGAAATTTGTGTTACCCCTTTAAACTGTTTTGATCATGTTACGCTTCTACATGTAATGGGATTTCCAAAAATATCTAATCCTACCAAATTAACTCTTAATTTATTATTTTGAGAAATGCTGAAATAATCTACAGATTTTTATCGTTAATCTTATAAAAGCTCACAATCTTTTGGTAATGACAGTTAGCATTATCTTTTTAATTTTATTTTTTGTTGAATCAAAAAGACACCCTTTATTTCACAATAAAAAATGGTATGCAAATAGAGAAATATTAAAAAGAAAATACATACTATTTATATTAGATATAAAGTTTCCAATAAAATCTATTTATTATTACAAAACAGAAAACATCTGTAGTCTGTTATATTGTAAAACAAGTTGTCAAACGTATACGTATGCTTACAAAGCTGCTTAAAAGTTTTGGCTAAGGGGATTAAAAAATATTGCAATTAATCGCTACGCATCCTGAACAAGAAAAGCTGTTTCGGACTTCGGGAGTAATTTCCTACACCCCATTTCAAAATGTTGTTTCAGAGATATTTTTTGTGAAATGCCTTTACTTTTTTTATGTAGAAATCTGTGAGAACTTTTCAGTCTTTATTATTATATCAATCTAGTTTGTCTGTGATGAAGATAATCTCAATTTAAGTTTTTTTTTCTCCATATAACAGCGGAAGTTTTCATTTGCAAGTCTGCTCTTCCAATGAATTGGTGGGATAAGATTTTCATAGTAAGCGAATAAACTAAGGCTGTCAGATTTTGAACATTAATTAGGAAATTTTTGAAAGGGGGTGCAATCTTCCCCCTTCCATTTTTTCATGAACTTGCCTTTTGATTATCAATCGGCAAAATCAAACATTTTATTTTGTGCATAGACGACGTTTAGATTATTATGACTACAATGTAAAAAAGACCGTTAAAATTTATTTCTCAGGCAACAATTTTGCAAAATATTTACAGATATTTAATTGAAATTATTTAGATATCGTTATAAATTTTTTTTTTGTATGAGCTAAATTGGCAAAACTATATTTTTCATCCAAAGATATTGCCAATTCTGCTTTTTGGGAACATAATACTCGCATTACTCGAAACTATTTTGAAGTGGTGAGCAGAGTTCATATGACTATTTTAAATATCTATCTATTCTACAGTCGACATGTTTAAAATAACCATACGCAATAATTATATTAAATACATTTGTACATTAATTATATTAAAATATAATTACTGTAATAATTATAATTATAAATTTTAATCATATCAAAGACAAATGAATTTCTTATCTTCATACAACTGATTTCCGGTATCTGAACAAAAAATAAATGGTGACTGAAGAAAATAAATCAGCTGAGAAATTTTGTAAATTTATCTTACGTTAAGTTTTTAATTGCGTTTTCACTTTTTGAAGCACCAACATAAGAAAAACCGCATTAATTTCCCATTATTAAATTTTATCTCGAAAATTACAGGAATAACTAAGCTGAATAGATTCAAGATAAGTTACGAACTCGCTAAAAATGGTAATCCTGGATCTAACAAAAGAAAGTTGAAAAATAATACATTGTAAGTGCGGTGAAGTGATAGGAAAAAAAAAAATATCTAAAATTTTTATGTCTGGAAACAAAAATAGCATCAATATTACCTTCACCAGAGCTTCAAAACTTTTCCAGGTATTTTCTGTTTATTACAAATTTATAAAATTAATAGAATTTTTTGTAGGATTTTATTTTTAATGAATTTTAGCTTAGTGGAACGTTTTTAATTCAAATTCATCAGAATAAAAAAATTTGTATTTTCTTGAATTTCCTATTATAAAGATACTGTATATCATTCGAATATATTTAGGGTATTTCAAAGTAAAATCTAAAAACTGCTGTTCTTTCTGGATTGCTTTGCTTTGTTTAAATGCATCTATATAATCTGTCTTCAACGGTAGGAAGCGAATAATTTTTGAATCTCTTGATATATTTGGAAGATTTCATAAATTATTTAGAAATAAGCTATTCGAGTACAAATGAACTCAATAATTAGAAAACGTAAACTGTTAGATGAAGGAAATTTGGTACATACGCTTAGCGCCTAAAATATACTTTTCAAATTCTGAACCAAATTCTTTAAAAGATTTACCATTCATCAGTCTGACCTTTTGAATACTTTTATAGGCAGTAAAACTTCCAATGAAATTCTGTATGTTATTCTGTAATTATAATTGTAGTTTTATGTTAAATTTCGGTGTCAGACGATAGTCAAAAAACGCCACACATGCATACTGTAAAAATGCTAGATTCACGTGAAATATTTGTTTTTTCGTAACAATCGTTCTCTAATGCCATGCATGGTATTCATGGCCTTATCTAAAATCCACTATTTTATGCGGATGAAGTAGGATAAGACCTTTATTGGATAGTATGAGAAAAAGATCAGGGAAGACTTCGGCATTTTTTCCCCCATGCATATGTATCACTCTATTGGGCAATTTATATTCCTCTTACCACCCGGTCACTACGCTTTTAGAATCCAAGTAATTCAAATAACAGTCCTTATCACTTCGCAGTCGGAAAAATTTATATTTGCTTTACTAAACCCTTTTAAGTAAAAGAAGCATAAAGTACCCTCTAGGGTATAACTATGAGGCGTATAAGTAATACCATGAATAACTTCTGATTTCAAAAACTTAATCATAATATAATTGCATAGTTAACAATTTGTTATAAAATATATTTAAGATTATTGAATGTCTTTCATATGAAAAGGAATCTTTCATATTTGAAGGTGCGATGCGTATTGGCGTGGTGTCTGGCATAGATTACTGCTTCAATGGCATGTAAGTCTAATTGCTTCCTATAATGCGTCAACTTCCTTCTATCGCAGGAATGGGTTGATCGCACTATTTGAGAATAAAATTATTTACTGCAGAAAATGATCAAAATCTTGTTGAAATGATAAAGGATGTTGATTCTTGCTTTAGGATGCATTTGTGCCACTATACAGGGACCATCATTCTATGCTCAGAGTCATAATGTTCAGATACCTGGAAGAGATATTCTTTTTTTGATCATGTTTATCGACAGAGGGCATAGTTAAACTGTACCGTGTTCAGTCTACGGGATGGCATTGTAATGATGCAACAAAAATGCAATATATTCCAATTAGTTTTAATGATAAAATTAGTCATGAATTTATTTAATTTGGCAATATATATTTAAATCCTTCCATAATTTCTTGCAGTCTACATTTCTGTGCTTTCAGTCCCCACGGTCCTCTCTTGATTTTTTCTTTTAAGAAAGAAGCGGGTACCTTCTCTAAACTTCTCTTTGTAGATGAGGGCATTCTAGGAGCTTTAGTTTTTTCAGTTTTAATTTCGTTTCGCTGCACTGAACAGTAAGAATGTGCATGCTCTATTATCATGTTATTGGAGTTGAAGGTATGTCCAAGCTATAATTCCAAGTCCATGCATTTTAGAAACGGAGTTATGAATTTTTTTTTCCTCTATGGGGAAAACTCCTCACTGATGCATAATTTAAAAATAAACATGAAATAATTTAAAAAGTTTGTTGATGTTGTTAAATTTCAAGGACATTTTTCGTAATCTAAATGATTTTCGGCAATTTTTATTTACAAGCGTTGAAAATGTTTTAAAAAATATTTTAGTTTCCGTTAGTTCAATATTGTTCTGTAAGGGGTCCTGACTCTTAGCTGAAGAAAGTTAGATTTAAATGAATTACAGATAGTTAAAAGATTTTAAAAAAAACATTTTAAGGAACACCTAAATGAAAATTTCTTTTTGAGATCTTTGAAGACATCAAGGCGGCAATTAAACCGCCCTATGTTCAAATTGAATTACTCCGCAATTTCTTGTCTTTTATAAAGGTAATGATTGATTATTATTGCGAAATAACTTTTTTCAATCTGTTATTGAAAAGTAAAATGTGTGTCAATATTTTTCCGGCACAGCTCTACACAGTTCAATAGAAACAAATAACTCAGTATAATAAAACAAATATCACAGTTCAATTCCTTTTTCATGCACAGTTCAATATAAAATTTCTTTACATTGAATTTCCAGTATTAAAAATAGCTGATTCGATTAATTTATTGAAGAAAATCTTAATTAATTAGGTTGGATTTGTTAATCTATCATTATTGTTAAATAAAGACTTGACTTTGGAATGATTCAGCCATAATTCTAATAGTTTGAAAAAGAGAAAACCATTCTGTGTTAAAATGTTTTTATTTGTGAGGCAATATCTTTTATTAGATTCACTTCTTGTTTTAAACAAAAGAATAATTTGGATATAGGAATGCATTATAATTACAAGATCTGTGTTATTCCACAACCTATTACTTAAGCCAAACATGTATGTATGCAAATTTACAATGGCACTGCTAAAATTACAGTTCCGTACATTGAGGGGTTTTGATGTTGATGAGTTTTAGATACGTTGAAAGTTGACTCAGAGGTTTCGTGTTTTATCATGCACTCCTTTTGGCTCAGAAATGCAAATGATCCTATATTTAGTCGAATACATGATTCTGATGATTCCTGATCACCATGTTTGATCTGTGGTAGTAATCACGATTGTAAATGAATAACAAGCATCCATGACACACATCCCTCAACTACTAAGCAAAGAAAAATAGGAACTCTCCGATGGTTGCATGACGATTTGGCCCGCATCTATTAAACAGACGATGGCAAGAAAAGCAAATTAGACTTATTGAAGGAATATAAACAAATGACCCAATGGAAATATTACATTATGATTGATTCTTTTTTATATTTTTTATGCAGTTTTCAGATTTTTTAATAATTTAATATTAGTGTTTATTATTTTAGTTATGTTTTTGTCTATTACAAGATTTATATATCCAATGTTGTTGTTGCTGTCGTGTCTTTAAAAATGAGAAGTGAAAATAAAATCTATATTCCACTAAAAGTCTTCGTGACGAGATCTGCCAGTTCTGGAGCTCGATGGCCATGGAGGATCTCAATTGATGGTGCTTCAAGGAGGAAGAGGGAGCGGATAATAGCTTGACAGTTAAAAACATTATAAATCCAATGTTCATTTAATAAAGGGTTTAATTTTTTGCTTATTTTTCTGTTATAGAGTGTTTTTTTAAAATTTTAATGACTGTTTTGAAATGCGAACTGTTTTTCAAGTTTAATTTTAAGATATGAAAGATTGACTAATTTTTTTTATTTTACCTTATTAAACTGTTAATAAACTAAGATTTAAGTTTTTATTCATGTTTTGACAACAATAACTACACGTATTCAATATAAAAATGAAGATAGCCTTCCTAAGTCTAACATAGTCTTATTAATATACACTCGTTTTCTCATTTTCATGCAAAATGTAGATTTTTAATATTTTAAAATGCGAATTTTTAAAATATTAGTTCAAGTAATTTGTCGAATGCAACATCTTAATAGCCTTATTCTAAATTTATGATTATATAAAACCAATTGTCAAAATCTCCTAATAATAATTCGAGGTAACTGAAGTTCATTCAATGACTTGGTTGAAGCATAAAAAAGTCAGATTATGATTAGTAAAATAATTAGCTTAATGATCAGCAAAATTTCTAGTTAAACAAATGTAAGCTTATCCTTAAAATTCCTTAACATCATTAATGTAGCAAAATTTATCGATTTGTGTGGTCATGCATTCTCTCCAATCCTCTGTTTAAAACCCTATCCCATTTTTGCTAGACTTCTAGTTCACTTTAAAGTAGGGAATTTAAGTAAGCACAAAAAGTTAATGTAGAAAATGTATGAATGTATGTAATTTCGATAAAGTATTTTCTACAATATTTAGAACTTTAATTTGACAATTTAGTTAAGAGACAGCGATAATTTATCAAATATAAAAACTTAGACGACAAGTTTACTGAAGGATTTTCCAAGTTATTACACTAGACTTTGGACTGGATTACGACTTGTAGGTCTCATTGTGTTTTACGACTTGGATGGAAACACATTTCTGTCATTATATTTGTTTGTATAAACATGATAACTCAAAAACGCTTTGAGTTAAATGACTGAAATTTGATGTATGGAATCATAGTCAAATTAGTAGATTTCTATTAAATTTTAAAAGAAATCCATTCAGAGGAAGTCTGGCAGGCTATTCGATCAAAAGTGAGCATAACAACTATAAAAGGTAGGTAGATAAAATTTGGTACGGAGGTATAATTAACGCATCAAATTTTGAATCAAATTTGTCGAACGGTTGACCGTCTATCAGTTTGAACTTTCAAATGCCTTTAAACTCTATAATTCGTAAACGAGAAGACTTAAATTGATGGAATTCAGTATGTTAACTTAGGGTTACAACTGTAATTATGTGCCAAATTTTGGTGCCAATCGGCAGCCAAAAGGGTGTCTAAAATATATAATCTCTCATTGATTCATTAAAAATTCTATATCCACTCCAAAGATTTGTATTTCGTAATTATCATTAACCAATGCAAAGTAAGTAATTCGCAACATGGCTCAAGGTCCACAATTTTAATGCTCAGGAAAGGGGATAAAAACTCTTATTGGAGAGTTAACAGAAAAATTTCTGGGAGAACACTGTCGCTGATTTAACAACATAATGACTGCGCATATTTTATAACTTAATGGACTACATTACGTTACCTCTGTAAATTCGAAATATCACCAACTAAGAAAAGAATTAATAATAATAATTATTATTTCAGGAAAATTAGGTTTATTTAAAAATAACCATTCTGAGTTTAACAGAACTCAGAATGGTTATTTTAAGCAAAATGTTAATTTTGAAAGGGCCAGGATATCGTTGCAATATCATATAAGCCTTGTGGAACAATTACTAGTCGAAAAACCAAATTATTTATTTCAATAATCTGCAAAATAAATCAAATAATTTGTGTCAAAATGCCTGACTGCAAATTTTCATAAACACTTGATTGCAGACTTCTTAAAATAAATTCTTCCACAAAATCTATAAAAGGGAAGAATGTCTGTTTCCATGTGAATTCAATAATTGAAAAGCTGAGAGAACTAAATAAATAGAATTTGGTATGTTGTCTTGATATCAAAATTGTAAATTTGTATTAAATTTTGGACCAATCAGTTTCCGATAAAGGGTTCAAAATGCATATTAAATTTAACTCACTGCACGACTAAATTAAACAAAAATGCACCATGTTATAGAAGTAGATAACTAAGAATATAAGTAGATGGGAAAGAACTGTTTTGCTAGATTATTTATTGAAGAAATTATACAGGATGCCCTCTCTAATCGTGGTCGAATGCTAATTTAAAAATCGTTAGAGACAGGTTTATACTTCTAATATATATATATATAACTGTTATGACGCAAATAAATATTTAAAATTGCTTGGGCCCCTAAATGTAAATTTGAAAAAATTATGAAATTTTTATACAGTCCTCCAATTATATTATTCAGATTTAGCAAAATATCTTTGACCCAAATTATTTGATTCGCTTCCCCCCCCCCCAAACTGGCCGAGTTAGGAAGCTTTGAACATCATTATTTCAATGGTCACCATAAGGAAGGTCTACCATATGCTGAACTCTCTTCATTGTTTCTGATATAATTATAAATTCCTAAAACATCATATAAGCAAGTTAAAATGGTAAAAAAATATTTAGCTTTTTGAAAAAGAGTCGAATCTGCATAAATAGTGATTTTGAAACTAAAAATGGCGATTTATTATTAGAATTTGCTTCTAAACAAATTATATTCTTCATATTTAAGTGCTAAATTACATAGATTTAGTCGCATGAAAGTCAGAGTATTAGACCTTCATTTTAACATTTTCTTAACAATTTTTTTTTCTATTTTACTGAAAGTTTTTTAATTTACCTTTCAACGAATAAAGATCCAAATATTAGTTAAAAATTCTATTAAATAAGATAAACAAAAATAAAAATTGGGTGGTCTTTTAAGGCACCATCGAAATGGATGTACAAGCGATTTCAAAGGCAATATTGAAATGAAAATTCACTCTTAAATATATCATGTTTTCGCTTATGCGGTAAATTACTGAGATTATGGAGAACGAAAATCAATAAAAACTTAAAAGGCTTTCTTTGGCTCTCTCGCATGTGTAAAAAAAAAGCTAAAAAATACTGTGCAGGATATCAGATGACAATCGGAAGCTTTAACCTTCTGAGTTTTCATTGAGAAAGCACGACAAGAAATTATATCTCATGGCCATTCCTTCAATTTATATGCGAAATAAATCAGATATACGATTGCAAACTTTGTAAATGACCTACTAACATGAAATTTCAGTTGGTTCTTTGTTTAGACAGTAGGAGGGGGAAATTTTGAATTATTACTTTTTTACATGTTTTTATCTCCGTTTAATTCCTAGAAGTGTGATTAATGTGCGATTATTTCCAAGCTCATTTTACGTGGGAGTGGGAAAAATAATGAAGACATTTCTTATTTGGATTTGAGAGAAAGAAAGCTTGTGTGTTGTTAGAAAATTGCATTATCGTGATTTTTTATCGAATAGGAAAAAGTGCCATTATATTTTAAAATGTTCTAACCACATGTAATCTAATCCGTGACGGAAACATTGTAACGGCTTTCGCTTGGTTCGCACATATATTTATTTGTTACTTTCAGGTGTGGGTTGCAATTTTTTTTAAATATTGTTTTTAAAAGTGAAAAATAATTAATCATCTCTTCTTAGTTTTTAAGCATATGCATTGCAGAACTTGTCATATATTTCTAAAATTAAATACCTTTTTGTGCTGGAAATTTTACAGACTTTGCATTTGATCCAAATAAGACTTATAACCGTATATGCCAGCTTTGGCCATCTAAGTTTCGGTGATATGTAAGAAAATTATTTCAATTATAGTTCTTTATGTTTTCAATAATGAAAATAGCTATTTCTAATACATTTATTAATTCTTCAGGAATAGACGAAAAAAATTATTAACCCTTTATGTGACAAGTTGAATTTTGTATACAGTTTTTCATGCACTGAGAAATTAAAAATATATTCGATCTGATTAACGAATAATGTCTATAGATGAAAAAGTTTTATACACTTCTCATGAATTAGTTTTTTTCCCTTCGTTCTAATTTTTTTTGATCCGTCATTCACATACTAATAACTTAAAAAGTGCCTTTTTATTAGAATCAGCTGTTAATTTTGTAAGTAAATTTTCACAAAATAATGAAAACTTTTGTTTCGAAATTATAATAAATGCGAGTGTATAGTTAATTAATGATGAAATTCCAGACAGCAGTAAATATCTTTTTAATATAGGATAAATTTTGGAATTGATAAAACTGGTTATAGCTGCCATTTGCTCCGAGGACGAAAAAAGTATATTAATCAAGTATATTATTGCAAACAAAAATGTTCACTAAGGAAAATTACAGTCTCGCATACAAAGTGTAGAGACAGCATTGAAATTCTCAAAAAATTCGAACTCTAGATTTTGGCGAATCGCCAGGCTTCAAACCTCCTTGAGTTCAAATAACACATTTTTTTTCATTATGTCTATCTGCACAGAATTCAAAAATGCTTTGAGTTAGACAGATGTAGTTTGGCATGAAGTCTTTATATCAAATTTGTGGATTTCCTTCAAATTTTGAGTTAAATTTATTCAGAGGATTGGTCAGTCTATCCGAAAAGCACGATAACTGCAAAACGAAGAATGCCATATAGATAAAATCTGGTATGCAGATTTAATATACAAAACGTTGATACCTATCAAATTGGTCAATGGGTGACCGTATGTTGGTTAGTACTTTCACAAACTAAGAAAAGTAATAACTCAAAAACTCAATAAATTAAACTAATATATGAAATCTGCTATTTGATTTTGTGACTTTGTGATCAGTGTAAAATCTTAGGTGAACCAGTTTCGGTTCAATCGATTAGAAAATCCCATCTAAAACACAAATTCGATCTTCGGATTCTGTTAACCGCATGTCAGGGATTAATAGTCATGAATCATGCGACAGATTAAGGAAAAATACTCAATTCACTCCAAAGATCAATATTTCGTATGAAATGTTCTTTAATACCATGCAAGACATTAGCGGTCTTACCCAAAATCCAGATTTTGTGTAATGGTAGGGGGGGAATAATTCCTTTCTTAGAAAGTAGACAAGAAATCTTTAGAGAGACCAGTACCGCTAGTTAAATTGTTCAACGCCATAGCTATTTCAAGCTTACGATATTGTTTTGAAATTCAGTAAAACGTTTATTTTTAAAATTATTTTTACCCATTTACGATTGCTAATGCTTATTTTGAGTGATTCACACACTTTTGTGCATGGAAAAGTAAAAATTGAATAAAAATGCCAGAAAAATTCTACTACACATTTGTATATGCCTGTTTCGCATATTATAAGTAAACAAAATTTCAAAATAAATATTATGAATATCAGATAATTTTATTAGATAACTCCAAAAATTATCAATTAACCTTTTTGATATTTAAAGCCTTTAAAAGAATGAAGTATATGTTTGAGTCGCTTAATAAAAATATAAAAATTGCATTGAAACTCTGGAAAATAACTATTATTAAGACCTTTCAAACTAAACAAAATATCTCAAAATAAGCATAATGTCTTTTTTGTTTTATTGAAGAACTTTGACAATTATCCTCAAATTTATTTGACAATATTTTTTTCATTAGTTTAGTGAAAATCAAACACATATATTTAGTAAGAATGAAAAATATTTATAAGAAGCGAATAATTCGATAAAGTAATTTTCTAAGTCACAAAAGCAAGTGCATGACTTATTAGTGTACTTGAAATTATAAAAATTATTTTCATGAAATCTTGCAAAAAACTTACCAGTTATAGGACGTGGATAAAAGAGAGAAAAAAAAAAAAATCAAATTTGCAGCAATTATGACGAGTGGTCACTTTTTATATGCCTAATATGTTTTTCTTCGTTTTTTCATTTCATTAATTGACTTATATAAAAATAAGAACATTAATCATCGTAATTAAAATTTTGGAACTAATGCTGTTTGACTGAATCTCTTTTTACTTGCATTACAGTTTTAAAACTGCAAAATCAAGTTATACCAAAAGGGTGAATTAATTAACATTGCGAAAGTACCATGTTAATGACCTAAAACATGTTTCTGTCAACCTATATAAGATCCCACATAGTTCGCTAAAGGATGAATTCTTCAGTTTAGCAACTAACGTAATTTAGATGCATAATTTTGATGCTAGTCACGCATTTAAGTGGGTGCAAATATTTCATGATTTTTATCTCCTTTATTCTTTCATAACTCACATTTATTACTAGGTTCTCTTGTTACTTTATGGTGTTTGATATATGTACTTAAATCATTTATCTTTTCAGGAGGAAATTCTTGTGTAAGCCAAGATATAGCATTTGGAAATCAATCATAAACATAAATGAGACTCAAATGCATGTTTAATAAATTTATAACGATAGATAATATCTATTATCAGTATATTGTTTCGATATTATTAGTTTCTGAGAGATTTATCTGATTTCTTATTCTTTTGACTTGAGGAAATGGCGTAATATCGAAAGGGGGATGTGAAAAACTGAGATTAACTCTTCTGCTGAGGCATTTTCATTAAGCATTAGTAAATTAAATATATTTTGTAATTTCAGTAAATTTATGATTCAACTTCGTACTTAAGTACTGAATAAAGAAATTTATTAAAAATATCATAAATAAAGAAAAGATAATTTACATAGAAAGAACTGGGACAAATGCCGTATCATTTTGTATGCATAGTATTTAGACCATGTGAAATATTAGATTTGTAAATAAATTATATACAAGTTCAATTTATCCACTTCCTTAAAATTCGTTTGCTTTCAAACTTTAACTTTTTGAATCTCACGAGCATTGGTTTTCTAATATTTCTCAGGGCTAAAGTTCAGTAATTAACAATCAACATTAATTTGCAATATCGCGTGAAAAATATGCGGTTGAAGTAAATGCTTACTTAGCCAGATTTTAATAAAATTCCCTTTCTAAAGCTATGAATGATTTCCAATTTCAGCCTTATTTGTGATCATGGATTCGACAAAGAATTTTTAAAAGCTGCTAAAACGAAAAATTTTGCTTCGTTACGCAGAAGAACAAAACTTTGATTTCAAATTAATCCCTGTTTTTCTCATTTACCAAAGTTTTAATACATAGAATTTATAACAAAAGAAACAACGTTGCGACAGAGTCAGATTAAATAAAATCCAATCAAGATGAAAACCATAAGTCAGTTTTTTTTTAAAAAATTTTCAAGCTTAAATCTTTCTTCTATTTAGGTGAAACAATTTTTATTAGATCCAATCTATGACCATTTGAAAGAAATGTCACATACTAACTTCACCAGTGAGTTTCAAAGCAGAAATGCAGTAGGAAAAAACAAAAGGAAATAGAAATCTTTGTCAGTTAAGAAGTGATATTTTAAAACTGGAAATTGGAAAAAAAAATTATCTAAAAATTCCTAACTTATCAATTTAAGACAGCTGCAGTTATCACTATTAGACCACTTGATTAAATTCGAAATCTCACGCGATTCAGAAGTTTAAAAGTCTAAGTTTGAATTTAATGGTTGGAAAGATTAAGTTTTAAAATAATCTATTAATTCGGATTTATTATATAATTTCACATAAAAAATGATGTCTCATACTGAACATTTGCTATAGAATTAACATAAGAAAATCAAACGCTTTACGCGATTGACTAATGGACATTTTAACACAAAAATATTTGTTAGCAGCTACATTCGTTTTCCTAACATTTATAGTTTGTCTTTTGCAACAAATGTTGTGCGAATGTGAACTACAAATTTTGTTACTTTTGGTTATGGATCATTTCGGTTTGTGCTCTCTGTAAATATGGAAATTTAGGCAAGCTAAAGGATCATACTCATCTCACATTTGACAGATCGTTGGAAATACAACGCATTCTGTGAACTTCGTTCGTTTTCAAAATAACCATACCACATCGTATTCAAACGAAACATACTTAACATATTATGTAAACTGAATCATAAAATAAAAAGAAGCAAAGTCATAAAAAACTGGTTCTGAATAACATAGCCAAAAAGCGAGTGTCTGCAAACATGAGAAAATGCAGTTAACTGTTAAAAATGCAATGCAACTGTTCAAAATTTATTCCTGTGTTAAAATATTAGTTAAATTTTAAACATCCGTATTAAATGTCCCTTTAATTACTTTTTATGCCTACTTCACTGCCCAAATTTAGACTAACTCCAGTTTTGATTTCTGTTGGTGGAAACGTAGACTATGTTTTATACATCATTTTCTATGGTCTAAGCAATAAGTATACCAAACGGCATTGCATTTGCACCAGCTTATTTGCAAATGAACTCTAAACACCTATATTCTAATCATTCTGTACATTAAGAATTGTTAAAGTGGATGCAAATTTCATGACTTGATTAATAAATGTACTAAAATCGTAGTAGTTAATTAATTAATTAAAGCTATGCATTAATCCTGAATTTGAAATGGCATTGCTATCACCTTTCAGTGAAAACGTTGAGTAAATTTGACACCTGTTCTTTCAATCTAATTTGAAAGTCTCGATTAACATTATGAAGTAATAAAAATTTTATGAAAATATAAATTTGATTAAAAAAATTAATAAAAATATATATTTATTTAACTACATTTTTTACATAATTTTCATACATTTGTTTTAAAAATGTATAAATGTTTAATATATTATTTGAGACTCTAAAGCAACAATCGTGAGCAAGTTCTCATTCGACATCTTTTATTTTTTTTATTTCAGCCATTTAGTTAATAAAAAATTTCTGATGACGATTATTGGAGTGATGAGCATATTAATTTAGGCCAGTTTAACTCACTCATGGAAACAATCTGATTGACTGGGTTCGAGAACTTCCTCCTAAATTAGAACCGATAGACTCGGTATAGACAATACTTAGTTCCTAACTAGCTCAAGGTCTGAACATAACGCAGCAACGAGGAAATGGTGCTTAGTTCCTAACTAGCTCAAGGTCTGAACATAGCGTAGTTAGAAGATTAGGATAATTAACCCTATTACCATAAAATGCTTTATAATATCACTATATCTTTATGATTTTGTGCAACGTTTGGAATATTGAAGAGCATCGGGGAGATATCTTGTGTGAATAGGAGATATTTGGTCTCTAGTGAGGCTAATTTATTTGAGATCTGAACTTAACACAGCTAGGAGGAGAGGATAATGGTGCTGGGTATTCTTATCATGCTTAGCCCTTAACCAATTGGCTCGCAACTGGGATAAGATGATAACGATGTTTAATATCGAACAGTGCTTAGAACTAACTGGCTCAAGATCTGAACATGTAGTTAGGTGGAATAAACTCTCCCTCTCCCTGCTGTATTGGAATCTTAGTGGAGGATTATGGTTCTACGTATCCATTCTAAAATTAATTGAAGTTCCATGTTCATAGAGTTCATATGAAGAAACGTTGAATTCCAAAGCTCGAGCGCGAACGCGCGCGTGCACATAAACACACAGTCAATTCCCATTGATCTGTTTTAGAAGGAGATGGGAAAAATAATTTTTATAACTCAAGAACAGACATGAAAGAAGGCTTGAGAACACACATTAAAAGAGAATGGGCTTAAATGGAAATAAAATCTTAGTAAGGTTTAGAATTCTACAGATTGGTGTTTTCAGCTGTCACTTGTCAATTGCAGTCAACATTTCTATCGCTTCTTATAACTGGCAAGATTAATGTGAGTTATTATCAATGATGTACGGTACTAATTCTTAATCTAATGGTCATATATAGTGCAACAAATATTTTTCGTATATGCTGCAATAGCTAGCCACAATTTAAGAAACGAGTCTTGCTTAGCAATATAATAGCGAAATCTCGCTTGATATGTTACAGATAAGATTCATTTGAAGTCAGAGATTGCGTACTCTCAAAACGCTGCACTTAAAGGGCCATAAATCTTTTATATTGTTTACACTTTGTCAAAAGAAATAACCTCATTTTCTTGAATAATGTTTTAGTTTGCACTGAGAACTTAAATCTCATTCTTTGGAAGGGCATTTTCTTTGTTTTGTTGACCTTCAAGCTCTGTTTGGTGAAAGAGAGAGAAAAAAAAATACACTTTTTTTGACGCTTTTATTTTCACTCTTTACAAATCGCTGATCGGCATCAAAGGTCAGGTGACCACATCACATATCGTGAGGATATGGAGATCTTTGAATGGTCCATTTAGGTGCATAGCCTTGAAATTCAATGCACGTGTTTATTCGTAAGCAGAATAAATAGGATTGCCATTATTCTTCTTATTCATTTTTTAAATATTAGCATTTAAACTAAGGTTGTGGAAGCGAACATACAAATATTGAAAAAATATGTAAAGACTTACTGAAAGAAAGCTGAAACTTAAGCGATTATTAATTTTAATTTAAAAATGAGCAGGTAAATGACTTTCTAAAATAAATTTTGTATGAAAATTCAACTAAAAATATGACCTTGATGCCTAGTGGATCGCTTTGGTGATTAATTTGATAATACGGTGCTAAGCCTTTTATAATGGTTGCTAGAAATATAGCCATTTGATATTTCCTTTTTTTTTTCATTATTATATTTGTATAATGTCGTTTAGTAAGCAATCCTTAAGACACAATTAAAAAATTATTCAAATTTTGGGAGAGAAATTCTCATCTGGGCTAATATTCATGACCTAATAAATTAAGATTTACAATTTTCGTGTCGCGTTTCAACAACAAAGTCACCGGTTATCCAATATCCGATAGATTAAATAATTTATAAGTTTACTTCGAGTTAACAAACATTTTGCCTTTTAATACCATAGAAAATAGAGAGTGAGAGGTAGATGATATTTATTCGGGACTGGAAGTCTTAATTTTTTTTCGGAAATCATTACACGCATGACAAGTGTCGCTTTTCTCCATTACATGACACACCCACAGGTTTTTAGATGGACATAAAATGTTATGTTCTAATAAAGATTGGAATTTATCTTTGAATGTTTTTAATTTCTCAGGGGTGAGTAGTTTCAGTTTACCAAGCACCGAAAACTTGTATAATGTTTACTTATATGAAGTTGTGAGTTCGTTGATTGTATTGAAAAAATCTCTGCAATCAATGGGAAGGCGATTCGTCCGAAATTGCTATGAAACCAACCGATTAACTATTCCAAGTTTTATTACTCACTTTAAAGAAAGCAAACCAATCAATTAATGTAATATTTTTTATATCAATTATTTTTTTGAAGTATAAAGCAAAGATTGATTGAGAGACATCTGAAAGCACAAAATTAACAGAAAATGTCCTATGTATGCTATAATCCAATGTTAAGGTGACTGCCTACTTTGAGAATGGCATTTTTCGACCCCATTGGTCAAAAAAGGTTTGCAAAAGCTATTTTAATTCAAACATTTTTCTTTCCTAAACCGTTTTTTTTTTTTTTTTTTTTTTTTTTTTTTCTTTTATGCCATCTAGTAGCCGAGATATATCAAATTAAAAAAAGTACAGTGTACTTGAAAATTATCCGAAAGTCTCTGTCTTCCAACGAAAGTTGTTGTAAAATATGACTTTTAATTTTTTTTTTTGCCTTTTAAAACTCAAATAATAATTTTATGATGTTGCTAGTGAACGGCCATAGTTTTTGAACATCCGTTTGAATTTATTGATGGTATATGGCTACATTTGCTCTTTCTCGAGCATCTATTTACATTGCAATTCTCTTTCCGCTTCTTATACATCTTTGCGATTTATTCACTGAAATATATTTTTTCTACGTTTTATTTTGATGGTAAATCCAATTTAAATTTTTTCACATTAATTTTGAACCGTTGTCAGATGACGAGGACGACATCTAACGTGGTACCCCGTTCTCCTCACGGCACTACACAACACCAGCGGGAGGACATTTGTCCGGGGCAAAACTCATTTACGCAATGGTTCTTTGGTGGAATCAGGTTTAAGCCATCAGACCACCAAAAATGCTCCGGAATATAGTCCCAAAACATTTCGGTGGGCTTCAAATTCTGTCATTTGGGTCAAAATTGTCTACATTGCAACATAAAAACCTTCATATTTTAGCATTTTAACTAATCTCTTAGAGTTTTGAAGATAACTATATTATGTATGATATGTGTTAAGAAAAGTTTAATTTGCGGATTAAAGTTTGTGTAGAGTGTTAACCGTTTTGGTTAAATTTTGCTTAACTTTACGCGAAATTTATCAGTTTTAAAAAATAGGACAGTCACAAATTTTTTTTAAAGATATTTATTCTTTTTATACATTATTTAACTAGAAAACAAATTAAATCTTAAAAATTAGCCTTTTAAAAAATTGTCCCGAAGGTAGGCAGTCGCCTTATGTTCGATAAAGTAAGTTTCGCTTTCTGAAGACGGCGCTTGTTCTTAAATTCGCATAAGAAATTGGAAAAACAGAATAAATCCCACTGCTATCTATCACAAATTGAAGTTTTGATCTGCGACCATAAACAAATAAACAGTTTAATCTATTAAAACCGTCCATTAAATCTGATTTTAAATTTTCCCCCCTTATAATAATATTGATCTACGTATCTTTTAGTCATTTATTTAATCATGCATTTTGATACCAAAATTTATTAATATTACTGTTTCTGGTGGAACAAGATTCTGAATCTTTTTGCCTGGTATTTCTCCTGAAAAACTCACATACATTCTTTAAACTTTCCTCAAACTTTTGCTTTTAGCACTTTTAAAGAAAGATTTGTTGATACCCCACTAACCACTGCTGCACTAGGTGTTGTTTCATTGATTTTATCACAAATTTGTACTAAATTCTCAAAATAGTCATCACAAACAAACACGATTTATTGCATTGTAATAGGTAAAAGTTGCTAGAAAAATGATTTTAACACATCGTCACCAGCACTAACATTAATCAATTCTTTCATCTACAATAAAAGTTGGGAGTTTTATCATCGAATTGTGAGTCTCGTAATAATGCTTCGATTTCAATATTTTTGAAACTGCATATTACTTAATTTTATCTTTTAATATTATTTGCTAATGATATCGCTTACTTTTGTTGACTTTTAATTACGTGTTTTATATTTTCTTATCTAATTATCCTATAACTGTAGGTATGGAATATCGGAAGGAAAAAATTAGGTCCTGAGGTCAAAAATCTTAAATTTACTACTTAAGCAATCCAAAGCGGATATTATACAATGAAATTTAATGATTTCTGAAAGAATTCCTGCTGTAATGAACCGACAGTTTTGATGCAAAGACCACAATTCCGGATTAGTTTTATTAAAAAGGAAAAATTAGTTTATTAAATTTAACTGATGTACTTACTTCGTTTTGGTAACCACTTTATACCAATAGTGAATAGTACCGGCAGCATTCATTTCTACATGATGAAAAAGTAATTATTAAAATCAGGATCACACTGTGTGCGAAATAGGCTTTTTTTTATTTAAATGTAGAATTGTATAAAAATGGCAGAACTCTAAAAGAAAATATAATGGCTTATTTACAAAAACAATGGAATGAGATTAATGAAATAGAAATAGAAGTAGTTGACTGGAACTGAAAGAATATTGAATACCGACCGGTCAATTGGGATAGTTGATGATGATAAATTGCTATAAAACCATACCTTCCTTTTCTTTCGTCGTCATACCTCTGATGTAAGTAAATGCCTTATCACACGGCAAAATATCTTCGGCACTTTCCGTCAGCAAACGACAAGGAAAGTGACGTCACTTATGTGACGTCACTTCAAACTTTTCACATGATTGGTTGAATTTCGTTTGCGGACAATATTTCGACAACATTTTCGAACCAGTTCGAAAAAGTTGCCGATTATGAAACTTGCTCGACCGGTTTTTGAGGGTAGAAACGGAAAAATGCTGGCGAAATTTCATCGTGTGATAAGGCCTCAAATCAGTACATAAATAGAGTTTATTCCTTCTACACTGTGTGGTGGTAAGTACATAAGCCAGATAACAACTTTCGGACACGAGTGTAAACTTTCGTCTAGAGGTTATATTACACTGATACAGATCCAATGGTCCGGAGTTCGAACCTCAAGAAAGCACAACTGCTTGGTAATTGCTAAGGAACAAGTTATTTATTCAAAACTGTGTCTCAGACAGCTGACCAATAAAAGCAAATT
The DNA here is from genome assembly GCA_026543055.1 of Argiope trifasciata. Classification (NCBI taxonomy): domain Eukaryota; kingdom Metazoa; phylum Arthropoda; class Arachnida; order Araneae; family Araneidae; genus Argiope; species Argiope trifasciata. The sequence goes on from JAPMOQ010006612.1 coordinate 2,465,160, forward strand.
GAAGTTGAGAGAGCGTGGTAGACCAGGACTTGTTATCTCAATAAAAGACATTGTACACAAGTTCATGGTTCATGCAAAAATTGGTGCTGTTTGAACCAAAGTAGTGCAAGATATTATAAAAGTTTTTCTGTAAAATTCTGTTTGATTTATGCAACAGTTAAGATCAAAATATCAGCAAGACATCATCTGTGTGCCAGCTATCGTGGACAAGCAGTTAGGTGACTGGAAACGGCTAAAAGTGTCACTATTGTAGCTGCAGCAATGGTTATAGCAAAGAGTGTCATCTCGCGATTAAAGAAGGACGGTGAAAGCGGAAATGCCTTGCAAAAGTATGTGTGTCTTGGTAGGAACACCACACCTTTAGAGGATCGTTGTGTAGCCTTCATGGCAAAAAAGAACAGAAATTTAACTCCTGACCAGATAGCTGCAAACCTTGCAACCGCTCCGGGATAAAAATGTTTCTTCAAGAACCATCTCACGGCGATAAAATCAAGTTGGCTTGTATGCATGAAAGCCTGTTCTTTGCACCCCGCTTCAATCACGACATCGTCATGGGAATTACGATTATGAATTTATATGAGATAGGAATTATTACGAGAATGAGAGATTTCGTCGGTGTAAAGTTGGCTTGTATGCATGAAAGCCTGTTCTTTGCACCCCGCTTCAATCACGACATCGTCGTGGGAATTACGATTATGAATTATATGAGATAGGAATTATTACTAGAGTGAGAGATTTCGTCGGTGTAAAGAACATGTTGGTTGGGATATCCCAAATCGGTCTAGAAAGATGTTTTTAGACTAATCTCGTTTAAATGTGATAAATGATTATGCCCGCCAGTTATTGTGGAGAGAGCGTGGAACACGTTATGTACAACAGTTTGTTGGTGAACCTGATTGGTACGACCCAGGCTTGATGGTGTGGGCAGGCATCATGCACAATGGCAGAAAGCAGCTGCACATCTTTCAGCGAAGAAGCATTACATCGCAACGGTATGACAGAGAGGTTATTCTGGATTATGTTCGTCTGTTTAGAATTTCTGTAGGTCCAGACTTTTTGTTTATAGACGATAATGCGCGGTCACACAAAAGCGTTGAGGTATGGGATACACTGCAAAGTGAGAATATTATCTGTATACAATGACCTGCTTATTCTCTCTACCTAAATCCCACTGAACAAGCCTGGGATGCTCTTGCAGACTGTTTCATAAAGATAATCCCTCCCAGAACAGTGCAATAGCTGAAAATAGACTTGAAGTGGAGTGTGACAATATACACCAAGAACTCCTCGATAGTTTAGTGGAACGAATGAAGAACTGATGCAAAATGTGCATAAGTGTCCGTGATCATCATGCATCTTACTAAGGTGCGCATTCTCTGACATGACGATCAATTTTTGTGGGGCTGTTTGGAAATCATCCAAGGAGCCTTTTTTTTACTTTTAAGTTTTTAATTCTTCGATGTGTTGATATCTGCACCATTTTTCACTATGATAAATGCACATCATCCCTATAAAATATGCATTTAACTTCTTCAATAATGGTCTATACTTAATTCTTCCGAAAAACGCAACTGTTCCTTATGAATTATCAAACAGTGTATATCATCAATGGTGAAATAATAATAAAAGATGTATTTTCTTTAATTGCATATTTTTGTCACTAATGGCAGAAATGTAATTAAATAGCAAATTGCTATTTAAAAAGAGTATATATCATTAAAGAAGTGTAATTTTGCGATTTTCTTCTTTTATACACTTTCAGTACAGCAGAGGACATTGATAATTATTCGATAAGTTTTTTGATTTTATCTATATGAAGTGTATTCATATCCTACAGTTTCATTCATATCATATAGCTAGCTCTCCAGGGAAGTACGTCAATTAAGCGGATGAGAAGCTTCTGTATAAATCGCAATATTTCGATTGTACAGGCAACAAATCAAGTGGCATCTGACTGGATGACGATATGATTTCAGATTATGTCAAGCTTAGTTTAGTTATATTAACTTCCCCTTTTAAAGCAACCCTAGGGGTATTTTGGGACGAACCTTGTAATTTTGAATCGTGGTGAGATGACGAGGATGATACTTGAGCTTGTAGCCTCTCTCAAAACCATGCCACACCAGCGGGAGAAACGTTTGGTCCGGACGGATTTAACATGCATCAGAACCACTTACACGACGATTCTTCGGCGAAATCGGGTCACAAACCTGAAACCCGAAGCCCGATTTCGAAGCCGAGACCTTACCAATAGGCCAACGCGGCTGCTTCAGATTATGTCGAATCAATCAGTTTACTAAATGGGCTTACTCTATGGGGCACACCATAATGAAGCTAATCTTGCACAAATTATTCGTGGTAACCAATCTTTCAAGTATCTGAGGATGTTGATCCAGGCCCAACAATTAATGTAGCATTTAGTATTAAGTCGCCTATTTACATAAGCCACCATCTTTTGAATTTTTTTTGTCCCATAAGTTGACTGCATTAGCAGAATTTTAAAGCAATTCAGATTGAATATCAATATTAAATGCTTCTAAAAACAGAACTAACATTTTGATTTTTTTTTTCATTCAGTAAGAAGTCAGGTTTTAAGAGCATTCCCCCCCCTCCGAATTCTATACCTTTTTATAAAATTTATACGACTTTTAAAATTTAGTTCCTCTTATTAAAAATTAAGTTCTGTTCTGCTGATGGTTTTTATTGAATTTTAGTTACTTCGTTTTTGAATGACTTCTGAATATCATTTAGCTCTACTAAACTAATTTTTTATAAATATGGTGATTTTTCACAAATTGCTTTTAAAAAAACTACCCCTTTTAAGACTTACATCTGTAGTTAAACAATAACTAGTGAAGCGTAGTTAATTACATAAATTTGGTACATAATCTTTGCATTAAAATACATCTCAAAATTTTTGACTTAATCCAGTTTTCGACAAAATTTATCTTTGAAATGCATTCTCGATTTTCCTCTCTATGCGACAAAAAAAAAAAAAAAAAAAAACAAAAAAAAAAAGAAAAAAAAAAAAACACGAGTCTTATTACATAAATATACGTGAAAGATGAGGGGAAATTATTTTCGCTAGTTTAGAGTAGAAATTTTTATGCATATTTATTATATATTGTTCAGTTAGTTATGAGTTCTATGACATATTAGACTAGTGAGTTGAGATTGCATGGCTGTGACTTGTGGGCGGACGACCGGTCTGAAAGAATGAGCAAGTCGCGGAGATATAATAGAATTACGACGCCCTAAACTGTATTGTACTTCGCATATTTTCCCTTTCTGTTTCTCCTTACTAATATTTATTATCAATCGCATAATATAAAAGAGCTGAATGTGGTCAAATTTGACATACTTTGGTACACATCTGTCTCCAAATTTGTAAAAATAAACTCGTCTGATATTAAGCGGTTATTACGTCACAAGAGCTAACTCATCAAATCCATGTTAAATACGTTTCTCTTTCTATAAAAGTTTTGTTACGTGTTAGTTCAAAAATTCGGAGGTGAATACATTTTGTAATGGTTTTCGTTTTTTAAGCATAAATTATAAGTATTACAAAAAGTGATGAATTGTATGAGTTCTGTTGGGGAAATATGTACAAAAGAAGGAAAACAATGCAATTTTTAAAAGAATTTTATTATCCAACATGACTGCCACCTTACATAAAAATGCTATAATACATAAGGGACAAGAAGAGGGCGATTTTCTTTTTGGTTTCACTAAATTATTTTAAAAATAAAGCACATGGATCGTTTAGCTTCACATCAAACAATAAAAGTCGCTATATTTAGAATATAGTTTTTTTTGCATGCATATTTCAATTTTATGCTCATAAACAACCATTTTAAGATGGAACATAGTAAAATATTTAAAATTCTTTTCCAGTAATTGAGGATAACATTTTACATACGTCAATTCCCTCGACAGTTTTTTTCTATGCAAATATTGAAAAATTGGTATTTTACATTGTTCCACTGAAATGGTTCAATCAGTAATAATTTCAGTTATTACAGCTCTTACTGCACAGTATTGCACAACCACCTTTTTAATCAAAAAGGTAAAAATATTGCATATCATAGGTATTATTTCAACTATGCATTAAAAACAATGATAAGCTTTCGTTTTTTAGCGAAATAAGCATGTAAAACTACTTTTTATATCTATTTTAGCAGCCTTTTAACGTATTGCACTCCTTTTAAGTAATTAAACAGAATTTAATTTCTGTTTATTTTACTCTATAATTTTACAAGGAATTGTGATTAATAAATAAAATTTCTTTCTCTTTCTTAAAAACACTTTAAAAGCATTAAAAACGACACGAACATTTTTCTACCGTTATATTTACAACTTGGTTTACAAATAATTACATAATTAATTTTGTAGAAAACGTAAACCCTTCACATTATTTATTTGTTTGGTTTCCAAAATGTTCTATTAAATATATAAAATTCTAAACCATATTCTATAAAAGAATTTCATCATATTTTCGTATAATTGGGAGATACGCAGTTACTTACATAACATTATAAAATATGAACAGATGAAAGAAGATAATACTTTTTATCCAAGATATTCAGATCAGGATTTGATATTTGATCAACTTAATTCGGATATCAAAATATTTTTTAATAAAAAAGTAAATAAAAACATGAAGGAAGAATTCAAATATTGAACTAATTTATCACAATACCTTTACTTTATTGGAATGAAATAAATAAAATATTATTAGAAATAAATTATCACAAATAGATAATAACAAACAAAGTTACTTTATTTCTTAACGTAAAAATTTGATAAAATGCCACGTGATTTTGATAGCGATTTTAATATTTGCATTTTGTAACATGCATTTTTCATTTACTTTATGACTATTGTATATAAAAAATCTTTTTAAAGAATAAAAAATGTTTCCAGTGAAGTGACGTGCTATTTTAAACAAGTGATGTGAATTGTAATATATATATATTCATTAAAATACTTTTTGAGTTTGGAAACCGTATATCATCTACAATATCACCCTCAACATTAGCTTAGCGGTAAATTTGTAACAAAAAAAATGGAACACATGAACAAAATTTATGTTGTAACTATCACAATAAAGCTTATATGGCAACTGGGAAGGCTGAGTTTTTTTCAGTTCCCTCTAGAGTGAACTTTCAATGTAAATAAAAGAAAAGTTGGATACTTTGTTCGCGATATAATCATACTATAGAACTTTGTAAATCTAAAAAGATAAAAAAGATAAAAAAAGCACATGATCACTAAAAAAATGAACAAAATACATTCACAATACATTGTTGTAAAAGAAGCAAAAGCTAGTATAAATACGATGCAAAAGCGTAAATTCTAAAATAATGGACAGCAGCAACATTTTCAGATCCCTTATAGAAATTCGCAAAGACGCAATTACATAATCTTTAGATTAAATATTAGATTTGACTGAATATTGCACAACAATTGAATTTTTATAATTTGTTTTTACATTTTTATTCGTCTGTCTTCTTGAAATGAAAAGTGCGATAAACCATAAGCATTAAAATTCAATTATTAATTTTGATATAATTCCAAAAAACATTCAGAAAGGTAAAAAAGTTGGTCTTTACAAAAAAATAATATAAAAACTTTATTATTATTTGTTTAATAAACTTGAAAATAAAATGAAGCATCCTAAAAATCCCCCATTTTAATAGGGGTTGAAGAAAATAAATAGATGCGAGATACTATAAATCATGAGCACCAAGTATCTCAAGATATAGGATGAAATTTATTTTGATTATTAATATGTCATTTACAGAGTACATATTCTAATTCCGGTATTTTTCAGCATAAATTTTAGGCATTAAGAAATATGAAAAGTTGCATGATCTGAAAATAGCTGAACAATAAAAAAAGTTGCCTTAATTTAAAAGAATCACATTTTAAAATCACACAGAACTGATAAAAAACAACAATAACAGTGGAATATTCCGGAAGCATACAGTAGTATGATTGTTATCAGAAATACCGAAATATTTTAATAACTTCTATAAAAAAATGTTAATTTCTGTTTGACGACGTTTAGGTGAAAAATCATCATATTAAAACTACTATGATTTGTATTCATTCAATACATATTTAGGTTACAGACGAAGTATTCTAGAAAACAGAAGTCTATTTCTTAAGTTCTAGAAAAGCTCAGTAAATAAAAACTATGCTTGTAAAAAAGATAGAGAAGCATGGATGTTGTAAGCAAACTTCAGCTGTACTGTAGTCTTTTTTTTATCGGTTGCATTTAAACTTCGAGTCATTTTATCAGGAAAGACGATGTAGTCCTGATAAGTATCAGGATACATGCCAAAGCTATTTTAATTTTCTTCCTCCCTTTTTAAAATAGCTTTCAGCATACAGATATTATAAAAGTTGTAAAACGAAATAAAGTACACATGTAAAAATAAAAGTTTATAAATATAATTTCCTATATCTATATAAAATCTTTATAGTTATATCAAAAATTTCGACTCTTATTCGCTACCTTCAAATTATATATCCACATATTACTCAAATATAGATGTATGGCTATATATCTTCTGTATAGTCTTTTTGTTTGGCTTGAGTATAGTATTAAGTGCATAAACTGCTTGATAAAAAGAATAAAAATTCCACTTATGTATCTGCATGGAATTTCTGTTCGTTAAGTCAATAAACGTTTTGATAAAATGTTCAGATTTTCTTATCATTATTTACAAATCTTCCCTTTGGCTACGCAATCATATTGAAATAATATACTTGAAAGCTTCATCATAATCAATGAATCTTCATTTGATTTCATAAAATATTTCAGAAACCACTTAAAAAAATAGATGAAATTCGAAGATGCTAGCAGCAAGAACGACTTCCTTTTTTCTAAAGTTTCAAAAATGGAGCTCACAACTGTCATTTAAAACAATTTGAATAAAAAATTTACTTCCTTTTCAAATAAAACACAACTATAAAAAATACAAAGATAAACGAACATTGGGATGATACTTTGATAAGTTGAGCCCCAAAAGATGAGAAGGAACATTTTTTGTGTTTATAGGGGAAGAAGAATTGTTCATTGAATACTGTGCACTTTACACATCAACTAATGTGACATCACATAATTCTTCATCCACTTTTGTCACTTCAATGATGCAGACGTCTTCATTACAGTAGTGCTTCACTATATCATCATCAATCTGGACTGTAATTCTATAAAAGAAATTCATTAACAGTTTTATTTAAAATGTTTTTTGCAATAAGCCTGAAATTGTTTCAAATTTGAAATCGTTTCAAATAACTAAACTGAAAGTAATTTAAAATAATCTATCGTTTCATATTATATTTTAAAATTGTGCAAGAAAATGTAAAAATTTTAAATTTCCATAATGCTTTAAATAACTATAATAATTAATATTCATATGATTTCATAGTTCTCCTAGGTAGCATAATATCAAAAATAAAAAGAGATTTCATTTTGCATTAACAATTAAAAATCTATACATGATATAAACTTTTTAAAATTTGTTAAAAAGTTACGCGTTTAAATTCATATGTTTTCCTAAGTAAATTCCATTGAAAATTAATAACAATTCTCTATCCATAATTAAATTATCTATTTTTAATATTTATTATGATAAATATTACTTACCCCTTTTTGGATTTCTTGTAAATATTTCTGATGTTGGACGCACTCAACTTGTATTTGCTTTCAATCTGCGAATAAATTTTTTTCTTTAAAACAAAAGCACCTTTGATAGAGATATTAACTTTAAAAAAAGAAACTTCTTGAGAAGGTTTGTAAAGTTTTTTTTTCTTTTAATTAATAAAAAAATTGATACTATTGAATTATTTTCAAGATATTTATTTTATACAAGGCGCTGGCAAAGTCTTATCAAAATTTTGAATCTATTTTGAGTGCTAAATTTTGTTTGGCCTTGGTCTTAGAAGCAAGAAATCAGGAAATGTGTCACTCTACAACATCTCTGAATATTCTGCTAAAGCCGATGTCAAAATAAGGTAAAGAATAACAGGAACTTATAAAATCTATGGAGGGCATTGCGCTAATATTGCGAAATGGGGAAGATTGTTACTCTCTCTCTCTCTCTCTTTTTAAACTCCTGGTTTTACAGAAAATGCAACTAGAAGATTTTTCAAAATGATATTTAATTTGTGTTTAATTTTCCCTTTTAAATCTTTATTTGAAAGGTGAGCACGGAATTTTCGGACATGTGCTATGGGAAGAAACATTGTTTTTCTCTTTACACCTCACAATTTGATAGATACCTTCAGAGCGAGATGTATTTATTGATTAATCATTTCCATAAAGTTTTATTTGATTGAAGGTATGAAAAATAACATATTTATATTTCAAGAATGCTATAAAGGGCTAATTTTGTAGGATAAATTTTGATACGTTTATTATCTAAGTTACTGAATATAAAAAAGAATTACAATTTTTACTGATACATAATTTGACTTCAATATTTTTAAGATTAATGAAATTGAAAGAAAGCATTAAAATTTAAAATCAGCAGAGTTAGACCAAGAAAAATAAATAAAAATGATTTATAAATTGGCAAGGTGTAGGACAGTTATAAATTTTATCCCAGGAATCTTAATTGTTGATGGTACTGCTGAAGCAATAACTATTGTAGAATCATAGCGTTTTAAGTACATGCCGTTTGACTACTTTTTTAAAGCTAAGGTTTCGTACAAAAACTGCTTTATGATTAAAAAAAAAAAACTTATCCAAAAATATTACTTGACTATTTTTAAAAAATCAATGTTTTTTTAAAAAAACTAATAGAGTATTTATTATTTAAGATTTTTGTGGAGAAATCATCCAACTTACCCCTTTCGCTAGCCCAGCAAACGTTGGTGGGTGGATGTGCAAAGGTTGAAAGGTATCTTCCGATTCTTGGCGAGCATAAAGGAGAACTGGAAGAGAAAAATAGGGGTCTATTTCAATAATTTTGAACGGAAGTTTACGTTTGATTGAAACTAATTAAGGCTAGGCAACTGCCAATGATTACTGATCTAAAAGAGGGGGTCGCAAGCAAGTCGTATTAAAATGGTCTCAAAAAATGGCCTAGCAACCAAATAAATTTGTATTATTCAAATTTTACAATTTCTTAAATATTTTGAATATTCCTTTTTTATAAATTTAGATATATAAATAAGAATTTTTTTATTAATTATGAAAGAATATTTGGATAAATGAAATTTTTTTTGGACAAGTAATAAAATATAAGGATAAAAGAAACATTTTATGTCGTATAATTGGTTAGGCCCCTATATATTTCAGTACATCCATAGTTATTATAGAATTTGCGAGTACCAAGCGTCTGCTTATATATAATTGCATATAAACGTAGATGCCATGCAATCATGAGCCATAGTAATTAAATAAATAAAAATGTATGCATTTTTATAAAATACCAAGATAAATAAAGAAAAAGATTCGCCAGCGTGTTAATTAAGTATGAAATGTATTAAAATGAATTAATAAGTTTAAATTTAGGGAGTTTAATAGTGTCTAGGACTCAAAATGATTAAATCTGCTACTGATCAAGATGAAATGAATGTTACGAGGGTTGCAAATTTAATGGTAGAGACTATACAATTACGCCTGATACAATATAGGTACCAGTTTTAAATATTTAAAGTGTAGTTAACCAGCAGTGAAGGGATTCTCGAGGCAGTCCCCAGCGTTGTTTATAGCTTGTTTCTTTCAGGGTAAAAGTTATAGAATATCTGAAGCAATAACAATTTTTTGGTGATATGAAATGGAGTAATCTATCAAAGAATGTCTGGAACTATTCAATAGCAATCGCAACTTCTTTTTTTTCTTCTCGTTGGGCCAAGCATATTTACGTTTTCACTCTATCCATATTTAAGTTCTTGATTTGATTCCCGCCAAGAAGAATTCATTTGATGGTATTTATAATGAAACATTAACAGAGAGTTTTAGAGAGCTAAACATCTCCATCCAAACCATTAACAGAACTGATATTGCTTCTGGTTTTCTATGACTTCCACATCTCTGAAAGCAAGCTAAGGACAGCGTTGTTGACTACATCAAAACGATATACGTTTTAAGCTAATACATTTCCATCAAAAATAGTAGTATTATGATGTATCATCTATAATTATATAGCTGCTAACTATTAAATTTCATTTCTTAAACAAGGTACCCCTCTACCCCCCCCCCCCCCCAAAAAAAAGTGCAGCAAGCATTTATTTTCTTAAGTATTGCATCTAGGTTTGTTCTTCCGATTACAAAATCTCATTAAATAATTTGAACAATTGTATTAATACAATTTGAATGTTGTGGAAGGTGATTAATAGAAGGTTTTAAAGAATTATTTTTATATAATCCTCATAATATAAAAATGTTAATTAGTAAAATATTTTTATATGCATTTACATAGCTACAAAGTTTCACACTCCTATCAACATAATTTGCAGAAAGCAAAGTTTGTAGATATTAAAAGCAAATTTATTAACTTAGACAATTTTTTCATATCTCTGACAAGTGTTTAAATTGGGTGATTCATTGAGCTACAGATATATTTTTATGAAAGTTTAATCTTACGCTCTTAACTGTATGTAAAAAATATCGAGTTTGGAATTGCATTACTTCTTTGAGATTAAGATACCTTTAGTTCCCCAGTCTTTCAAGTTTTTCATTTTTCTTCTGAAGTGAAGATACTACTATGAACTAGTTTAAGTATGCGTGAGTGGCAAATTTCCATCTAGTCACGGTAATTGGATGATGTACTATTAGGAAAATGCTAATTTATGAAATTTTTGTGTTGAGATAATTTGCATATTTAAAATAAATATTTATATCTACAACTATGATAAGCCCCTCGATATTTAAAAATACGTATATATCTTCTAGTTTTGTAGACAAAAAGTGTATTTCTGTGTGCATAGCTAAATGTTAATAAAAACATTTTACCAACTGCCATTTTTATTCCATAGAGGCATGTTAAAAATTTAATTTTTAAAACTTTTCATCGTCAACCACCATAGATGGCAAAATGTTTTCTTATAATTTCCCACCTTATTTAATAAAATATTGTAAATGGAAATATACATCTAAGTACAATGTTTAGAAGTATATTTCTAATTGTTTATTACGTTGTTTCGATTTTTTTGTTATACTCTGTATATGAATATAGGTTCTCCAATTTTTAACATTCGTAAAACATTTCCGGCACAAAATGTCTTCGTAATCTCAGTTTGGACTGGAAACTTTTCCAACATTCGCATGCCTGTATCTATATATTTATGACACATCTAATTTCCTTCCGAAATATTTTGAATGTAAATTGAATCCTTGCAGTTTTTTTCCTGATTTTTATTGTCTGAGAACTCTTGTCTGGATCTTAATACACCTCGAAACTTTTTCAAATCTTGCAACAACAAATGAGATTTATTATTACATTCTATCTTAACGGAAATGTATAATGGCGAGTCAAAAAGTAAGTTACACTTGATATTGACGATGTATTTAACTAGATCGTACCAATTTCAGGATTTTGCAGAATAGAATTCGATTTTCGGAATGAAAAGTAAGTAGCTGTGTTTTTCTGCGAACGTGTTTGGAAAACGGTTCGTGATGACACAACAACAGTATTAATGCTCCAAATCGGGAGCAAGAGGAACTGTAAGTTTTTTATGGGCTAAGCAAAAATTCATCGGTATTTATTGTAAGTATGCTATAATGTGGCCTGCAATATCGAAATGATACGGGAAAATTGAAAATGGCTGTACAAATATCATTATTCATTATAGTCCAAGTCGACCTACAATCATTAGTGCTGAAAGTGTTGCTATTGTCGAGTAACATACAGAAATGCTAATGAAAATAATGTAAGGAAAATTCTTAAGTAACAGCCTGTGCATTTCATATGGAAATGTGCATCCCATTATTTATGAATACCAGGAGTAATGAAAGTTGTGTACAAGATAGGTAACATTTGATGGCTACACACTAGGAACAATGATAGTAATCATATTTCTATTTCCTACAACAGTATAATGAAAGCAAATTCCTATATTGCATAAGCATTTAGGATTATTCATAATTTCACAGTTTTATTTGCACTAAAAATGCAGAAATGGAATGAAATGGCTACACAGGACCTCTCCCACAAGAAAATATCTCAAAGTCCAAACGTCCATCAGAAAAGTTATGGCCAATGTATTTTTTAACTGGAAAGTGTTTTGTGCTATGAATTCATCACTAAGAGCCGACAGCATCAGTTGACCCATAGAGTAAAATGTTACAGAATTTGATGCGATCGAAGATCATCAATTTGATAAAGTAAGCAATGACATCATACCGCTGCACGATGACGCCATTATCCCACAAAACAAATGGAAAGCAAACTTTGTTTCAGAAGTGTCATGATTTAATGTTGCGGAATTTCGAGTTGTTGTGAAAATCAAGAATAATCTCATTAACTAACATTTTCGTGCCGATGTCGAAGTTAAATGGCTATATTGAATTAGTTGGAAAAAGTTCGAGGAGATTTATGTTTTACTAGAAGAAAAAAACTAAACTCACGATTCGATAAATGTCACAATTCATTTGTAGAATACATCTGAAATTGAATTATGTTTATGCAGTTAAAAAAGAATCTTCCCGGACATTTGTCTTTTTTTATCATGCCATTTTTATTGAAAGGTAATTTAATTTTTGAGCCATCGTGTAGTTTTTTTTTTTTTTTATATGTTACACACCTGCTCCTAACAAATACGTTGTTTTCAAATTATCATGCAGTAATTTGAAAATAAAATCGACGAATGTAGTCTAATATAGAATATTCCGATTTTGCACGTTGATTGTTGTTTCCCTCATCAGTGAGTCCCACCTACTACCTAATTGAATCAAACCATATACTAAATCAGATGACCTTTTTCCTATTATAGTTAAAAAATTAGCAAAGAATGGGGCAGCCGATTAGATAGATGGTTCTAATATCAGGTATGAGTAATGGTGAGTGAAAGTATTAAGACAAATAAGCAAAGAATACATAGATGCTGCAATTCGAAAGATAAAATTGACATATCTGAGCTTTGACTGATTTTCTACAATCTTTTATAATCATCGTGAAGATTTTTGTGAGAAGATGTTCCACAAAACGAATTATTGTGTGAAGTTATTTATTTCTCATTCCTTCACGTAGCAATCTCATATTTTGCTCAGATTCATTTTAATATTGCATTTGATGTAAAAAGTCTCAGAAATTCCTTTTTCCCTACTTGTCTTAAACAATCTAAGAGAAGCAATATTATGAGAGCAACATGAGATTTTTCAGTAAGTGCCCTTTTCAATACCGTATTCTAATATTATGTAGACATGAACTCTTGGTGAAAGTACACTATTTCAATAATAACAGAACCTGATTATCAATTAAATGATTGATTTAATTAAATTTTAATTTCGTAATACTGTCGCCACTTTGCAGTGAATTAGGGAAAAATTATTTCCAGATACCATATTATTTATATTAATGAATTAAGAATTAAAGTCTGAAGTAGTTAAAAAATGTTACTTGTTAATACAAACACACACAAAAAAATGTTTTAAAACCCTTTTTACTGAAATGATTTGATAGATTTATCGAAGACATAATGGATTTTGATACGTGTAGTATATTTCATTCAGAAATATAAATAGGGAATGACGAAAGGATAGTATTTATTCCAGTGAAAGCAAACTTTGCAAATATGATGATAAGATCTATCTGATGAAGAAGAAAAATTGGTTTTTGAGTAGGTTTCTATTATTATTATTATTAAGGCTCCATTATGATTCAGGACATTAATAGCGAAAACATCTGAATTTTAAAATTACTATATCGTTTATTTGCTATAAAATGAAGAACAGAAAAATTTGGTTTTGAGTCTTCACATAAAGTATGATTAGGGATGCTAAGTCTTCGGATGGTTGAAAATTTTAAAAAGTAGATTTTTTAAAAAAGTTTTAAAAAATTAAATAATTAAGATAGTTATTTAAAAGTCTCGAATTATCCAGGCCTGCATTTTATAGATAAGTAGAAACTTTAATCAACTTTGAATTTTCCACGCACTTATAAATTTTTTCTTCAATGTATAAAAAATAACTTTTACATGAAAATAAAACTCCAAAAATTAAAATCTATTTAACAAACTAAACAAAGAAAACTTGTTGCAAACTAACGAAAATTTCTTTTCTTCTGAGAGAAGTATAATATCACAATGTAATTAGACAACTTCTAACATTCACGGTTATTACATTATTTTACAAACATATTCAACTAAAAAAAAGTGTAAAAAAAAGCTGATGATTTATTTGAAAAATATTATTATTAGTTCCTTTCAAGAAACTCATAATATACATCGATATTCGGAAAGGAAGATTTCTTGAATGTCACTCAAAGTATATATTAATGTGAGAAAAATACTGAAGAAAGAATTTCGATTATCGAGTTTGATTTTCATTAACTAGATTCAGAAAGAATATTTTGGGGATTTTATCTTGAATAGGTTTAGATAGCTTTTTTTTTCTGGTGTTAGAAACGTCATTTTTTAAAACTTATATAACTCGTTACAGAAAAGGCAGTTTTTATTTCGTTTAATAAATTTTTATCTGTTCATGAAAACCAAACATCAAATCTCTACAAAATAAAAACACACACAGAAAAACATGAATATTTACCTTTTAAACATATTAAAAGTAAATCTTATACGGTTAAGAATTTTACTAAACATTGTTTCTAATAAATTTATTAATTTTATAAATAGTTGATAATAATTTACGAGAGAAAGTAAATTAAATCTCAAAATTATGTTTATTCAATACTTTTCTGTTTTCAGTTGTTATGAGACACTGAAAAAACATATTAAAATTCCTCACGGCAATTTGTTTACTGAAATAGTTTTCTTCAAATTTCAAATTACTGAAAATATTGCTTCGAATTAAAAAAAATATTATTTATTAATAAATTAACGTTTATTATTACGAAGCTATTACCATTATAATACTTAAAATAGCAATATAAAATTTTGCACTGTTTCATTTCAGCTGATTGCAATTTTAGAGCAATACTTTAGAAATGGAAATTTAGAAGGTTATTTTGGATTTTAAGGATAACTTAAACTCAAAGAATTCATTTAAAAGAAATCCATGTATTTAAAATTCAATCCTTAATTATCTAGAGATGTGATACTTTAATCATGTAGACTAAATTTCATATCGTCGGCTTAAATTAATAATAAAAAAAATGAATGATTTTTAAAATTTTAAAATACTATCTCTATAAAAGGAAAAATTACGAAGTATGCAATATATGTTGTTTGCGCCATTTTTCTATTGCAGAATGACAGTTTTAAACAATAAAAACATATGAACACGTTTTAATTTTGATTTCGTCACCTTTAGCTGAGCATCGACTTTATGATGATTTCAATCAATCGTTTTTCGTTATTCCTGAAAACAACTATCAAAAACTTGAGCACTTATTTCCCAAAACTTCAATCTCTTATTACCCTATGCAAATAACATAGTGACAGATTCCAATATCAGATGGCGCCACAAGCAACAAGTATTATTTGAATTTTAAATTTTTGAAAAATTTTAGAGTATTATTTTTTATTTTCCTATTTTTGTTGAATAACTGCTTTCTAAAGTTTCCTATTCAAAGAGAGCTTTTTTGAAAAGACAGATTTTTTTACACTTATTAACGTTATCATATCTTAATAAATCTTTCTGAAAGTCATGTAGAAGGGGAAAAATGTTTTGAAATATATTTTTAAGAGAAATGTTCAACATATTTAAAATTAACTGCCGAAAATAAATATCATATCTTACAAATTTCCTCAGTATGTATTCCAACGATTATATTCCTTTTCACTTCTGTTCACAGCTAAAACAATATTTTGAAGCAATTTGAATTTTCACAATACAATTACATTTTCAGGCAAAATATTTTTTTGTTCCCAAACTTTAGGAAAATGTTTGCAAGACATTTTTTGAAAAATCTTTACATTTTAATCGGAGATATAACTGAATAAATTTACTGAAAGCTTTTATGAAGAAACCAAACATACAATTCTTAAATGGTTTTAGTAGATAAAATTAATAACTAAATCTAGAGTTAATAAAAAAAAAAACAAAGAGGATTTGATGGAAAAGTTCTTATGGAATTTTTTGAAGCAAAATTTCCTACAGTAAGAGAAATTATACTTCACTTTATCGTCCTAATTAAACAGTTTTTATAAGTTATGATTAGTAACTTTTAGATATTTCGAACATCGTTAAAACTGCTGGTATGGTAAAAATGATTGAATTTTCGGTTTCGAAAGTACAAAAGCCAATCATGCATTTTTAAGTTCTTTTTATATTTTCACTTTCGTCTAGGAATATATTAACACCGAAAGCTGTATTTTCTTAAAATTGGACGTAGACTGGATTTATCCAAAATATTATCTAAAGGTTGAATATAATTTTTCATAGATTTAAAGCAATATACTAACATTTAGAAACACATATATTATATGATACAAGAGGGATTCTTTGCTGGTTGTCTCATTTTGTTCCATAATTCTCTAGCATTCTAAATAAATTAAAAAACGTGAAACTTTGGGCATACCTCTATCGCCAGGAAATTTTTTCATGCGTTTTGGAGGCGGAGTGAATGTACTGCTACTCTCTCTGGAATCAGTATCACGGCGATCTAGGCTGAAGGAAGAAAATAAAACAATAAATTTGGAATAAAGCATATAATTTTGCATTTACACCATAGCTGGATGACTTTTCCGGGTGAATTTAAAAAATATATGTTGGTGTTCTTTTTAACACTTTACCACATTCTATGACATTATTTTTTTCTTAATTTTAGAATTCTAGAAGCTTAGTAGGTGTAAAAAAATTGAAAAATCAAATTAATGTATAATGCATTGGACAAATCTTTCTTTTCAAGAGTAGAGATCTAATGCTTCATTTATATATAATGGAATAAATTTCTATTGCATATTAATCATATGAGAAATGTACTTGCACATGCCCTTTAACATTTAACTACATTTACTGTTTCACTCTTTATTCTTTTATCTCATGCAAGATGTTAGACGAATTTCCCTATTAAATTGAAGCATATCACGTGCACATAAATTGATGCAGTTCGATTTTCATTATTTTTGCCCTCTTTATAAAACGACTTACTTGGCAAATAATCTGAATAGTTATTTCCCGGTGCTTAGTTATGAACTTAGTATCTTTCTTGTTTAGACAGCAACGTAAACTTTAAACAGAGTTTCACGTTGATGCAATAATTTTCTTAAATCTTAACAATACTACTTGTTTCTTCTTATGGTTAGAGCACTCTCATAATTTAGATGTTCTTTTTCTTAGATTCTAAACGTTTGGCTCAATAATTTATTGTTTTTTTTAAAAAAAACTTTTCGATGTAAATAAAGTAAGAATAGAATTTCATTTTGTAATGTTTAAGAAACGTATTCAAAGCTCCAAAATTATGTTGCAATAAAATTCAAAAATTAATGGATTTTGATTAATTGAATTTGGATTTATTCTGTTATGGATTTGTTATTATTCTAATATGGATTTTGATATATGGAATTTGAATTTATTCTATTATAGATTTGGTATTATTTTAATATGGATTTTGATATACTGAATTTGTTCATTCAACCATCACTCTAGTTTTCAAAAATGGCAGACTTGCACTTAGGGATCATACATTTAGGTCAAGCCAGTTTTTTTTATATTTCAGATTCGATCAAATACGGGATTAAAGTATTTTTTCATAAATTAAGTAATAAAAATGGTGCTAGATTGCTTGTTAAAGTTCACAGCAATATATTTCACTAAATTTATTACATTGATCGTTGAAGGCTTTTTAAAAAAATACTAATTTAATAATACTTTTATATTTCTTACTACTTTCGAGACATATGGACATTAACGAATAAAAACAAAAAGGGAATTTTCAGGTTTATGACAAAATTTGTGTAATGGACAACTACTTTAAAGGACATTTCGTGAAAGAATATAACTGCGATTTGAGATCCTACTTGATAATTTCCTTAAACATTATTACTTTTATCTGGGATTTTATTAACGTGTTGCTTATCATGTACAGAGCAAAATTTAATTTGTTTTTATTGCTTTCAACAAAAACTCTATATTTTTTTAATCATAAAAAATTAGTTTCTACGTTGTTATCATTTAAAAAAAAATTGCAGCTTCTAGGTTCTTATCATTTTTTCCAATACTAAATTACACGAAATTCCAAGAAATCGTTTTTGATATTAGATTATCCATTCCCCATTTTTATTTCTAACCAAGACTATTTAGGGTTAGGAAGAATTCTTTCTCAATTCATAAAAATATTAAATTTAGGGGATGATAATGCATTCAGATTGCATCTACATCAAAATTCAAACATTTCAGCTTCTAATTTTTATTACATTATATGTAGTATTCAGGCATCAAAGTTCAAAAATGTTTTTTTCCTGACTTTTTCTACATGAAAATTCCAAGCTTTTCCAACGATACTTAAATTAAAAATGTTTATTTAAAATAAATTGTTGCTTTGTAGAAAGCTAGAAATAGCCTGACAGGCCTTTCTGTTAAATGTAGAAATCGATCAGATCCAGTTGTAATAAAGAGCTCCAGTACATAATAACCCTCTGAGTTTGTTCCTATGTTAATCAAAGTCAGAAAAAGTAGTAGTTGGAATTCATATGTTCTGGAGTCAGTCTTTCCATGGGTAATCGACTTGGTTAAGTATGAAAATTGCGTGATGAAAATAAGGATACAATTTTCGTTTATATTGTGTGTAATGATGAATGTTTAACACTGCCTTCTCGAAAAAAATTGCAACACTGGAGAGTTCAACTGCAATTTTTACATCTTTGATATGACTTAAAGTCATTATCTAACATACATTTAGCATGTTTGAAAACAATTCACATGAAAAATTTTTCAACGATAATTACAAATTGAAAAAGTTTGGGTGCTCATTCAGTCATTTCCTCAACACCCATTCCATCACTTTATGAACACAAGCCAATTAACACCTGACTTTGGAAACATTACTTCTCTGGAATACAACCAGACGAATTCAGATTGACCAGACTGACACTTCAGTGCGATTAACTTAATATATCATTTTCGTTTTCCTTTACTTCTTCTACAGTCTGTCTCGTTTTCCTGCTAACCTCACTATAACCTCGATGAAAAAAAATTACAAAAAATAAATAAAGAAGGAAACGGATGAGGAGTAATATAAAGGTCGAGGCTGGAAAACGTGTAGAATGATGGATTTACATATCAAGGAACAACTAATTTTTCATTGACACTGTTCTTTTCTATAGCTGTTTTGTTATTTTTTAAATATTTAAATGCAGAATTTTTGGAAAAGCAGTCACTGTTAAAAAGAACACAAGCTTCTGAAGAAATATTTTTAATATTCGCAGGGTTTGCTGATAATCGTATGGATATGGCAGCAAGATAAATAAATAAAAGTAAATTATTGTTTCTCATGTAAAGAGCTTAAATTATGAAAGTTTTTTCATATTTTTCAGATTGTTGAAGAACTTCTAATAAGAGTTTCCAATCTCAAATAAAACTTTCTGCATCTGATCATAAATTCCATACAAAATGATAATCGATGTCAGTAAAGTTTTCATAGAACTCTGGCAATTATTTGTAAAGATCTATATTACATTTCCATCTATAATTATGAAAGAAAACTGACTTCTTTTAAGTTAAAAAGATACTTTGATCTATTTAATTTTTTAACTATTTTACTTCCTCCCTTCCTTTATATTACTCTCAGAATCCAAGTTAACTTGTCGTTCAAAAATGGCAAATAATTCAGCAGAAAAAGAAAAAAAAAGTTGGAAATTATTTTTATAATAAATTCTTTTATGGCCTGAAAGATTTTTCTTTACAAAATGAATGTTTTAGTTGAAAATAATGAAAGATGATTTCAAACATTCTAAGAAGAATTTTGATTAGCTTTTATAATCAAATCTTTTCTTTTTTGATGGATTATTTCCTTAATTTTCAGTAAGATATTATTGATGGTATGCTTATTTTTTTAAATTCATGTTTAAAGTTTGCTTGATTTCATTTTGAACTTTGCAACGAAGTTCATATTAATCCTCCTAAAATATTTTGCTGTATCTCTCACCTAATTAACTTCGCCAACTACAATACATCAACTTTGCAGCTTTCGATACATGTTTTAAGTTACTGTTATTCTTATAGCTTTTTTTTCAGAGCCATCAGGGTTTCCTTTGAAAGAAATGTCATCTGCCTCTTCTTCACTTTAGATAAACAATCGAATAGTTAGTTTTTTGCAACATTGTCAGCTGTCGTATTCATAAAGTATTGAAGTGCAAAACACTGAATTTTGAGATCTACCAATAAATATTTTAGAGTTCATATGCATATAATAGCTCAAATGACATAACCTGTGCTTAAATCTAGTCATTAAAATTGTTGGTTTTAATATCGTTTGAATCGTAAATAAACTTTTTTTGTAAGTATTAAAATATTTGAACGCCCAAATTAGTGAAATGTAGTCAGTGATATATAATCTTAGATCTAAAAGAGAAAACTAGAAAATCATTATACAATGTTCAAATGTTTTCTTAATTGTCTGCTATCAGTTTCATTGATCAGTTTTAAATAAAAATGCTTTTTTTTCTTCTGCATTCTAGGCCTGATCCGAGCGGGGCCACAGTGGCCTGGTGGTAAGGTTTCGGCTTCGGAACTGGAGGGTTTCAGGTTCGAGACTCGATTCTACCGAAGAACCGACGTGGGAGGGGGTCTCTTGCATGTTAAATCTGTCAGGCCAAACGTCCTCCCGTTGGTGTGGCAAGGGGGGGTGCTGCCAGTTCAGGTATCGTCCTCGTCATCTGACCATGGCTCAAAATTACGAGGTCAGTCCCGAAATAGCCCTCGTGTTGTTTTAAACGGGACGTTAATATAACTAAACTAAAGTCTGATCCGAGCCTTAAATGTTGAAACTTGTCTGCTCGTTCCACTATACAGCAATTTGGCAGGAAGTTCCCGATGTACTGTATTTGGCTGGCCTGGCAAAGTGCTTGTATCTAAAAATTTAGATAATCTGCTGCAATTTGAAACGAATTAAGCATTCATAGCTGGAAGCACGTTTATCTTAAAAATCACAACCGAATATCAATTTAATAGCCAAATTTCAGTCATCAGCCGCAATAAGAAAACTGCATATAATGAAACTGAAGGCCGTATAACTGGAAGGGAAATTTGATCAAAAGATTAGAGATCAAATCATCTATTAGAAACTAATACAAGCATTAAAGGAAGGAAATAATACAATAAGCCTTAAATCTACATTTAAATCAATTTCACTTCCAGATTTCTCGTCTTTTAGATGATTACGTTACAACCAATTTTTTCTCTGTGATGTAAAAGTCGCAATTTGGATAAGTAGATTTATGGATAAAAATAAAGTAAACTATCTTTAAAAATCATTGAGAAAGTTTAAACAGGAAATGCTGCTGTACAGTTTATAATGAATCGTTTTTTCTTTAAATGTTTCCCAACAGTTTAGGATGAATAGTTTTTCTTTAAATATACATTCAGCAGAGCTGTATGTTGAATAAAACTTGGAATTTTGTTAATATGATAATATACAAATGTTTCCTTGTGAATAAATTAAGGTACCGAAAAAAGTGAGTAATAATAATTCAATTTTTTTTCAATTCTTACTAGATTTCAGCTTGATTTATTGAGAATTGATATGATTTATATTTTAATCCTTTAAAGAATATTTGAACGACCAAAAGATATAATTATACATTGCAACCTTGGTTCAAAATTCTTAATTTCAACATACATAAATTATATCGAAATCAGTACTTAAGAACAAGACTTAAAATGTATTCGAATATTCAAAATTCAAAATTCTTTTACTAGAGAAAAAAAACATATTAATTGTAATTGCATAAACATAAAATATAATACATGATTCAATGAGCAGAAGGAAAATTTCTTACCAGTATTTTCAGTGACTATTTCATAGTCTATGTAGCCAAGTGATTGCATTAAACAGATCAAATAAAAGTTCTTACCTGATATTCCTTTGAAATCCTCTGGAGTATATTCTATTGACTAATATCATTTTTTAAATTTGCTATCGCAATTATTACTAAATTTGTAATAAAAGATAATAGCTTACCCAGAACCATTTGGATCCTCTGTTATAGAATTCGGACTGGTGTAGAAAGCCAAATCCATGGATGTCATCTGTAAAATGAAAATCCCTGATTAAACGACTTGAAGAAATTATTTAACCTTTGTAATAGCTATCAAATTATATTTTAGAGAAATCAAGACATCACGCATAAAATATTTTTTACGATTTGGGATTTGATGTATCAAAACTTCACATACAACTGTTTTATCGAAATTTCTTTTATTTTTATTTTTAATGTACTTTACTTTTACAAATATAATGCATGCAGCCTTGCATTAGATTTATGGTATATAGTATAGACAAATCTGATTGTTGCACCGTTATTCGCAACAAATCCATCCACTTCTCGTAAACGAATGATTCTGGTACTGACAGATCTATTCTTGCACGAGTGTGGCTTGGAAGAATTTATACAACTAAAATTTTCCTGAGCAAATGTTAAATGTATTTATGAATCAAGACTAGATATTTAGGTAAAGCATTCTAATATTATTCCCTTAGAATCCTTGAAACTGTTTTATGGAGACAAGAATAAGAAACAGGGCACTGTGGCAAAATTTAATTTTTTATACATAAACACGCACGGAGGTTATAAAATACAAACCCTTATATTTCTTCTCGCCTTTTACATGAATACATGGCTGTTTGTTTTTGTGGTAGGAAGTTATTTTTTGTTTGAAAGGTGTCAAGCGGAAAAATATGCATATTGCTTTGCTTTTTTCGAAAAGTGGTTATTATATTCAATGGAATTTTCGTAGATCAAATTATGTGTTATTAATATGAATTTTTGCCTTTTGTATTTTAAAAGTTACAAAATAAAATAATGAAATAACACATTTTAAAACTC
Source organism: Argiope trifasciata (assembly GCA_026543055.1). Lineage (NCBI taxonomy): Eukaryota > Metazoa > Arthropoda > Arachnida > Araneae > Araneidae > Argiope > Argiope trifasciata. Next base: position 2,488,281 of record JAPMOQ010006612.1, read on the forward strand.
CTATTTGTTTCCAAAATAGGCTGCTATTTTCTCGCAATATTTCAAACAAACGAAATTTGAATTTTGCTGTTTAAATGTTTGATGCCAGATACTTTAACCTTCGAACTTATATTAACTTTTGAAATGTAAGATTTTTTATAAGTTGTATTTACTGAAAGCTTCACATTCAATAGTTAATTTCAAAATTTCAAATTTTATCTGCATTTATGCTTAAATATCTTTTATATAATTTAGGGAAAAACAAGCACCCCCCCCCTCCTTAATTCCAAAGGGATTTATAGCTTTACCATGCTTAGGTGAGGCATGTCATTCTTTAAATCTTAAAAAGTCATTTGACATAGATTAAAGAAGAGAGAAAACAAAGCAAAAATTCAAAAAAAAAAAAAAAAACACCCCGGGAATTGCTATTTGTGATTGGACGTCGTATGAAGAAATCTAGTTTAAAGTGTATCAAAAGGTCACAAAAACAACTGAATTCTGTACTGCATTGACGTATTGGGATTCTCACTATGAACACGAGGTTGAAATGTTAGCCTGTTTTATTGTTTTGTTACAGTTAAAAAGGCTTCTGTACGCAGTAAATCTCATGTTTTGAAGGTTTACAAACACCTTTATTTAACTTGACATATTTCATGTTTCACTTCCTGGCATGCTATATTTTGGAATTTTACACTGTTGTACGTCTCTAATGAATAAAATTACTAACAGATTTACTAAAACGTACGTGTTGGTATTTTAATAAAAAAAATCTGGAGGTAAAAAAATCAAAGGCCTATAGGGATGAAATTAATACAATAAAAAGTGAAGTAGTGGCATTGAATAATGTAAAAAACGGAATTCTCAAAGGTTTTTAATAATCAAATATTTATATTATAAATGTAATTATACTGATATATGATATTAAATGACAATAAGTATATTTTTATCACTTCTTCACACCTTTATGATTTTAATTTTGTCTCGACTATTTCATTTGAAAAATAAACTTCTTTTTCTGCATTTTAGTAGAACAATAAAAATTTTGATTTTGAAAACAATTTAATTTTTTAAATTAAATATTTCAGAACGGGCAAATCGGGACAAAGGTGGGAATATATATCACACTTAAATATTCATAAATATTAATATCAAATCTTATGGCATTTCTAATAAATGATACTTTTTACTAAAGTTAATAAAATATTTATACAAACATTGAGTTGTCATTTATTATTTCCTTCCTGTTCAGCTCGGTTTGCATAGTTCTCTTTGTCCTTTTTTTGTAACATAGAACAGGTATTAATTTTAAATATTCTCTTCCAAGCCGTAATTCAAAAATTTAAGGCTTTCACATGTCAAGAACATACCACGTTGAAGAGATAATCTCCTGTTTCATTTTGTGGGACATGAACTTTGAACAATGTCAGTATATTTCAATAATAACCTTTTCAAATGTGAGAAAGTTAAAATAAAAACTTTTTAAAAATGGCGTGTTTATAAGCATACCTTAACCTGAGGTTACTTGGACTTAAAAACAAATGATTTAAAACTATCTTAGCTAGAAGTTAGAAATATATAAAGGCGTTCCAAAATATTTCAATCAGCATGGCAGAATTTATGAAGTATTTTCAACTTGAATGTGAAAAATAACAACAACCTAAATATTACTATGATAAAACACTCTTAAGTATTTTATAGTTAGATCTTAGATTAATATTTGAAACCACGCATATTTCAGTTACTTATATTATGGAAAATGTAGCTTGTCATTAAATAACTCTACTCAACATGTTATTCAGTTCTAATTTTTTTTGTCTTTATTATATATATATATATATATATATATATATATATTATACACACACATATATATATATGTGTGTGTGTGCATAATTAAAATGCTGGTTTATTTAAGTCCCTAAAATTTTAGAAAATATACCAAAAATAGTAAAGATTAGGTTAACAGCATAATTGATATTCTTAAGACTATCATTTGGAAATAAAAATAAATAAATATTCTCATTGGGAGATCTAAGTAATTCCGGGTTACAGTACTAAAATTTAGAATATATTTTTGGTATATTTCATATCTAATAATTGCAGAATTTTATAATCGATTTTTATCTAAAGGATGACAGAAGAATTGATTCGAAAATAAAGAAACCTAAGTGATTAACTAAAAATTAAATTTCTAAACCATTAAAATATCGTATTTTCACTGGGAACATACAACTATAAATAATTTAAACAAGTTAGTCAAGAGAATGTAAAAATGATATCAATTAGAATATATGTAAAATAATTCAAATTATCTGAATTGATTTTGTCAAAATAAAAACCTCATAGTGAATCTTAATCCTGAGTTCCTTTCGCTTGATTAATTGATTGACTGAATTTTAAAACTTTTAGCTGCAAAGATTGTCATCCCCTTATGACAAAGAGTTAGAGTTAATAAATATCTAAAAACTTCTGTGAACGAAGAAAGCGCTTATAAAAAACAGTTTCTCCAATTCACTGATTATATGAAATTCAAAAAACGTGTTATTGGCAAAAACAAGTAAAGAACTATTAAGAAATATTAATATAAGTAAATTAAGGAATGAATAATCACAACATCACGTCATTTCAAAGAAAGTATAAAAGCCCACAGGATTATTGATAGCAGACGGAAAAAAGAAAATCTCAGTTAAATAAATTTCGCAACCATGGATATTTCTAAAGATTTATATCTTCTACGACGATATAAATCAAGTAAATGATACTAGTTTTAAGACGCTAAATAAGAAATATTTTAACTGCCTGCTTGCATTCTATCCATCTGCAATTTTTACTGAATTATATCCTCGCTATTTTCCTGCAACATATGTATTTAGATGATGGATTATCTCAAAACCTGGGCAAGTATTCATCTTCCAAACTCAGTAATTGAAATAGCATTCACTCTCCAAGAAATAGGATTCGTTTGAGAGTGGGTTCAAAGACGTGATAGATTAAAATATCCTTGGTTGAGCACCATAATGTTCAGCATTCAAAAAGATAAGAATGGCTGATTGATGAATATAATTTACAAAAAGGTGAAGGATAAGGCTGTGCACAAGTTAAGCTCAGAATAATCCGGTTTCGGTGGTGTTTCCAGGAAGATTCCCTTTGACCTTCTGTTACAACTGTACTATTTTGTGTTATCTAAGAAAACTGACTACTGGAAATCTAACACCGCTATTTCTTATTGTCTTTAGAAAAGATAAAGCATTCCATGCACGTATTAAATAGTTAAAGCTTTAGAAAATTCTTGCTTTGATGTATTGGAAAGTGAGTATCTGGAATTTTTTTCTCGAGAAATGCCTTCATTGCACGAGGGATTTCCGGGTATGATCTAATATAGTCTACAACATTCGCTTAACCTGTTGTTAAACTTTTAACCTACTCAAGAAGGGAAGAATGGTATTTTCAACTTTATTTTCTGTAATGAATCAAGGTATTTTTCTGCCTTGAAGTGGCTTTTTAATGTTGGAAAATTTTAAAAACGATGATTCGTTATAGAGATTCGGTGAAATATGTTATATCTTGATGCTCTAATTTCCTTCAATTCATAATGGAATTCTATTCATTGAATAGATTTTAATTAAAAGAATTATTGTATAAGGAATAAAACAAGGCTGTAGAGAATATAATTCACAAAATTTCTTTTACTTTGCTATACAAGTTAAATATTACCTTTTATTTTTTTAGTTTTAAATCCGTTGCATAGAAGAAAATCAATTTTTAAAGTACAAACTTATTCAGGGTCGCCCATCAAACAAAAAGCAATTTCGTGCGGAAATACCTAAAATAATTGCAAAATTTCAAAATCCAATACGTTTTTAAATGGGAGTAATTATATGCTGCAATCTAAATTTCTTTAAACTTTTCAGTTGAAAAATTCTGTATAAAGACAGTAAAAAATATTTTTAGAGTATTGAAGGGTTCTTTGTTATATTTCAGAGCTCCTTTAAATCAACAATTCAATGCATCACTGGGCAAAGAGTTTAACATACTTTTAGCTTTCATAACCAATAAATTAAATAAAAATAATCTAATTTTCATTTAAGTGTTTAGCTTCTCGAAGCAATGCGAAATTAAATTCCTTGTATGATTGCTAAATAATTGCTGATTGTTTTACGCTTTACCTTTTATTTTCTCTTATTTATTTATTTAGCTCTGAAATAAAGATAAACTATTCAAAAGGAGATCAGAATAAAAATCCGTTGATTCATCCAAAGAGATTATGTAAACCTAATCGTATTCATCATACATCTTTTCCTTTCCCAGCAATCGAAAAAAAAAACCACAACAACAATAATACTCGCGCGCTTGCACTTAATTTCAATGTTATCAATAAAACGTATGCCATCTCATTTCAGAAACAATACAGTAAGAGAAATTGCTGTCTTCTGAAAAGGTCAGTGACCTTCTGGGGTATTCCATGACGAGAAATTAATTTGACTAAATCGAAATAGTAAGCAAATGAAATGAAGGAATGTAAGAATAAAGAAAAATAAGGACAGTTAATTTATCGTTACAATTTCTAGGCTGGATGTCGCGTAAATGTTTTTCACCTCTTGAGGAATTGATGTAGCTCCTGAATTGTGTTTACGGTGTATTAATTATCTCAGGAGTATGAACCAGGTGTCATGAAAGAACAATAATCTTATAAGAAGTTTGTCATTTGTCAATTCAAAATTAATGAAATTCTTGGGAGGAATCTTCGTTTCGAGCATTTTGTGTCCTCAGATTTTGCAAATTGGTGTAATCTTCTGTGATGTCCAGAACTAATTGAACAACTGAATTATTTTCTGAGAATTGCACTGAGCAGATTAGAACAACAATGGTTTGTGATGAGAGAAGGGATAGTAAATACAATAAAAATGGTACAATATCTTTTTTGAGGAGGCCGGCAGATATTCAAATTTCAGTTAATTTCATTTCTTAAGAAATGCGGTAAGTACGAAAGAATGTCAATGCCCTAGGTTCTATTTAATTTTACTACTTTTTTGGGGGGAGGGGGGATAGGCAAAATTCTCTAATTTCTCTATTTTCAACCAGGATCGAACCGACAGTTCATAAAATTTTTTTTATTTAATTATATTATATAGAGTTTAGACATTTTCAGAATTTGATATGTATTCTATTCTTATCTTAGTAATAATATATAGATTGATTTATACGTTTGATTAACATATAAAAAAAAAGAAATAGCTTATAATTCGATGCTAATGTAGCAATATGTTATGAATTATTAGTAATTTTCTTGATAAAACTTTGAAAAAGTTTTTTTGAGAGTGAAATTGATTATTTTCTCTTTTAAATATATTGGAAAATAATTTTTCATCGAAGATTGTTTAATTTATTCTGGCTCAAAAACCATGGTTTTGACTATACTTCGCCAAACAAAAGTCAAAAGATATTTCATCTTAGATTTTCTAATAATTTAAATGAAATAAAGGTGTTTTTTCCCCCCTCAAAAAAGTGTTTTTTGAAGAGATTATCATACTGAATTTTGCGTAATTTGAAGACAACGATGATTATTGAAATATAATTAAAAACGCGTGAAAGCATTATAACGTGAGATATGGGTATTTAAAAGCAATACAAAGTAATTTCATTTAACGATTTTAATCGTATATTTTTCATCTGATGGTTTTAATGGGTTTTAATGTTTTTTTATCAAATACTCTTTAATAGATTGATATATGAAGTTTTTACAATAATATTATTGTGCGTTTATGGAAAAAATAAACACTTCAGTTATTATTTTGATTAATGCGTGATAGTTGTTAATGACCTCTTACAACTATATTTTTATGACTTTAAACAATTATTTGATATGAATCGTGCATTCAGATTGCACCAATTATATACATGATGCAATAGGAATGCATGAGTAGTATAGTACGAGTGCTATAATTTCAAAATAGAATCTGATGATAATGATAAGTTCTGGAAATATTTCTTATCGTGGAAGATAGCTAAGAAACCCCTTTACTATTTTAGGTAATTAACATTTTAATTTCTGAATATAGAATTAATTTGAATTTCCGAATATACATTTACTTTTTGTAGATAAAAAGATTCAAATTACCTAGTGTAAAACATAAGCCGTAGGGATTAAAAATTTCAAACGAATTTAAAAAAATAGAGAAATATAATTATCTATTTCAGAGTAATCATTATAAATGAAACAAGAATTTATCAAAGTTCTTTTAAATATCAAGAATAGCTTTATAAAGCATGACACGTCCTTCTACAAATATTATGCCGTCCACTAAAAAGGTTCTTCCAGTGTCTCTGATGTACACAATACTAAATGCACAGAAATATTTATTAGGTCATGATTGTGAGAACTCTTGATTTGTTTATGTATGCATCCAAAATACGATTGCAAGAATTCTTCATCAGTATATTACCGATACTATATTTGTATGCAAGTTTCTTCAAAATAATTACATCAAATACAGATGATTGTAATATCCTTTTAAATAAAGCTAGGTAGAAAATAACTTTAATGCTTAGAAATAGGAAGCATAACGTTTTGTCTGAACACGCAATAATTAGCTTATTTTCTTTTTTCTATTTCACTGTCTATTTTATTAGAAGCATTTTCTATGTATACCTGCGATTTGATCAAGGTTGCATGTAAAGGAAGTGACAAGAAAGAATCTACAACACATCCCAATAAAATGAAAACCCAAGAAGAATTTTAAAAAGATTTAGATAGCTGTATGAAAAATATACATAAGCTATCAACACGCATCAGTAGTTGAGAACATGTGAAACGTCAATTATTAAGCATGCAAATAAAATTTAAACTCCTTTTTTGTATTGTATTCCATTTTTTTTTATTCCCATCATGGTTCAGACTTACTAATAATAATCTATTATCTGCACCCATTTATTCCTATCTTGTTACAGCTATATGCTGTCGGTGTGTAAATTGTTTTAAATAATCTTATCTAGTGCTTTCGCTTTCATTCATATTTTTTAAAGAGCAGAAACATTGATCCGAATGATTATCCAATGGTGAGAAAGATAATCAGTTATGAGCATGCAAATGTCACTCGCTTATGAACGACATAAAATCAATGTGTTTATATATATATATATATATATATATATATATATATAACATTACTTAGGACAAATTATACTTGAAATGGCATGAAATGCCAATAAGTCTATCTTTGCAGTTTGTTCAAGGAAGCCTCAAAACTGCTTACGGCTTACGTGCGAATGAAGCAATATATATTTATTTTAAATATGAACGTATTATTTTATTACTTGCGAAACCAAATTTTACTTTCTCGGATTCTACCTATTAATTATCATAGAAAAATAGAACTCACTTCTTCGAAAAATAATTTTTGTTGTTTTATTCTTGAATTTTAACTTGTTTCAATTGTGATAAACAATGACAGAGAAGTTTATGAAGGTCAAAAGTACTTCCACGAAACTGAGGTTTGGGTTCTCCCCCCACATTCTCTATATAAATCTGATATCCTGGAACACACAAGAGTTTTCTCTTCATACTTGCGTGACAGCAATATTTGCGAAATGTAATGCATAGAAATGTTTAGAAAAATGCATAGAAAAGAAGATAGATTTAAAAAAATTGTTTTTTGATTTGAAAATAATATATATATATATATATATATATATATATATATATATGAAGCAAAATGTGTAAATAAATACCTTTTCAACATCATCACTAGGTGTAAAAAGAACAGGTGGTTTCAGAAGGTCGCTCATGGAGTAGAATTCTGACCTATCGCAGGGTAAATGAAACATCTCATCAAGTTTTTTTCTTCCAGGAAATGTCACAGATGCTTCTCCTCCTGCAAAAAAGAATGAAACGGAGTTTCTATAATTCCACATCAAACGAATTATTAAAGTTATTTATCATTTTCAATAAAAGGATTTTTAAACATAACCATCTGATTTACCGAATTTGCTTCTTCCTTTTGATTTTTTAAAATTGATGTTTTCATTTATATCGATATATGTTTATTTATTTCTATGTATTATTGCTTTTTTCTACCGGACTTCGAGAGTCTAACAGAAGCGCATAAGTGTTCAAAAATGATAATAGTAATAATAATAGAACGTGGAAATTTCCGTTTGTTAAACTAACAACAGAATTTGATAATATATATCGTAGATAAACTCATCATCTCTATTATATTAAAGTGTATTTCTTGGAAAGCTATGCATAGCAAAATAAACGAAATTTTGATGCGGCAACTGAAACCGCCGGCGACATATGGCATTTTGAGTCAACAAACAATTACATAACGTATACAAAAATTTGAGAGCAGATGTGGCGAATCTATGCAAGTGAATAGCACTAATAAAATGTTTTGGCAAATTCAACATAAATATTTTGATACAACAGCGTTGATATACATGTTTCCATACATTGTACTTACGTAAAAAATTCACCATGCTAACGAAAGTTTTGTATATATATTAAATAAACTTGTGGAAATGTGAAAAGAGAACGTTAACTGATGCATAAAATTCCTCTCTTTTAAAAGGGCAATGCTTAAACTTGATAAATATATACTAATATTATAAATGTGAAAGTTTGGATGGACGTTTGTTACTCCATCACTCCAGAACGGCTGAACAGAATTGGATGAAATTTAGCACAAAGATAGATTATAGTCAGGAATAAAACAAATGTTACATTTTATTCCGGTGAATTGAGTGGTTAATTTTTTACTAACTAAAAACTACCTTTTGCGCCAAAAAGCTGAGACCAAATCCCACCAAAGATAAATAAGGCTCCAGTTTTTTTCCCCCAACAGAGTTGAGGTTAGGCTTAGCAGAATTTTGACCGATTATTTATTTTCTTTGTGCTTGATGTATTTAAAATCAAAAGTTGTTAATAAATCAATCTTTCGGATTCCTTCTGAAGTACTTTTAAATTAAAAGAAAACAGAATAAAGGAAATAAATTTCTAAGGTTCATTGCATTACCAGATCTGGCATAGACATGTGCATTACGCCAACTGGCGTTGAAAGTTCGCGCGTGATTGTTGAGATATCAACTGTGTTTGCGCGTGTTGACAACTGTGTTTTCATTTAAACTAAAAGTTTACGTGTATAACACTGTTGTCGCTATGTCGATCTCGATCAATAATTAAAATGGATTTGACTTGATTTTAAAGAAATACGGACGATTTGCTGTTTTGTTTTATTTTGGGTATATAATGTAAATAAATTGTTTTCACGTTAGTTGTGTGTTTTTGTCATTAAATTGTATTTACGTTATATATTTTTCGTATATGCTTATACTTTTAAATGTATCGTTTTTAGGTTAGGCTTAATTTTTTTGATTTGTCCTTATTTGATAGTTTTTCGTACATATACATCAACATTTCTACCCGAATAGAGTCGCGGGCAATAGCTAGTTATATTTAATTAGAAAATATATACATATATTCTTCGATCGGTATAAAAAAGATGCATCATTTTGCAGTATAAATGCATATAAACCTATGAAAAACATAAAATTAATTATGACCAAGAGAAATTATAAGCCTTTTCTTTTAACTTAGAGAATTATTACAATTTTGTTCAAATTTTTACGTTAATATGACATGATTTTTTTTAAAAAAATGCAAACTGCAACTTTCATACTTTCAGATTTAATTCTGCTAGGTAAAAAAAATATTTGCCTTTCTTATTAAGAACATTTATTTAACTATCAATAACGAATGTTTTGAATCTGAGTTTAGAATGAGAGTATTAAAACTTAAAACAAATAAAGTACGTCAACTAAATATTTGATGAAGCAATTTTAAGATTACAGAAATTTTCATTGCATTTTTTATGCTTTCAAAACGAATGAATGTACGTAACAAATGTTATGTATGCTCTGTTTGCAAAAACGAAATAACATTAATCCAAGATTATTTCCTTTGTAATTTTTGTATTTAAATCGAATCAAGTGCTCACTATTATTAATTAATGAATAGAAAATTCTTCAAAAGTTACAAATTACTTTGTTTAAAAGGAAAATTTTTTGAGGTGCATTATATGGAAACCTAATGCAACAAAAATGGGATCAAGCACTATTTTTTGAATTACTACATTTTGTTGCTTCTCAAAACTAAAGTTTTCAATTTTGAGAAAACGAAATCCCAAACGAGTACTGTTGTAAAAAACATATAGCATATTTATTAGTATATTTATTTATGTTCTTAGTCAATAAAAGTGAATATAAACATTAGGAAAAAATAAATTAAGAAAAAAAGCATAAACGAACATAGAAATGCATACCTTTTTCCTCAGAAGCCATAATAATTTAAAATGAGTTTAAGCAAAAATGTCTACAGTCTTAATGCTATAAAGGTCGTGAAAAGATAAAAAGACACGTATACTTCAAAAGCTGAGCAAATTTCAGCTGATAGATTTAGAGCAACTAATAGAATTATCTATTTGTTACTGTAGCAAATAAAATTATCTACAACGGTTCTAGAAGATGGACCTTTGACCGAGCGATGTTGCTTAATGCATCAAATTTAACAGAAAGGAAATCCTGTGTTATGTTAGTATATTAACTCATATAGTTATTCATATACTAACAGTTTTGGATGAATGTGACTTTTATTTTTATCGAAACAAAATATTTCCTTGAAAAACCCGATTGCAAAATGTTGGGAGATTTTAAGAAATACGACGACGATTGATTTTTTTTTGTCACCTCGCCTACTCTTATATTTTCTTTTATTTATGATTTCAAACTGTGATGGTAATGTAGAATCTAAAAAACAACATCTGATACCTATTTTGAAAATGAATTTCAGATTTTAAATTATAATCAGATGATACGAACGACAAATGAGCTATTATTAACTCTTCAAAATCCTGTTGCAGAATAAGTACTACTTTTCCACATATTTAATATGTAGAGCCCACCATCGTTTTGAGGATTTTTGATTTTTTTTTAATTACTGGCAGGCAATTTGCGTCTTTCATAAAGAGAAGTGAAAGAAACATTCATTAATCAAGCATCTTATTTGGAAGTTTCATAAATAGAGTTAAAACTTTCAAACTTATTTCATGTTACAATGTTTCAATATTTTAATCCAACCTTCTTCGATGCGATGTTAATGTAGATTAAAATTTTATTTTCGCTCACTTTGATTTAAACAATACTCCATGCTTTTAAGTAAATCTCACGCGTGTGCAACTTGTTGAAAAGCCCGTAAATAAGTGAGGAAATAATTAGAAATATCAAAAGATTTCATTTGCTGAGTTATTTTTGTCACGATGGCTCATCAAAGTTTTATAGAAGGGTGGAAAATGAACGTCTCATTAGAGATCTGAACGTAGAAGTGAATGTAGCCCTGGAATGTTGAGGTTAATGTGGTTTAACCTCTATTTGTTAAGCAGGCGTTTTACTCATAAAGTGGAAAATTCGACTGCAGGCAGAACAGAATTTCTGCAACCACATCAAAGGTCAGCCCATAGTCCACTCCAGATTTCTGATAACAAAATAAAGTGTTTTTGATAAGATGCTGGCTTTTGTCGCTGATTTTCCGCCCTTAAAAATTCAGTTTTCTGTTTAGAAGAAAGAAATGTTGAAAGTGTCAGAGAAAACGTGTAAGACTTCATTCAAAGCTGCGTGAAGCCTTTTAAAGCAAAGTTAGGCAATTAAGGGGTTATTAGTGGGAGAATTTTGGTGGATAAAATCGAGAATAGACTAACTTAAAAGCCAATTTAATCTTTCAATATGGCACGATTTTTTTAGAAACGCTAGCCACCTTTTTCTGAGCACGAGTTATTTTTGTTACCAAAGCTTAAATCTAAATCTAAAGGGCCAAAAGGGGAAATGAAAAGGCGGTCACGGTTCTGTTTTGAGTACACACATTCTCAAAGAAAGGAAAAAATTGACGTAGCATCAAAGCGTATGCGTATTATCTCGGATGATCAGTGGCTGATTTGTGGTTTCAAAACATAATTAACTTTATTTACGAGTTTTAGTTGCAATTATTAATGTTCTAAAAAAGGGTATGAAAATATATTTCACTCCAAGACCCTTGACTGGTGGATTGCCAGGAACTTTCCACTTATTTTATAAGGGTGAATTATATGCGTAAAAGGAGGAAGAGAAAATAGAATCTTGAGTACTGGTTATCTGGAATATATATTTCAGAATAGAGGATCGTTTCAAATTATTTTTGAAAATAGTGTAAGTCACTCAATATACTTGCGAGTAAAACCTATCTCAAGCAAGAATTCTGCTTTTCTGGAAGGGCTAACTTTTTTCATTATCTGCAGAAGCAAAACTTTTTTCAGATATCTTAATGAATATTAGATTTTTTTACGGGCATACGATAACATCATCTAACAAAGTTCAATAAACAAATTAATATTAGAGCTGTATAAAAATGATTTTGAACGAGTCCTTTCTCTTTTTTTCTAAATTGACTTCCTCCCTTCCAATAGCAGAAATGAAAGCTCTTTCAGTTAGCTGGACAGAATTATGTAAGATTTTTATTCAATGAAACGACAACACCTTCTAACGAATTTTAATCTGGAAAAAATCTTATTTTAACAGCTAATTGAGTTCCAACTTAATAATCATGAAAAAATTTAATTAATATAACATTCTTAACTAACATAATCAAAGCAGTAGCAGCAACAATTTCTCAATTAATCTTTTGAATTGCATTTTTTACTCAATAGACAAATTTTAATGAAAAAAAAAAAAAGAATCTGCCACTTTCATTATTACATTCATCTATCGTTTAAAAAAGAAAATAACCCTCGCGTACAGTAATTATACGATACCAACAATCAGCAATAAGTAAACACAACGCACTTTCGTCGGAGAAAATCACCACATTTTACCTCACGTTTCACATCATAAATTTTTAAACCAGGATTTTCTTTCACTCCATTTAAATGTATGTGGTAACCTTTTGAACCGAGATTATACAACACCTGTAGGCTGTCATTATCTAGTATTCATCTCAAGATGCAAATAACAGGAAACCATTATAGACTTCACTTAAAGGACGTAGAAGGGATTAGATTCGCTCATTTCATCCAGTGAAATTAATAAAAGTGGAGTATTGTCACTTTTAGACAAGCAAGTGAAAGCTGATGTATTGCCTGCATCTTTAATGTCCCCATTCTAAACAATGACACTTAATCAATAGACGAAACATGCAGTACAGTCAATTAAGAAAAAGCAAGAAAACTAAAGGTTGGTAAATAATAGGAACTCATAAGGGCAAGAGACTAACTGGATAATACGATAAGGCTTTCAGAGCGTTAGTTGTTTGTTTTTACACCGTGACTTTGCTTTTTTGTTTTCTATTTCTAATCGCTAATTGTGGAGGTTTTCGTGAAGTTGAAATTGACGTGTCCATCAAAGGTGTCCTCATTTTTATACCTAATGTATAGAACATCCATTTTGAATTCGACCTCAATCTTATTGCCTGCAAGCGAAGAACCCACAGAAGATTCAGATAGTTAAAGTAAAGGGAAGTAAGCATAAAAAAAGGTTCTAAAAACAAAAGGAGAGTTTGATAATCAGTGGAACCTCATTTGTGATTATACACAACGGTGAGATCTTTTTTTTAAAAAAATTAATGAATGATCACAGATGGCTTAGTCTAGAGAATGGGAAATATATTGCTTTGAATATATGTTTTTAATTTTTACTTTCGTATGTGAAAGAAAAGTTATGAATAAACAAAACTCATGCCATTGGTAACTTGGCTGAAAATAAATTGTTTTACGATAAAGATATGAGGTAATCATGCGTTAAATGACGATAGCTTAAAGAATCTACATTAGTTTTTCTACAAAGCTTGCTAAATAGTCTGATAATGCTGATTAGAGGCTAATCGCGAAGTAAAACATTCCTAAAAATAAATCACATGCCAAACTGTGGCATTTGAGGCAGGCATTGTAATCTTGAACCTCGATCAATTGACAAGGATGACACCTGAACTGGTAATCAATCTCCAAACTTCTTAATCACATCAGCGGCATGATGTTTGTCCCCAACGGATTTAAAGGGCACTAGACGCGCTTTCATTGCGTTTCTAAGCCGGAACCGAATTTCTAAATTTACCTTTCCGACACCGAAACCGAGACCTTACCACCAGACCACCAAGGTTCAAAAGAGACTCGTAAAAGGGTTCCTAAAAGCTGGAGATATCTATGATCATAGCTAGATTCATAATTATATCATTGCCTGCTTGAAATTAGTTCATTTTTTTTCATGCTATTTTTTTGTCCGAAAAAAATTGAATTTTGGTCCACTATTTTCCATAAGTAATCAGTAGAATAACAAATCTTACCATTTACTTATGCGTATACAGATTTGAATAAATAGTACGCAGAACTTGTATAAGTATCAGGTCAAACTATTACAACCGACTTTTTATTCATAAAACCAAAATTATTGTTGGTCACCAATATGGTTACCAAGACACGAGTTACTTAAAAATGTGATATCAGTACTAAATTTCAATTTGTTTAAAACTTTTCCTTTTCCTAAACTGATAAAATAATATAAATAAAATATTTATAATTTCAAATTCCCAATGAATTATCATACGATTTCTTTTTAATTAATTCTTTCTTCAAAATACCCAGGCTCTAGTTCGTTATGTCATTTTTTAAGGAATATATAATCTCTGTAACATGATTTAAAACAACAATTTGAATAACGTCAAAATCCAAATAAATAGTCATGTGATTTTTTTATACAAAGAATTCTGCATTTTAAAAGGCTTAGAGTTTGGCGTATTATTATTTTTTTATAACATGGATACAAGGAAACAAGAAAATAAAATATCAACCAGCTCCCAATAATTAATACCAAAAAAATCGTGAATAGTAAAAAAGTTTTGACAAATTAAAATTTTCTAAACAAATTTCAAACCATTTATTTTCAAATTAAAAAAGAATAAAATTTTTTAAAAAGTTACTTGCACGTAATTTATATTTCCCACTGAAAAGATTATTTTTGTGATGTGATCTAAAACTGCAGTAATATATTTTTTGTTCATTTTTGCATCTTTTTACTTATGAATAAATCAATACATATATGTAATATTTAATAGATATTAAATAATTCTTTATTGGAAATTTTTAAAAAATAAAAGAAATGAATGCCGTTATTTAATTGAAAATTTTCAATAATTATTTTCAGAGAAACCTGTGAATAGACTGGATATTATCAAACTGCTAAATCACTCTTTTCAGATTAAAAGAAAGAATAAAAATAATATTTCCTAAATTGTTGCAACTTTTAGGGTATTATAATCAATAAATTTTATTTAAAAAATGCAATTGTTCTTTAAAAGAAAACTCCTCTCACTGAAAAGAATTTATTATGTCAATAAATAATCCCAATATAGTTCATATCACACATCTTTTCTGCAAGAACTTAAAAAGAAAATTTTCAATCATTACTAACCAGAGAAAACTGCGAATAGATTGGTCCTATTAAAATTTTTAAATTCCTCTGTTAAAAACAGTATTTCCTCAATAATTGCACTTTTAGTGTATTATAATCACTAAACTTTATAAAAAATGTAAATAATTTTTTTAAAGAAATCTGCCCGCAGTTAAAAGATTTTATCTCGTGAATAAAAAATCACAACATAGCTCATATCACACATCTTCCATGAAAGAACTTAACAGATATTACCGTTACGAATGAACCATTAATTACTCCTGGATTATTCATTTTTCTCCAGGGCAAAACAGGTTGTTTCTTTTCTGTCTAAAAGGACGTGAATTTTAAAGATAATTAGCCAATGAAAAGTAGGGAAGTTCATAGGTTGAGGGTTGAGTTGGTTTGTGTTGACTCGAACCAGGTAGAGTCGCAAAAACAAACTTTTATGTGATGCTTCCTAATGGAAATGTTTCGTGAAGCTTCAAGAGAAAACACCCCGAAAGCTCTCAATATTCATTAAATAGAGGCTGTTTAATTATCTACTTTTTACTTACTGTATGAGCAGAAATGCTGAATTTATGGTTTTGAAGTCATGTTTGAAA
Organism: Argiope trifasciata; assembly: GCA_026543055.1. Lineage (NCBI taxonomy): Eukaryota > Metazoa > Arthropoda > Arachnida > Araneae > Araneidae > Argiope > Argiope trifasciata. Next base: position 2,504,327 of record JAPMOQ010006612.1, read on the forward strand.
TGAAGCTCCAAGAAAAATAATCAGCTTCAAAATAAAAGGGAGAGTGACGATTACGTTTACACAAATTATTGCAACGCTTTTGGAAATCTTTTATAGTAACTTTTGAAACTTCTAAAAAAACTGAGTTTTAGAAGGAGACACAGCTACATTGGTAGAAACTTAATTTCTACAAATGCTTCCATTAGTTAATAAAGATGTCTTTATTATGTCCGTTATTATAATAAGTTAGAGCTGTTTTGAATATTGCTTATCCAGAGTGTCCTGCGATTTTTATAACATGGATTTTTGAAAAAAAAATTCATTTAGTACTCCAATGGAGTTATAAATAAACTCGAATAGAATATGTTAGTATATCAAGTTTTTTTATTAATATTGAAAAGTAAGAGTTTTGGTTTTAAAAGTTACCCTAGCTCATTCTTTTATAGCAAGCATCAAACATAGTGAAAAAGAAGAGCATCTGATAAAAATTATTATTTCTTTTTTTAAGAATCTTTTACGTCAATTTGAAATCTAATACTTTGTTAATCATTTCTATCATTCATTTATCAATGAAAAATAAATGTAGTAACTTAAACTTATTTTTATAAATAATTATTTAAATTACAATTAATTTTAATATTTAAAATATTTAAATTAAATGGTGAATATTGAATATAATAATTATTTATAATTTAATTCAAATATTAAATATAATAATTATTTATTATCTATAGATTAATTCATATTAATCTATAGATACTTTTTCACTATGTTATAAAGCCTTATTAACATTTTTCTCTGTAAAAAGAAAGAGTTTTCATTAAAAGAAAAAAAAAGAGTGGGAAATGATTGGAAATATTTGAAAATTTAAATAATTTTCAATTGAAAGCAATAAATTGTTAATTTTGTGAACAGTTTAAAGTTTAAATTACTATGCTAATTAAATAAATTTAAAATAGAATAAAATAGTCTTTTGCTGAGCTTTAAATATTGAAAAAATATTTAGAGTTGTTATTTTTAGGATATAATAATTCAGATTGTTGAATTTTTTAGGTCAGAATATACGGAAACTGCTCTATGAAACACGCTGTAGTATTTTTGCTATTGTGCTTTAGATCTATTATTCGCGATAAGCGTCTATTCATAAGCGTCTAAAAAGAGCAAAAGATAAAAGATAAGCGCCTAATGAGTTTAGTAAATCCTCAGATTGATTTACTAAAGTCGAATCAACCTAATTATTGTACTAATTGTTCGAAATCGATTTAGAAGTTTTTAGCCATACAATTTGGGTTGAAAATTTAAAATATATCAACACTGACAGTAAGTAAAATAAAATAAAATTATCTGCTTTATATTTTTTTCTACTTAGAAAAGAGTGAACACAGTCCAATAAAGAATGCGCAAACTCTATTTTTGTTGTCATCGAGCATTAAATTTATTACGTACCACACGCATAATAAATTAACAATAACAAATCTTGAAATTTATTTTCAACTTACCAGCAGCATTGCTTAGTTTTCTTTTGGCCGCCCTGCGTTCCTCATCTCGTGTTTTTCTTTCAGCTCCCTATGAGGAAGAAAAAACAAGAATTCTTAAACATGATCCGATACAACTATATTATAGAGCATGAATATCATCAGAAAGATTAAACACACGATGGAGCGGAACATTTTCCCCTCATAGCATATTCATGACTTTTCAAAAGACATAAATAACAATGCTGTGATACGAGCAGAAATTTACTGTGGATTGCATGGTTGATGTTAGAAGTATAGTTACAAATAATTAATACACAAAAAGAAGTTATCCCATGCAAACAATAAATATCATGCACGCGCAGTGATTTATTTGTTAAGAATCATATGTGCATCATTGCGATCTATACAATTATATTTTTTTACTCATACAAATGATTCGCAATGCATATGTATGAATCGATGTAAAAAGGACATATGCCATTTATATGAATTTAATAATGCTAAAAATAAACATTTGCAATCGTATTCCGGAGTTATATGTGGCATCGAATGTAATATTTCTTTCGGTCCAAAGAAGACAGTAAATGGTAATTCATGTGGCTTACTTTAGATTATCTCAAGAAGGATAGTCATTAATAAATTCAAGAGCATGCTTTTCTAATGTATATCATGAGCTGCTAAACAAATACAGATTGCTATTGAATTCAACTGCAATCATCTGTCTTGTTTTATCTGCAGACTATTGGATTAGATTATTTTCCTTTGACTCTGCGAACATTCTTGAATTCTTAGAGTTATATACTTAGATGAAGTATGTTTCTTCGGTGTACGTAAGCCCAATTTCCAATCATTGTTAATTTAAGAATAAGAATTGAAGACGTATAAGATTAATTTTCTGACGAAGTTTATTACAGCTGTTTGGAACAATTTTTAATTTTGTTTGTTTTATTTTTTACTTAAAAAATACAAGTTCGTCATCATTTTTGCGATTCCAATGAGCTAGACTGTGTATGATTTAATACGCATGTATAAATGAATTGATATTATAAAATATAAAACCATTTGTAAACAATAAAAGTCTGTAATTTTACAAATTAAGAAATTAGTGTTAAGTTTCTTCTATTTTCGAGCTTCCAACTGAGCACTAAATTACAAATTTAGGTAACATAAAATTTCGGAGATATAACTTTTGTTTTTCATATTTAAAAATGCATATTTCAGTACTCCCTATAAATACAAAAATGCTTCATTTAAAGTTAAAGTATTATGGAAGAAGATGCATATCAGAAATAAACCAAATAAATATACCATATAGGAAAAACAATATGCATCGGGTATTTTTACGAAGTTTTTGAATTAGTAAAGGGAAAATTCTAAAATTTAAGCTAATGTCAGTTGAATAAATTATAATAAAATTTGATAGGTTAAGAAAGAAGAAAATTTAAAATGTGTATACGTAACAATGAATGTGTCTGAGATTTAAAAATATGTTCCTAAGATATCGTTTGGCAGCTTTGCAAAATTCAGTGATATTTTTGTTTGTGCTAAAAAGTTACTGCAGAAACATTTAAAGAATAGCTAAAAGGAAACTGCAAGGAATTTCGTAAAAAAGTGTGCTGAAGGTAACTGCCTACACATTTCATACACACAAAAAAGGCTACCAAAAAGTCACACCGCATACACTTTATAATAAAGTGTGCACACTGTGAAGTGTGAATATGTGTTGTCTTAAAATAGGATGTTGAAAATGCAATGCATTTGCATTTAAACAAATATCACTAAAAAGGTGCTTTAATATCTTAAAAATGGTCTCTAATGATAATTTAATTAAATATTTTCTGCCAATAAATTGTTCTAAGAACTAAACAGTTCCGCTGAGCACATTTGGTAAGTTCATAATAAATGTCAGGAAAAGAGACAAGTATATTTTTAATGTCTAGGTGACCTTGACAATTGAATTGCCTTCAGAACAGTTTGTGGATGGATTGTAAGGTTAAAAACACATCGAATGCCGAGGAAGACATAGTACCCGAACCGAGTGCATTTATATGCAGGGCACAGGCCAAAAAGAAGAGGAAGAAAAAGGGAAAAAAAGAAAGAAAAAGCATTTAAGAGGTTATTTGAAATAAACGCCCACAGTCTGTTCCTGGCTTTTGACTTATTTAGTAACCGCAGATATTTCTTTTCATTTTCACTATTGTTGCTTGTCTCACGATTGGGTTTGTTTCGAAGACATCAGCAGACCTTTAGTATTCTCAGAAAGTGGAATAATGCATCTAGTGGCTTGAGCCTTCCTCTTCCACAATCAAAAAGAAGTAAAATGTTATTTCTTTAAAGGAAAACTCGGCCGTATCTCTTCCGCGACTAATCATAAATTTGTGAATGTATGTATTAGACTTCAAAAGCGTCTAAGCAGATCTGTCCTATAAAAATTCCTGATGCCGCTTGTGTTACATGTGACTTGCTTTAAATTTTAAGATTTAATGCATCGTTTCACACAAGTCTATTGTTATGATGATAGATTTTTTATATATCGTAACAATTTACATGTGGTTATAAAAATGTTTTGTAAAATTTTGAAAGTATCTGAGTTCATTAATCCCAGTTTCCAAGAGCATTTCCTTCCTTGTTTCTTGAGAAGAGTACGAAACATGTACAAAAATTTAGGAAGTCGAATAAAGGAAGAATTATATTCTAAAGTTATTGTTTGCATTAAAATGATCAAACCACGTTAGTATGTTTTGTTCTTTTTAACGCAATAAATACTAACGAATTAAAAGAGAGAGAGAGAGAGAATAAAGGTTGTTTTCTTGCAGTAATTAATTATTAAATGATAATTTTTCAAACGAGAAAAAAGTTAATAGTATGTTAAAATCAACAGGTATAATCACTTTTAAAATAAAATAAAGAAACCAAAAAGAGCTTTAAAATAATTATCTAAGTGTAACAAAGTTACAATATTTCATTCCACACCTATCTGTTAAGTTGGTACTTATATACAATAAACACCAATTTCTTTTTTGCTAAAAACAAAATTGGAAATAAATTTTTAGGTTATTCTGCGTTTTAAAGAATTTTTCTTCTTGCAATATAATTTGTGTTTGATTTTTAAACCATTACCACATAGATTTCGTGCAATTTCATAAAGGGTCGTAATTCTAATAAATCACAAAAATTCTTTCTTCTAGTATTTTCACAGAAGGCTCTTGATTTGTTGTTTGAGATAATTTTATAATTCTTAAATAATAATATTTAGATATTATCAAAAATTATTTCAGAATTTATTGATAATTAATGCGGTTTAGACATGATGAATCAGTAGCATTTTTAACTCTTAAATGATAATATTTAGAAATGGCCGAAAATCGATTCGAAATTCCTCGATAATGAGCGAGGATGAATCATGATGAATCAGTAACATTTCTCTAAAGGATTGTGAAGGATTTAAGAATGAATAAGAGATTTACTGCAAGTCTATAAATCTCTGAAGAAAAATAAATAATTCAATTTTTAATAAAAGATGAAAATTTCTTTCTCATCTGGCAATGAAATAGTTATCATTTTCAGTAGGTGATGTTGAAAATTATTTCTTGAAATGCAGACTCATTTCACTCATTTCTTTATAATTTAGAAATTATTAACTACCTAAATATTGCATGATGATGAATGATAAATCCATTGTGCAATTGTTTCCTATTTCAAATGATTTTTCTTTTGCAAAATACCATGTTGCACTTGGTGGTTTCCATTTTTTAAAAGGTTTTTATTTCTTAGAGAATCGTGTTTTCCAAGAAAAAATAGGTTAAATTAAAAGGCAATGTAAGTTTTTCTGTAAAGATTTTATAGAAAGATTCAAAGCAATGGCAGATTCTGAAATTCTTAAGATAATTATAAATAAAAAGAGATTAAAAACAAGTTTCATTCTAATTTGTTTTTTAATCTTGCACTTCGTCGAGAATTAGCTCTGCTTGCGCTAAAGCAGTTGCAAAAATTTTCAAAACAATAATTGCCAAGCATATTTTAAGAAAATAATAATTGAGAATTTTGTCTAAAACAAAAATTATAATAATATGTAAATTATATTTTGGAATATTTTCGTATTCCAGAATTTAGGGAATCGTGCTGCTTGTAGAAAAAAAGCAGATATTGTTAACTGTAATTATTTAATTGTAATTGTTAACAACCCATTTTTGATAATTGTTTAGTAATTTATTTTTGAATCAGTGAAAAATTTCGGATATTTTTTAAAAGATTAAGAGTTGAACTTAATTTAAAACATTTTATATTAACTCTTCTTCATAATACATAAATTTCGTTGAAAAACAAAATTTGCAAATGTTGAGGAAATTATTTTTAGGAATGATATTTCTTTTAAATTCAAGAATTTAATGAGTCGTTATACGTGTATCAGAAACGCGCATATCGTTATTTTTTAACGTATAAAAGCCATTACTCACTATTCTGTGATTCAAAAATTACCCCCAATAATTTCGAAAGGCCCTGAAGGTCAGCTGAGGTTATAAATAGGATCACATGAATGATGTTAAATGAGCGGGTTGGGTCCAAATAAAGTAGGGTAAAACGATCTCAAAGAAAGGGTAAATTGCTCTCATTCTACTGGACACTTAAAATTTCAGGTATAAGAAAAGAAAATGGTGCTTGTGAAGAATTCAGTGGTTTCCACCCCTTTTGTCACTTAATCGATTATCTTCTCTTTTTTGAGCTCCCTGTCGTGTTAAATTGAGATAATTGAGAAAGAAAATTTGAGTAACCACCTCATCATGTGAGTTTCTCTGCAACAACAATGGGCAACAGAGTCTACTTTTCCACGTCCCCCCCATTTCATGTAGGCTTTATTAAGTTTCTTTGAAAAATCGCGTTGAAGTTGGAAAGAGGGTGGGAAGAGTCGATTTTGATGAAGCAATCCTAAAAGGTTGGACATCTCACTTGCTAATTTGAAAGAACAACGCTACGCGAGGAGGGCGGGAACTTTAATTGAAAGACACGATCCTAAAAAAAGGGATTTTTTTTAGGGTGATGTAACGTAAAATTATGACTCAATATTTTAATGCATTGTTTGAGATGGTTACCGTATGAAGACAAAAGTGATAGTAGGGAAAATAAAAGCATTGCTCAATAGCTAATCTTATCAAGGTCCTTTATTTTGAACTGTGGTATTGTTTAGAACTTTTAGTGTGCTGTTATCAGCGTAAGAACAGAAGAATCAGATGCTGTTTCTGAAGAATTATGCTTTTAGTTAACTGAGTAAGCTTTTCATTTTTCTGTTACTTTGTCAAATAAAGCCATTTTCGAACACTTTGTCTTCGGCATTTCTAAACGAATATACTTGTAAAAGGAAATTCATGGTAATTGGTTCTGAATTTGCGATTTTGCGTAAGGAATTCTTTCTTTAAGTGACCTTTATTGTAATAAAACGTTTTTGAGAATCTTTAAAATTTCGGAACAAATATATTGACAAACAAAAATTGTAATTGAAACGGTTTTAAAACTATTTCTTTAAGAGTATTAAAGCGAGTTTTTGTGATAAATAAAAACAAGTAACTTCGTTACTTGAATCATTACTGAATTTAAAAAAATATATATTATTTAGCAGTATATATTAGGAGAAAGAGTAATTAAATCATCCGCCCAAGAACCATAGCAAGTTTAGACATAAAAATTATCATTTTAAGTGATTTAATCAATCAGATGAAAATTTGGCTTTAAAAAATTTCAAATTTCTCTCAGTGCTTTAAAGCAATTTTTCTTTAAAAAATAATAAATGACTTTGTTGCATCTAAACATTGTTAAGTATCACGAAATTCATTCGATGGCGTATCTAAGAATAAGGAGCTTGGTTTGGTTTGGTTTAGTTATATTAACGTCCCGTTTCAAAGCAACACGAGCAAGAATAAGGAGCAAATGGTACATTTAATAAAGAAAAGTCTCCATGACAAAGCTTGAAAATTATCATTTCAATTTGTTTCAAAGCAATTATATTAGGAGTAATATCTATTTTCTTGTTTTGGGAACCGAAATTTCTAGCTGTGATGTTGCAAGATCTTTTTCAAATTTTTCTGTGTTGAGTATAAAGACTAATAATAATATTTAACTTTACTATATAAAAGCAAATTTTCCCTTCTTATGAAACGTCTGAAACAAAAAGGAAAAAAATTATTGAAATCAGAAATATTTTGTTGTGTACGCTCATTTTTTATAACGAAAATAAAATTCTTCAAAATTATTTCTTGTGAATTCCATTGTTATTCCGAAGCGAATACTTTTTATTTTGGGGGCGACAAAGTGAAATTCCCTTACATTGAAAATACAAAATAATATTTAAATATGCAAAGCTATTCTGACGAAAAACTTGGTTTGAAAGATTGTTTTTCATGATCATATATTTGTTTCAGACACACACGAAAAAAAAAAATGAACGAAATTATTCATTTTATCTAGAGATGCCTTGCTTTAATGTGGAACTTCTGTAATTAAATCAAATTCCTTAAAGAAACTTGCAAACGAATAACATTGTTATTCCTCCATGAATACTTCAGTGTCTGGACGAATTCATCGGAGTTGAGAAGGAATCATTGACCTTATAATCGCTCGTAATAACAGGGATTTGCTGGAAGCTGTTATTAGTCTATCCAGTCTATTATAAATCTATTTTGTGCGTCGTCACATGAAAAAAAAATGCAAGAATGTGATAGTCTCCCTCTCAAGTGTATTTGAAATGAGGAAAGAGAGATCGGCTTTTCTCTAATGAGAAAAGTGCCATCCAGTGATTCGACACATAATCTAATCAAAATGCGGTGCCACACATAGACGAAACGATTTTATTTTTAGTAAGGTTAAGAATACCATCTACTTATTAAAACATGGCATTAGTTAAGATAGTATAAGGGTCTTATCTTGGCTGAAACAAATAATAAATAGTTGGAGATGGATGATAAACTTCGAAACAAAATCACTGAGTAGAATACGAAAAATTCTTAAGAATATTCAAGTGTTTTTTGGTTTTCAAACTGATTGCTACTTTGACTTAAATAAAGATTTACGTATCAGAAGCTCTATATTTAATACAAAAAATGTGACACATTAGTTCATTACAAGAAAAGTAATTATTTCATTGAAATTCAGCTCTCAGTATCCAGAAAACAAATAAAAAAAGAATATTAGCACTTAACAAGATATACAGAGAAAAAAATTCATGATGCAGGTAAATCATTGCAGTTTTTTATCAAAACAAAACAAATAATCAAGTTTTTTTTTGTTTAGAAAATCCATATATTCATATTTAAATTTTTATGTTACTATTTCTTTTTTATGAATCATAAATACTGAACTAGAATTTATAAGGAATTTTTTGATGAATTATACGAAAAAATTCAATATCACATCTGAAATAATTAAAAGAAGTCAAATTATCAAATTCAATTTTCTGTTACATTACTTAGAAAAGATATATGAACGTGATGAGAATCTCAGTGTTTTCATTCCTGAAATGGAAAATTTCTTATAATGCAAATTGTCCAATTTTTTGAAAGAATTGCTTCATAACACATGTTCGTATTATAGTGTCATTTAAAAAATGGTGCAATTAAGATTAGCTATACATGAAATAAACTCTTTCCTAAGTCCACTGTCTAAAGCCACGTTCAAGTCCGAAAAATTCACTTCCAGTTCACTAAATAAAAAATATATTTTAATTTTATTTTTAATCATCTAATATAACTTTTTGAAATCATGATAAGTTTTTACCTCTTGAAACAATTACGATATGAATTACCATCGACACCCAACTCTTCCCAAATACTATAGTACATAGACATGACTTCGGCCTCTGCAAGCTTCTAATTGTACTAGATTAATATCTATGTTATTTCAAAATACTTAAATTTAAAATATTACTACCTTTAAGTGCACATAACATTCATTCTTTATGAATGGTCTCTCTCTCTTTTTTTTCTTGTAAACAAAATGAGAACGCTCGCTTTTTCTGCAAAGACGAGGTATACACTTTTGAAGATTAGAGTGGAATTCTTTTGTAGTTTTAAAAATCCGCCGTGGGTCAAACTCTGGAGGTTAAAAATTCCATACATGAAATATGTATACCGGAATGCTTGTATAAGCAATCCTTCAATAAGTGGATGACCACCAGTAATGAGATAAAATGATTCGTTGAGCGAGCTTTATTATTATTCTCGGTAAGAAAAAAAAAGAAGCATGGTATTCAGCCCCTGAGTAACGTAAAGTAACTGCAAGCAGTATTCGTGCAATCTTTAACGTCACTTAACGTACCTCGAAAAGAAAAATGTAAACAGGTGCAGCTTAGAGATAAACAAAAAGTCTCTAGCCTACTTTTATTCCCTATAACACAAACGAAACGGGTAGAATACGACATTTTTCCTCTAAAAGTCCTTTTGTGTAGCTTCTATATAAGGTCTTTGACGAAAGCCATACTACGTGACCAGACGTGGGTGTTTGTTAATTTCGAGCATGACTCACAGCCATGAGACGCAGAGCACGGCTCTAAAGCATTCTCACCATATCACGAAACAAAATCACAAATTGCAATTTGCTATAAAGATTTTTTAATTGGATTTTTCTTCAATGCAGAATTTTGGAAGTGTAATAAATAGATTTCCGATGAAAGGCGACGATTTGGAAAACTAATGGATATTTTATTGATTTATTTGATAAGAGAAAAAGTGCGAGAAATATTTAAGAATTTTATTTTTTAAAACAAAAAATTGTTTTAGAGAATTTTTTTACTTTTTAAAGTGGAACATTTACTACTATCGAAATTTGTAAATAATTTTATTTATAGAGTAAATAGGAAATTGAAATTTTTCATAGTTTTAGATAACAACATGATTATTAGTATTAATAGATCAGGATTATATTTTTTAACAAAAAATCCATGATTTTTTCGCTCTCTCTATAAAAGTTTTTTCAAAAAGAATATTTAGTCTTAAAAACACCCGATGAAAATAATTTATACTGTCAAAGTATAAGTATACCTTCATTATTCTGTTGCAATACAAGTTGTGCTTTCATAATAAAAATATACATATAAAATATTAAATTTATGAAATCAGGTAATAAATTTGTAGTTTTTCTAACCTGTAAAAATGTTGTAAATTGTCAAATGTTATGTTAAGCAAGTTAACCTCATATAGTTAAAATATTACATCATCTGATATTGTATTACTCCAATTTTGTTTTTATTCCAATTTTTTTGCTTTAAAAAAATTTCATATAATCAAATATCTCATATTTTATAATTAGTTTTTATATGATGGGTAGATTTCTTCTAAATTTACTGGGGAAAATAGTGATTAATTTCTTTCAAGTTTTATGCAATTTTCTTTATTTTATTTTTCAAGTAATAAATCATCAGGTTCTAAGACAATTCTAGCATTTAGATTCTAGTTTCGTCCCATTTTTTAAAAATTATGTTTTGTATAACTAAATGAGTAATATTTGATTAATTTTTCTGATATCATAGAAAAGAAATCTCAAGCCCATGTTTAATCAAACCTTCATTACTTTTACCAAAATGAATCAGAACAGTAAGAGTAATTCTGAAACAGTGTCTTCGATTTCAAGAAGTTCGACAAAAAGAAAATCTTACTAGTAATAGCCATTATAATATTGCCTGATAAAGAAGACATGGTAGTAAAAAATTGTAACGACTTAATTCAAAAATTTTGTATCTTAATTTTTTGAGTTAAAATGACCGAAACTCAAAAATTAGTGTACTTGTAGTCAAGGTTTATAGTAAATTAGTTATTAGCAGGAACGTTTCTGCCCTTTTTTAAATATAAAAGGTAAAATAGGTTTTTACTAAAACTAGCGGAACAACAAATAATTCCTTAAAATAAAAATTCCTTTAAATTATTTATTTTCAGTGCACGAGTATCACCTCCATTTTCAAAATCTTGTTTACACTTTAGAGTTTTAATTATTTGAGAATTTCTTACTGCCTCATTTAAGCCATAACTCATAAGCACTTTAAGAATTAGCTATGAACGATGGTTTCACTTCAATGATAATTCATCGTTTTGTAGTATTTCCTGGTCAAGAAATTTTGATTCAATTTTCTTCCCTTGGAATAGCCATCTTTAACACATTTGAATTTTACATGACCCCCAAGCAAATCACAGCTCTTCGGCTCAGTTATATCACTCATCGATAAACTCATAAGGATTTATTTCTTCCTTTTTTGATTTTTTTTTCATTCAACCTCATTTACTACTTTTGTTTATGTTTTTCACTGTTAGCAAAACGTTTCTTCTTATCACATTAGCTTCAAGGCATAATTAACTGAAGGATAATTTGAAGTAAGAGAAAAGAGAAAACGAAATTACGACGTTTGTATTTTGAAAATAGATAATGGTCAACCATCGCTGAAGGCAACCTTAAAGGTCACTTTCGTATTTCGTGTGAGACTATGCTGTATTCTATTGATCTTTCAGGTATTATCCGGTGATACATATCATTTTAATGAAGCGATCTTATTTTAAATACCTGTCACTGTTTATGATGGTTTTGCCACAATAATAATGAAATGTCACAAATTAATAATTTTTAGTCATAAAAAAAATCAATCAATAAATATATGGAGCCAGTATTAGTAGTTAAGGTAGATATATTGTGATATTTAGACTCTAAATAATAAAAAAAAGAAAAAAATAATAGAAGAAAAACGTCTATTAAATTAAGGTATATGTAGAATTTTAGGCAGCTAGAAAACACAGCAAAAATGATAGCAGGAATATACATAACCAAAATTTCTTTCTTTGAAACTAGGTTCTGAATTTTATATGATTGTTAAAGATGATATGGACGAAATAAAAAAAAAATTACGTTACTTTTCCTACCGAGTTATCATTTGATAAATCAACCAGCTTATTTATTGTTTGCTGCAAGCCCCTTTTTCTCAGAGAAGAGGACCTTTCGAATTTCCATCTAGATTCTTCACCATGCTATTTAATTGCTGGTTTTGTAGCATATATTATAAAAAAATAAGCTGCACCTCTTTTACCAAAATACTTATGAGCATTATTTCACTCTTTCTCCGAAAAAATTTGTCTTCTAATACTGAAAATATTGAAAACATGAAGGATATTGGTTGAATCTTCTGAATGAATCTGGTTGAATCATGAGAAAAGAAATGGTATCTTTCAGCTCACTTTTAGATCATAATGAAGAACGCTGCATTTTAATAACATAAAAATATGAATCAAGCTTCCATAAAAAATTGCTGGAACATTGGATTGCAATTTACGGAAGAGTTCTTTTTCGTAAGTGTTAAGAAAAAAGTTTCAGAAAAATGCTCAAGTTTTCTTAATTTACTGATAAAAGTCTAAGCTACTTTGAAAGTTTAACGATAACCTGGAAACAAAGCATTTGGCCCCAGCTTCTTTTTAAGTTATAAATATCTTTACACTATAAATATCAGTTGAGAAATTCTCTTCCCCTTTCTGCTATTATCGAGAAAGGCCATCTTTTCCTACAAATGTATACGCAACCCGGTACTTTAACTTTAAATTCATTTCCGACTTCAAAATGTCGAGGAGTTGGAGAATTTACGTGTTTAGAGGCGAAACTGACCTCAAGATAATGGTATGAAGTTAAGATGGATGAGGATTCGTCTAGCCTTCCCTGATCTCTTGTGATCCTCTACAGCAAGCTGTCTCATCTTGCTCACAATAATCATCATCTCGAATATTAGACCCACTAGTGCCGTTGCGAAATTTTAGAAATGACACACACCCAGAAATGCCCTGCTGGGAGAACATGGTAAGCTTGGAAAGTGATGGATAGGGTGTTGGAAAGGGTAACTCAAACCCTACGGTCGTAAGTTTCTGACAAAGAAAGAAAAAGAGAAGAATTTACAAGACTACAGGTGTGGTTGAGTAGCTGACATTTATACAGATAGAAAGGAACGATGTACTGTTAGATATAGGGAGGCTTTATGTCTAATCAGAGATGAAATTATTACATCAGTTGGCTGTTGTCAGTTTAGTCTGCTAATTAATTTTCCTAGTCTATTAATTGATTTTCCATCCAGTTCTGAACTTTAAAAAGTAGGTGAATAATAGCAGTAAACGAATTATGACAAAATAATGATTAATCTTTCGTAGTGAGGGAAGAAGAACCGGTGTTCGCAATCATTGAATTACAATGACAGTAAAACAGATTGATATAACCTAAATGGTTAAATAATACAAGGCTAGTGTTATTTTTTATACATGTGGCTTGTTTGAAATCATTGTTCCAAGATTTCTATTTTAGAAATGATTCATTATTTTGCAATTTGAAAGAAATTGAGACTACAAATCAGGATGAGTAATTGATATATATGGACACGTGGACTGATTACAGAGGCAGTAAATCAGATTGATGTAGCCTAAATGATGAAAAAATACGCTCCTAGTATTATTTTTCGACATGTGGAGCTAGTTTAAATTCATTGTTCTAAGATTTTAATTTTTTAAATTCTTTTTGAAACGACCCTATATTATATTAAAAGAACTTAATGGCTACATCATGATGAGTAAATGGCATTTATGAATAAAGAAGAACTCTGGACTGACTGCATTTACAATTGACATGTAGGATTAAGATTTATTAATAATGAAAACATTATCTTAGTTACAATTGTCTTTGTACAAATACCAATACTGATAAGAGAATTCTAACAGGAACGTGATTAATCAGGTAGAAAAGTGAAGCGCTTAATGGCTGCTCTCATTCAATTACCATGACTATAAGTAACTAATAATTAAAACTTACAGATTAAAATAAATTCTGGAAACCCATTAAGAGTCATAGAGATTTAAATCTATAACAAAACGGAGAAATTTTATCAGTTGTTTTTGCATCAGCCAACAAAAATACAAAGAAAATTCATTTTTGAAATGTAGGTAAATTATAGCGACAAATGACTTATGAAAAAAGAGTGATTAATATTAGGGGTTGTGGCTCAGTATCCACAACCATTGAATTACAAAGCATCTAAATCTGATTGATAAATTCTGATTTGTTAAATAAAAGGTACCTAAATCATGTAGTTCTTGGGTCTACTTAATTTGTAGACAATGAACCTAAATAAGTTCTATCTATCTAAATTCGATAGTGTTTTATTTTCAATTTCAACAGTATAAAGCCAGAAATTTTATCTATAATTGAAAATAAGCAAATCAGATCACTAGTCACTTAGATATTTACTGTATGAAATAAGAACACACAAAAACAGAACACTGATCTACCGTATTTTTAACTAAATCATGATCATTCAAAGAATTGAATAGTGTTGCAGTTTAAATAAATGAGAAATATGTTATCAAAATTAATATCATACATGATTTATCCATTAATCATTCGTTTATCATGCAAGTTACAAATTAGTTATCAATTCCCGAAACTTAACATACTCCCTTGTTCTCCAAAGACTTTGAAAAACATCACACAGAAGTAATTTCAGAAAGAATGCCTCTCTATGATAAATATGATTTGATTTAAGAATTAAATTTATAAGTGTCTGAAACTAAAAAGAAAAAGGGAATTCCAAATATTAGAAAATTATTTTTCACAGAAAAAAATGGCCATAGTGTCAACAAAAAAGGCGTTTCGATGTTTTCGAGATTAAATCGACTCATTATGAAGATATTCTCCAAGATTTTGTTAAAAAAAATGCGAAAAAATATGAGCGATTATTTTCAAGATGAAAAAATCTTTATTTCCGAAGAGATAAAAAATAAAACCATTTTTTTTTCAAACTTCAATGAAATGAAATTTAGATATTGAGATAAAATAATATCTATTAAAAAGTTTATATTTTGTATTCTTCTCTTTTTAATAAATTACAAGAAAAATTATTTTGGCTGTCTTCACAAGCTTTTAATGTTTCTAAAATACTGCCATAGTTTTTTTTGTGTCGAAACTTTTTTTTTTCATCTGAATAGTGAAATCTACAATTAGACTCAACAAATTTTTTTTACTAATGTGCTTTAAGAACAAAACTTTCGATTTAGATTACAGATATACCTATTTAATTACCATGCAAAAACTTAAGTTTCATCTTGGATATAAAAAATACTTTCTGTTTGGAAATGAATTTAAATATTAATTTTAAACATCAATAATTGAATTTAGTTTAATAACTAATATTTACTTTTAAACTTCAAATCTTAAAAAAAAAATCCTTCGTAAGGTCAAATAAAACGCTGCCTGTACATATCTGCCTTAAAGCTGAAATCTTTTTGAGTAGCATTTAGAGTTGAGCTGATAATGTTGAGTGGATACCTTCACTTTTACCTTTGCAACAACTTTCCCATCAAATAACCATTATGCCATATGTTTGGCGGAACATGGTTATATATGGCGTTTGCACAATTATATCTCAATTTAAGATATGATTGCATATTTGTATATCTATGAAAGACTTCTTTTTATATCTTTGGTAAATCAAGAACCCGTGTATTAAATTTTTTTGACTTTTCATGTCTAAAATAGTCTTCAGGAATTCGGCAATCACACTATTCCAGATTCAATAAATTTTTCTCATTTTTTTATCACAGAAAAGACATCAGAAACATTGATAAGTGATTTAAATTCTTAATATATTTCATTTATCAGATAGATATAACTAATTGCCAAAGAGGAAAGTTAGGATTGTTCTACTTTTAGAGATAATGGTTTAAATTTAGAACAGCATTTTGCTTATCAACTTAACTTCAGGTCTCAGCTCGTGTAATATCTTATTACCAGAGACCTATAGTGCATCCGTGAATGTGCAACTGTAATACCCGACCTATAATATACAGCCTACATTTACATAAACTGCTTAGTATAAGTATTCATTACCAACTGAATTGATTTGTTTGCCATTTGGAAAACAAAAAGAAAGCATTAATTAGAGAATCATTAATTTTTTTTATTACTATTTGCTTCAACTGACAAATGACTCTATTTGATATTTGTGAACGTAAAGCAGCTCCGGAGAAAACTGCGACATCTCGTCTTTTTTACATTTTTTTCGAAATTTTTTTCTAAATTGAAGGCCAAAATATTTCTATCGGCATTTCTTAAGATAATGAGTATACAAATTTAGAGGCAAACGAGATTGCTTATGAATTTCTGCTCAATACAATGTTTCAGTTTTGTCATAATCTAGTCGTAATTACTATTCGCATGATAGTCGAAGGAACTTTGACCTCTATTCTTGAAAGTTAACTTGGAATAAATATTGTATCAACTTTAGAATTTAAAGTATACTAATTTTAACTTTACCGAAAGAATGTTTTTTGATATCTCTTTACAACATCACAAGAAAAAGTAAATGAAATTCCAGCGAGATTAATGACTTTCCTGTCAGTAGTTTTTTTTCTTCCCCTAAATGGTGAGAATGTTAGAGAGAAACTGATAAATGATGACAATTCAAAAAAAAGGAGAAAAAACTTGTGATTTTCCGAAGTGATACAATTAATATGCACGATCATACCTAACAATACATATACTTATTTAAAACAGCATGCTGACATCTGGTTATCAAGGTTTTTTTTCGTTTTTTCTGAATTTCTGTCCATTTTATCACTGCGAAATTTTTAAATAATCTTTTTCCATTTTCATGGGATAATCCTGTTTGAAAAGTGGCTCTTCGAAAAAGTTGTTTACATTATTTATGAAGAGAATTAAAAGTCGTGAACCTGAAGATTGCTCATAGGCCAACTTCGAGAAGTTGAATATCACCTTCTTAAGAAATTAGAAAACAATACAATGGCTATTTATCACATTTTCTATACATAGTTAAAACTGCATATCAACTTCTGACTACTTAACTTTTTTTCATCTTTTTTTGATGCCTCCTTATTTTACCGTAGAGAAAGATACAGCTATTTTCTTTGCTTATTTATAGGACAATCATGTTTGAAGAGCGACTCTCTGATGATGTGTTCAACGTCATTTATAAAGGGAATTAAAAGTCATGAACCTGTTGATTTTTCATAGTCCAAATCCTAGGAGTTGAGTGATTCCCTGGTTCTATCATAGCATATTATATATCATATCATCCTGCAGTTTATAGAAGAGAGCCAAAACAATAGCAATTTATCAAATACATAATTCATTAGTGACGTAACATTTGCATAACAGAGACAATTATCTCTAAGTTTTTAGCTCTTCCAACAAAGAGAGCCACACGTTATGTTTTCATTTACGGGTATATACCTTATTCACCCATTTGCAGTAAATTTTAATATTGCTTTAAATTTTAGCAGCTATAGATTTTAACAGTTATCTTGTTTAATAAATTCATTTTTTGTTCAATAATTTTATTTTTTAGCTTCTTTTAAGAATCCAACTTTGATCTGAAATCACTTGGCACTAAAACATCGTTGGGCAAAAAGAATTCAATGTTTCTAAAAGTATATATATATATATAAGCTTAAATATTATATACAAATAAATATAATACGCATATAATACAAAAATATATAAATAAATTAGCTTACCTTATCACAGAATACTTTAATTTGGCAATAACCTCGGTTATATGGTGTGGCATTCTCTCGAAAATCATCGAAAGTATCAATTTGTAAGTGAAGTGGAAGCCCCTAGAAAGATTGAAGAGAGTTAAAAATTGGCAGTCATGACTTTTTTAATAGTTAAATGTTTTAAATTAGAAATTGAAACATTTTAGATATTAAAACCTAGATAGTATGATCTATTTAACAGTATACTCAAGAATTATTCTTTAATAATGTATTAGCTGGCATATTAATGTATGCCTGTTTCCATCCCTTAAAAGATTTATTAAAGAATTAAACTTAAAAAATATGACTAAAAGGGTTTTTTATTGTATAATGGAAATTTAATATGAATAGCATAGTATTAATATATATGTATGAAGATTTTAACAAAGACAATGTATATTTATTAAAATTTCAATTTCTTTTTAGTGAAGTGAATTTTATAATTATTTTATTGAGAAAATATTCGATAAATGTTCATAAAATCTAATAATTTTTTTTATTTAACTGTGTTCTTTTATAGAATCTAAACACGAACTCGTTAATAATTTATAAATATGGCTGAATTAATTGTTGGATGTAAGTTTTTTTCATTTTAGCTTTCTGAATTAGCTTGCATTTCTTATTGTTTATTTATTATGATAATAAACTATTAAACAGTGATTCATGATTTTTTATTAAAATATGAAAGACCCAGAACAGCTTTACTTCTAATCCCACAATGTACTTAAAAAATGTGGATAGCGTTTAAGTCGCACTAATGAAAAAGATATAAATTAATAAAATATTTTTCCTAGTATATATTTCATTTTAATTGAAAATAAAAGTGATTAGATAAAAAAAACAGGTATTATTAAACTAGTTTAAATGAAATTTGCAAATATAAAAGTTCTGTACTTAATAACCGTTGTAGAAAATAACTAGAGTTGTAAATATTCAATAATAAAATAAAACTTTGAGGATAACTGAAAAAATTCGAAAATATATTAATTAGGACGACAGGAAGCTATATAGTAATCGATAAGTAATACACCGAAGAATAGAAATTAGAAATGAAACGAGTTTTTGCTTGTATTATTTACTTTTCAAGGGCTCAATCAATTCAGAATCCTCTGACTAGTTTTAATATCAACAAATGAAACCGATTTCCAACAAAATTTCCCGAGTTCATTATGATTAAGAATCCTTTGAAGAAGCGGACTGTGTGGATTAAATTGCAGCGATATATCCCTCTACATAATGTTTAAGATTCAAATCCCGGTCAAGGATGAGAAAAAGGCAAGGAATCTATGTTGAATCCAATTTAATTTATTTTTTATATTTAATAGAGGCACACAGCCATGTAGATTTTTCATAGATGTCGATCGAACGAAAAGGAGGTGAGAAAAATATAGTCAAGGCTCTTCCTTTCTTTTTATTTTTCTTCAACTATTGCAACACGTCGTGATCAACAAGTAGTTGCAATGAAGATTAGCTATTAAAGAACTCTCGCGAATTTCTTTGGAACATGGCTGGTACACGTTTGGTTTTGATAACAGACATTAAACGTCGATTTCCCGCTTAGTTTAAATGCTACATTAACTATGAAGATAAAACAAAGAGAGAGAGAGCGCAATTTTATAAAATGTATCGAGTTTCTTATCAGTATATTGTACGTAGGCAATAGAATTGTCTTATCTACTTCGATGAATTTTACTCAGCAAGAAAAAATTGAGATAGAAACGATTGCGATAGACGGATATAAACACAAAGCGAATTAGCATATAAATATTCAGGCGTAGGAGAAACGCATTTAGGCCTGTCTGATTTTACTGGAGATCTTTTTAGATTGAAAGATAAGCAATGCAACTGTATAAGATAGGCGGAACAAAAGCTCGTGTCTTTCAATAGATTAAGCCTTTTAAAAATTTAATTTCCTTCACGTGCGAATACATTTTTTAATCAAATTTAAATATAATTTATTCGAAGTAATGAGATGAATATTTATTTTAACAAAGAAGTATCAAAAGTTAAAAAAATAAGGATAAAAAAGTTTTTAAAACAATTTCTGCTTATTTTTTTATTTTTATAGTAATACATATAAGGGTTATTTATGTAGTAGTTTGATCTTAATGAATTAATTTTTTACAAGTATAAAAATTCACATGCTTTAATAAAAAAAGACGAAAGCTAATTTATAAGCTCTTGCCTTATTTTTCAGGAAGTTTTAAACTATTTAATACATTAGAAACTATTGATCACTGAGTGAATACAATTAGTAAGTAAAATGGAGTTATCTTCCTGTTCTAGGGGTTTTTTGTTCATTTACTTTTTGTGAATTATCGCTTTAAAAATCATGGCTTTCACACTAAAAGTATTCATATTTTTCCAAAACCTATTTTTATTTCTTACAATTGGTTATGTCCGGTAGTAGGTTTGATATAAATAAATAATGATAATTCTAATTAAAATGTCGGGTATTAGTTACAGTGGGCTAAGATTTTAAAGTTTTTGCAAAGCTGCAGTTTTCTTTATGAATAAGAGTTGCTCAATAAATAATATTTATTAATGCAATGAGAAAAATTTGATTGTTGACTAATAAATGTATTAAAACGGTGGTAATATTCAATTGATGCTCAAGAGATTCTTTTCACCTGTGTAAATATTATTCATTATGCATATCTATATGGATGATAATGGTTTTTTTTTCTACTGATGACTTTTTATGAGCCCTTGTTCTATTCATCTGAATTCTGATTTAGTGATTTGTTTGGCAAAAATGATAGATATTATTCTAATATTTGTTTCAGATTGATTCATTGACATATATATCATTCGCACGATATGCTAAAATCCAAACTTGCTTATAATAAAGAATACTTTAACTATCTGAGGCTTTTGACATTACATTATTCTGTGAATATAGACATAATTTTAATCATAATTCTACAGACTGCCAAATGTTATATTTATACTGGACAATCTTTCAATGCCTGCGGTTAAACACCTGCCATCAATCAGTATTCTTTTCAGTTTTTAGTTAGAAGTGAAGTTTGAGAGATATTATGAATAGGATCATCAACTTTATCCCGGATATCTATCCTAAATCGGCGTTCGTGTCAGTGAGCAGAGTAATACATCAAGCGCAATGTCAAAAACCCTTAACCTATCGAATTAAACAAACGCGATTTCCGTGCTAGCTCTATTAATGAGATTATGTACAAGCCGTAAGTGAAAGAAATAAAAGTGCATCCATATACTAATAGACTGAAGGAAAGAAAGTACCATTCACTGCAAGGTAAATAGACAAGACAAGAAAACAAAGAAAAAGTTAAACACATTATAGACTCAATAAAAAAACGGCAGCTCTACTCGTGGCATAAAGATACACAATGGTAACACGATTCAACATATTATCCGATAAGCGGTGCGTGAAACAACCGAATAAAAGGGCACGGACGAGTTTACACGAAGAGTAGCACCCATGCATGAACACCCGTATCACGTGACAATTGACTGTCGCGCTCATCACGCATGGCAGATTCCTAGCTTACCCTTTGATGACTTTAGGTGTATCAAGCTCTATGTTTACGGCTCACAGATCCTTCCGCGAGATGAAAGTTCTTGCTTTTTATGGGTTCTTTGGCTCATGTTTATGCATCACGCAAACTGAATCCAATTTATCAGTTTTCGATTTTTACTTTTTCCCAAGAGGCTAAACCAATTAGTGTGGATGAAAACTAAAATGTTATTATAATGGCTCATTTATATTATTTTAATGTATTTAAACGTACACTTTAAAGAAAGGCATGTTAATCGGTGAGGAAGAGATGGACTATAAAAAGGCTTTACAACGTTATATGAAATAAAATATTTTGAAGTCCTGGCTTTTTCGTGACAAAACTGTTGCAAAAATAACTAGAACATTGAGGCAATTTAACGCGTGTAAAAAGAATATTCTATCAGCAAGCAATCAAAGATTTTGGTATAGGAATAAATGGTGAGAAATAACTATAAATTCGCTGAGCAAAAAAAAAAAAAAAAAAAAAAAAAAAAATTACGATTTAAATAAAATTCCAAGAAGTGTTTGAACAAGCACAAAGAAACGTCTTGTTTGCTGTTACAGCGTTCTATGACCTTCCATATCACTAAAGCAATTAGTCTAATGATGTTTCATAGTACTTTATATCTTGATTTCAACTACTGCTGTATATATTATGCAAGAAAATACGTGTTAACCATTAAAATTTTTATGTAAAATTTTGATTTGGGTGTTCTTGAGGTTAAATCATTGCGTAATTATTTTGCGAATGCAATTATAACAATTTTACAGACGCAGAATTCGAGAGGCCAAAACACTTGAGTTATTATCATTATGAAATTTATTTGAGGATGTATTTAACTTTAAAAATTTTAAATATTATAGTGAATTTTAAATTCAGTGGATTGGAAAACAAAATATTGTTTTCACTTCTATAGACGCAAGGAGAATTTATCAAAATAGTCCAGACTGTCAGAAAGCATAGGATCCCTCATATATAACGTGAATATTTATATGCTAAAAAGATTAAACTCTAATTGGAATTTAACTTTACTGTATCATCTTAAATATTCTATAACTAATATTTCTGATGACTTTAAAAATATATAATAAATTTCGTAAGAGAGTGTTTTATTTATATAACATTTTTATAGTTTCAAATATTACTATAAAAGGCATTTTAAAAATAGAAGGCGTGTAATATGAAACTAAAGAAAAAAAAATGCTGATAGGTTTATTAAATTTTTTAATTTAGAATTGTTAAAAGAAAGTTTTGCTTGTTGGAAGTATAACACGGCATGCAATTAATCTATCATTTAGAAATAAAGAAAAATGCGTATTAATTCATAAATTCTTTTTCTAAAAATATGGATTTCGTCAGAAATTAATTTAAATGCTTAATAGAGGGCACGAAAAATTATACCAGAAATTTATTTAAGATCATGATGTTCTTTACTTTGAACAAAGTAAAAGTCCTCAGAGTTTAAAGAATATTGAAATAATCCAATGAGCATCTGCAAAGTAATATTGATATATATAATAAGATAGCATCCGTTTTCTTAATTAATTCATTCAAATCTTGGCATATACCTTTGTTTAACAATCAAATAATGTTTAGCAACATATTTATTCAAGCACTGTCATTCATATTATTTTGTACCGCCAGTTTGCTTTATATCCAACCCAATGACACTCTACCCATCACATCAGTAATCCGTGACTCAATCTCACGAGTAATTTTCTTATCCCACTTTTCTTCCCATCAATTCAGAAAAGTAAATGACATTCCGGAGTCTCAAGCCTTTATCATTATTGGAATTATTATAATATTTTCCATGTAGCGTGGAGATTGCCACTGTTAATATTGCTTCAGTCGGTTCCTCAACGCCCTTGGGGAATTGAATCGAACTGACAGGACATCCTTAATGAAGTTAGCTTTTTGTGCAAGACCAGTCGCCCTTGCTCCTTTCACATTGACTGATACCAATCTGGTCAACGTCCCTTACTCAAGTAGTTTATTTTTTAGACATGCCCATCAATCTTGAGAAATCCTTACATCAGCATGCTTTAGTAGCTCACATTAACAATAATTAAAGTTTTTATCAGTCAATCAATTAAGAACAGATCGCAAAGATTCTTTTTTTTTCTATCATAAATCTACTGATTTTGCGTTATTTTTTCCCCTCACCAGTAACTGAATTTAATGTCAAGACTATTTTATAGAATAGATAAAAGGTACTTTCGATTATCATTTTGATTTTTTTAAGGCCTTTAATAGATTTAGATGAAATTTTTTTGAAGAGTCGTGCTGAATGTGTTTGTGAAACTATAAAGATAACTCCAAATCTTTCTTGAAGCAGTTCTTGTACGTGATTAAACGCTTAAATCACCCAATGGAAAGAGGAGCAGGCATTTTAAAAAACACCTCGCGCTTTTAAAATAGAACGTAACATTCCCTTTAATTTTTGGATGAGAGGTACATGAAGTGAGGTTTTTTCAGAAAAAAGGGTTGCTTACATTGTCTGAATTTTAATGATTGAATGTACCTTTCTTAGCTTTTCATACTATTCTTTAACAATCTTGATGGAACACTGTTGTTATAAAAAGACTCATTCCCACAGTACATTTTCAGAATTCAAAACAAGAGTTTTATCTATGGAATTACATTTCTACACATGCTAACTATAAAAAATATTAGGAATAATAATTTTAAAATGTTCACGCATGTGCAGAAAATTTCCAGAAATTTCTAAAAATAACTTTAGTTCGCTTTCCATTTGAATTTTTATGCAAGTTGGGATGTGAAGATTTTATGGCATAAAATCTGCCGTTCAAGCTGGATGCTAAATAAAGACTTTAGATTAAATTTATAAGAATAAAGTTTTTCAAACCAAAAGACAACAATTATTTTAATGCAAATCAAGGAAGAGTATCGTCTGGTAAGGACATAGAAATATAAAAACTAACTAATTTCTTTAGACTTTCTAAATAATGCAAAAGAAAATGAGTAAATTTATTGCACATTGATGAAATGAAATGCAAATATTTTAATGCTTTAAATGGCATATAATAAAAATTACATTTTTAAAGTTCAGAAATGGAATGATATCCCTTAATTCCATGTAATTTTAAAGTTACAAAAGACATCTTATATCAGTGGGTTAGTTCTTTTTTTATGAACAAACTCTTTCATTAAAATTTTATGGTGCCTTTAATAATTGTTATACTAATCAAATAAAGCAAATCATAACGAATGAATTATAAAAAGTAATAAATATATCTAGTCGAAACTCAAAAACAGTATGACGTTGAGAAACCTAGTTCAGTTATTTGTATATTTAATTATTTATGTACGGAATTTTTTCACGATGTTCATGATAATAGAATTTCCATGAGTTTTTTGCACTTATATTTCCAACTTCATATGCTTTTTTTTCGGCATTCGATAAAATAATTAATGATTCCGAGCACTATAGCAAAATTTTAACGATACCTTTGCACATTATAATATTTTACATAAGATAATTAAAAACCGTTTTTAATTTTAGCGTGAATATTAGCGGAACGAATTGGCGTGGTTATTTTTCATCTATTCGGCAAGCTATGCTTCATGGGCTGACATAATATTGATTTAAGGGTGTTTCGATGTGGGCAGATACAATTTAATTTAAAAATTTCGATGCTTACTAACAAAAGATATAGTCGCTTTAAATGAATAAAAATGATAAAATTTTGAAACTGTCTAATTTAAATAAAAATTTACTCCTAAAGTAGGGCACTGCAAAAGTTTTAAGAAGTAGAAGATCTTAGATATAAGCATTGTAATTAATCAACGCGAAGTTTTAAAAACATTTACATATGCATGCAGTCATTAAATTATCATTTTAAATAAATTGCAACTGAGGTATGTGTCTGAATGTTTCTTAATGAGCACAGAGTAATAACCTTGAAATTTTTGACAAGTTAATGCAATTTCATGCATGCATAATGTCTGTTTAACTGCTTCAGGTACAAAGCCGAAGATCTTACCTTTGCGTCGCGTTCTTTTTTTCTTGTCTTCTTATTTCAGAGTCAAGTAAGCTATAATTACATTAACATACAACATTTAAATCTATTTAAATTTTCGGGCTAAGTCTCCCATACAATCTTTGAAATAATGAGACGGATGGCGAATTGAGTTACGTGACTTTGCTATTATGATCGTTTTTGTACGATCACGGAAGTGGGATTTCAAACGCGATTTTTATTCATTACGACGAATAAATTTCACTAAGGATACAACTTGTATTACAATACACTTTGCAGCATTTTCATTAATTGAGCTCCACAGAAGTAAAAATTTTAATGAAAATTCTAAGAATAAACTTCAATGCGATTTGTTTTTTTAATGATTTTTAAATAATTATATTCCAAGAACTAACCAATATTGCTTTTTCATGGAGAAAATTGAGGGCATTATGTTTTTTTAAATCTATTTTAGAAATATTTTGAATCAATTAAACGCAAAATGTGTTCTTAGAAAGTTAATGGCACCATTTCCAGTCACAATTCAGATCACATATTTGGTTAGCAATTCTTTGATTTCAGTTAAAGATTTATGTTTAGAACACGCTGACTTCTAAGCCTACTTGAAGAAATTTGATGAGGTTGTCTTGCCGTTGATTTTCATCGAATTAGATTTTTTTTTTGTAATTTTAGAGGTTTTATGCAAGTTTTTTTTTTGTTCATTGTAACACGAAAAAAAAGGCAAATTTCATTTAACTATATGCCCTATAAATCCATGGATTTGTATCATATACATTTGTATTCATGAAATATTGCTATTGAGAGAATAAAATACAAATTCAAAATTTCGTGCTTTGGAAATTACGAAATGTATTGATTTCTCTACGAATTTACACATTGTATTGTTTACAGATATAAATAAAATCCAAAATACTAATGTTCAAAAATAGTAATAAATAAATGTATTTGATACAAATGAATTCATCATGCATAATAACAAGTAAAAAAATTTTTTGTAATGTTTTTTAATACAGTAAATGTTTATACACTAAACATAGCTCTTTTCTCAACCATTATGCATTCAAATAGAGGATGGAATGAGAACAACGCTGTACATGCCATGGCATTTATATTTCATTTGGCTCAAAATTATTGCGAAAAATTATGATTTGCTCTCAGAAATCGGATAGAAATGTTAATATGGCGACGGTATTGGGATTATAACTGCCCTAGATGCCAATTTTAGAGAAGGATGTGAAGGAGAAAGTGTTTGGAAAAAAAATGTCTTAGTGTTAATTGCAATTACAAAATAAAATATTATGATAGGGCAAAGAAGTACGCGCCACGTACAGAGAAAAAAAAAGAGTAAATCTGGATGAATTTTCATTACATTTCATGGAAAATAACAAAAAGAAAGTTTCCTTCTTGGCTTATTAGTGACATTAATTGTTTTAAATGATGAAGAAATAAGAATTTCGCAAAGTTTAATAAATAAAAATCCATTTCATCTAATTGTTTTTTGAAAACAAATTACTTTCTGGTCTTAAAACATTAATTTGTAGAAAGCAAGTAGTTTTTTTGTATTTAATATTTATAATACTTTGATTTTATTCATAAAACACCGTCACAACGTATTTGCAAGATATGTTATACTTATAAAAAATTCTGAATACTTAGAAGAAGGAAATGTAAATGTTTTACAAAAATTATTTTTCACATATTCTGTCATTTTATATTAAATTTATATCCTGCTTTTCTTTTTACTTCATGCATAGTAATAAGGACGCAATTGAACGCAGGAAATAAATATCTTTTTTCTTTGAATTCTTTAGTATTTGAATTATATCAGTTTTGCAAATTTTTGGTTGTTTTGACTACCAAAAAGTGCTCGCTTGAATTGAATTGCATCGCGATTTTCTTTAAAATGGTTCCCCAACAAATTGAACTCAGAAATGGATTTCATTAATTCGCGGATCTAAACATTTTTTGACGTTTTTCTTTTCTCTTTTGACTCTCAATGATATGAAAGAATTCTGAAAGTTACTTCCACAGACACATTATAACATGCAAATTGCCTAATTAAAAAGACTACAAATGAAAAAAAATCAAAATTATTGAAATTTCTGAC
The DNA here is from genome assembly GCA_026543055.1 of Argiope trifasciata. Classification (NCBI taxonomy): domain Eukaryota; kingdom Metazoa; phylum Arthropoda; class Arachnida; order Araneae; family Araneidae; genus Argiope; species Argiope trifasciata. Next base: position 2,531,981 of record JAPMOQ010006612.1, read on the forward strand.
CTATTGTTTTTTTGTTTCTTTCCCTAACTGAGAAATCATCATTTTTGCATGGAAATAGCTTGAGCTTGTTTAAAAATCATTTTAAATGCATGTAAAGCTATAAAGCTGGAGTTAATAGAAACTATGTTTTCTTTGTTAACGCTTTATTTAATTGAAACGTAGCTTTATAGCTAATTAATGACGAAGAAAAATTAAAGCATCGAACTCTTAATGAAGACACAGCTGGAGAGAAAGGGTGAAGGGTCAGTCAGCAGACATTTTAAATGCATTTTTTACTCTTAGATAGGCACAGAAGTTTTAAAAATAAATCCCATTTCCTCATAGTTTATTGTTTGTATTTTTTTTTTTCCAACCGTCGCCGAGGAACTTTCTTGTAGTCCAAACAACAAAGAAATCGTCTTTCATAACCAAAATGAAAAAAAAAAAAAATACTTGTTTTAGTAGTTATTTTTATGGTGAGGAGATTCTATGCGGCAGACGAAAGCCCATTCGGAGCAGTCTGACCAGTCCTCATCCATTAGTAGTTTCCCTTTCTCTTCAGGTGACCTGGGTTGCCATATTGGCTCTTTTAAGGCCAGATTGTGAAAATGTTTCCTTTTATCGATATGTCTGGTCTTCGTAATTTTTAAAAAATCTTATCTTAAATTTATTTTCATCTATAAGTTTTAGAAATAATTTTTTAAATTAATTATAGCATTTTCTTTAAAAATTATGCGGTCACATAGAGTAAGTCAGTGTAGGTTTGTTAAACAACTATGCCACTGATAGGTACGATTGGGGCCTACTGCTATTTGTTCATAATTCTGTTATCTACTACGAAGTTTTTCATTCCTAAGTTTTAAAGTCAATTTTAACTCTTTGCACTTGGAATGTCTGCTCTCAGTCACCCTTCAAGACGGTGCATCATTTCGACTTTTGTATTTTTAAAAAAAAATCTTAACAATTAAAGATAATTACAGAGGGGTAAAAAGATACAGATTCATTTTTCTGGGAAACTCAACTTGAAACAATTGTGTGTATTTATTTTTGGAATAATAAACAAGCCCATGTATTAGCTAAATAATAATACAACGAATTATTTTTCCCAATGCAAAGGATTAAAATAATTTAAGGTTTTTAAAATCATTTTTATTATTTTATTTTACAAATTATGGTATCCATTATTGAAAGCTTCTGAATTTTGCGAACTAGTTTTAGGATTGTATTATAATAGATAGAATGTATCAAAAGTCTGACTTTTTCCCATTTTTAGTCACTACCTAAACATAGTTTCTTAAAAAATATCTCTCACGATCCTATCTTGTCCATTAATAAGCATATTTGTTGGGGAAAAAAAATAACCAAACTTATAATAGTAAAGGTTGACTAGTAATGACAAAAGAGAAGATGATTTGCACATTAACTGGCGTATTTTTTAAAAAAAGTTAAATATTCAGTTATATATCGAATGATATTGAGATTCAAGTACAACGGTGAAATAAGCTGAAACAGCAAAAGATTTTTCAATATTTTTAATAAAATGTAATTAAAAAAAATATCCTGAATTAAAAGTTTCTGTTAAAATTTGCTGCAAAGTTATTTTTAATTAAATTTTAGTTCAGATATGTTTAATTATTGCTTTATTTTTGTTTGTATTTTTTCTGCTTATGGCAGACGATATAATATTTCATACCGAAATCGGGTATAGTAAATTTTTCTTTGGGAAAATAAATCAATAAATTTTTTTATTGCGATAATTTTCGAAATTTGGAAGCATTCAGTTTTATTTTACCTATAATTTTTAATAATTTATATATTATATACAAACCAGTCTTTGCTTTTCATTTATAAATGTTGCCGTATTTTCAATTTATATCGAAAATCCAATGCTTATTTTAATTTAAGCGTTTTCATTTTTTCTTTCATTTACGCTCCAATTTTGTAGCTAATATAGCCTCTTTTTCCAATTACCAAAAAAAGATTTTGTCGTCAAACCCAAACAGTCCAATGAGAAATAAATTGACGATGAGTAAGAAGAAATTTATTTAAATAGATTTGTGAATAACAAAATTTTTTGAGAAGATAAATCTTTTTAAAAATTAGTTTACTAAACAGCAGTTGATTTTTACATCTCTTTACTGCAAATGGAAACGCAACAAAAAGACAGAAATCTTATTAAAACAAACACATAGAGTAAAAATGAGAAATCTTTGGAAAATAATGCAACTTGTTAATACAGCAATTTTAGAGGGGCCTTTGCAATTGATTGAAAGCGAAGGCAATTATAACTTGAAAAACGACATTAAAAAGAATTTGTTACTATCAAATAGAGAACTTCCATGAAATACTTGGAATATTCACTATAGTTTTCTGGGTAATTTTTATCTTAATTATTTAGGCGTGCTTAATATTTAGGCAGAAACATTTGTTGGTAGTGTTCTTCCCCAATCACTTCGGAACGGGGTTGATAAACGCTTTTCATTAAAAAATCAAAATCTGGCGTTTATTGGCCTTATTTTTAAAGAAGTTTGGCATTATTGCCATTTTGATATGGCAGCCCTTTTCTGAGTCTCCAGGCGAGATGACCCTTCTATGCACGATGGGCCGATGATCGGTTTTACCAGCGGCTACGTACATGTTAAATGCGATTTTTTTTCTCCATTTTTTCGCATTTTTTTGTTTTATCATGGGCCCGAAAGGCATAATATTTAAACTATCGGTCAATATGCAAATGAACCCACTATCTCGAATCTTAGCAACCCCTTGAGGAACGGCGGACCACTTTCGGCTGAGATGGACGATGACATAGGTCATTAATTTGAGAAAAAGTTCTGAATTAATGACGACACGAATCGGAACATTTGAAGGCTTCCATCAATGGTCTGTGGGAAGATATAAAAGCGACAGAAAAAAAGTTATCTCGAAAGTTAGGATAAAAATAATTTTGCAGGAGATTGATTGCATCCATTTGCGGTCGCTATCAAAAGTCAGCATTCGAGATAATCCATATATATTTGCTTTAAATATTCCTCGATGCGATTGATTTGAATATTTGTATATGTGGTTACTTATCTTTAAATTGAGCCATTAGCAAAACTGATTTCCTTTATCTCTTTAATAATGGTTTTTTGTCACCCAAGGAGCTTCCCAGAGATACCTAAGTGCATTTGTGTTTTTAACAGGTATAGATAAAAAAGGAAAGGATTACGTTTTAAGAAAAAGACTAACCAGTTTTTCAGCAAAACAGGCTTATAAATATATGATTTAAATTTATGCATTTGCGAGTTTGTTGATCTTTTGAATTTAATATTGTTGGAATGGATGCAATTAAATTTAAAATAGCTTAAGGCTTATCACATGAGAGTATTTTTTTTATTGAAAATATAATTTTAGACTTCAGAGCAAATACAAAAAATCAGCTTTTGACTGTAATACACGAGCATCACATGCCTAGTACCATTCGTATATTGTATGATATTAAACAATAGCAAATATTGCTTAATATCGCACAATATCGGATCTTACATGTTTGTGAAATTTTAAATGAATCGATATAAAAAATATTCCCAATACAGATGGTGTTTGCTAATTATTTTTATTAGAGAATGCAACACAATTAAAGAGTTAAAGATTTTCTATTAAGTAATGGGAGAATGTATTTATTTTTTACTCAAATTATAATAGCTGAGATATAATTACTAAGCAAATAGGTAGTGTTATATTTCTGAATTATTGACCGAATACAAAACATCTTTTGTTAATATAATTTTCATTCATTTAAGCAAACAATCATCTTAATCTCCTTCTTTACAGCATATTAATGCAGAAAGTATCACTTTTAATTTTCACTAACTAAATCGTCATGGAAATGCAGTTTGGATAAAAATATTTCATTAAACAATATGATGGAGTAAGGATATATGAAGAAATGATGAAGAAGTAGATAATTTAAACTGATTTTGGCGAACTAATTTAACTCATTTTGGATAGTGTCGCTCTTAATTTTTCAAAAATAACTGTTTTTCTGTGTTGAATTTAAAATTTGAATTGAGGTGTAGTTTTCGACCATAAA